>JAJAGP010001115.1:0-232928 GCA_025084515.1 Ancistrus triradiatus
TCCATGCCTCAGAGACTGAAAGCCGTTATAAAAGCCAAAGGTGGTGCAACTAAATACTAGTGATGTATTTTGAATGGTCTATTGTTTATCTGTTTTTCATGATTCCATACTTTTTTCCTCAGAATTGAGTGATTCCATATTTTTTTCCCTGTGCTTGGTCAATAAAAGTAACATTCACTGACTTCCACAATGTTTTCTCTTCATTTCTTTGAGTGTTCCTGACAGCCAACAAGTTGCACTTTGGAATGACCTTATTATTGTATCATGTTTTTGATCTGAGTTTGTTTTACAGAATGAAATGTCTGAATGAGTGCTCATCCAAGACTGGTGATTCCATACTTTTTGCCAGGGGTTGTAGTAGCATATGATCTCTACAGGGCCTCATGTATTGATCGACTCGTGTTTTAAGACCTATTTACACTTATAGAGGACCAGAAATGTAAGTTGTTATTTAGAATGTATTGTATCCTACATCTGGTATTGATCGTATCATTATTTGTTTGAGGAATAGCAAATGTATGTGCTGTATAGAATGCCTTAATTATGTCCTAGTTGTAGATTCAAGGTGCTCTTGACAATCGGAACCTCATACCTGAACTCCCGCAACTAAACTTTTAGTTTTTGTTCTTATGTGATACACTTAGACATCCTAGATATGTAAAAATATATTAATCCAAAATTATAACTTCTGTATCCGGGCATACCAACAGACAGGAAATAGAGGACGTGCCCAACGAGAGGAGGGACTTGATGCTGAGTCAACTTCTCTTTGTGTAAGTCCAGGGCAAACCCCTTTGCCCCTGCCTCTGATCTCTTACGTCAGAAGCATACAAAACTTGGGCGCCAGCTAGCAGTTAGCAGTTTTTATTTTATTTTTTGCTATGTTAAGTTAAGTTTTTTAAGTTCTTTGTTTTTCAGTTCTTTTTGAGTCTTTTTCTTTGTTTTAGACTTTTTTTTGCATTTTATTTTACGTTTAAGTTTTTCTTTGTCCAGCAGTCTTAGTAGTTCGGTATCGCCAAATTAGAAATTAAGCTAAAGAAGTAGTTAAAAGACCAACTAGCAAAGATCTCCATTACATTCGAATATCTTAGCCTTCAAAGTTTATTGAAGCATGTTGTATAAAGACTTAGCATTTGCCTGTGGCCAGGGTAAAGATTGGAGTGTGCGTGAACGCAATCTTCAAGAACCGTGAAACGCCCGCAGCCTAAACTGGGAAGTACGCCGAATACCGGGTCAACTGAAGACACGGCTCGGAAACATCTGTGGTTATGCGACGGCTATCTGCAAAAACAAGAAGCCCAAGAGCCTACGCCACCAAGAGATCTTTCCGAGTGACGTGTGCCTCGGAAGACGAACGTCACCACTCCCCAAAATCGTGTCTTTTTGGATGGGCCGGGCCAGGGCCCCGAACCACTCAAGTGATTTTCCAGGCGAGTACCGTTTATGGCTTTTTCTGGGTCCCTGATTCTCAAACCTTGCGTAAACTATCCACGCCTAAGTAGTTTCCACCATACTATTCACGTTTCACCATAATTTGTGTTACTAGTAACTCACTACGTCGTAACAAACTAGTTTATAACATTGCACCTGGGTAGTTACTACACGATTGATCTTAAACTGTGATAGATACTGTATGTTCGCCATCATTTCTTGACCTTAACTCTGTGATATACATGCCATTACTTCAGATTGTCAGTTGATATTGCCTTGTTTATAGTTAATAAACTTGTTATAACCTTTTGAATTTACCGCTTTGTGTGAGAGAGATTTATTCAATCAAAGGTCGAGAAAAATAACTTTGAATTCACTATTCAGACCTTGACACTTGAAAATTGCACCTCATTCACTGTTTGTGCAGTGACATCAATTCAGCAGTCGTACAAGGGACCTTTGCACTTAAAATATCAATGTTAAATGACTGTTATTACAATCCACTTTAGATCAGGCCATATAGCATTACTTTCCTGTGGTTAATTAACTGTTTAGTAGGCCTTAGTGGAACAGTGGAAGAAATACACACCACTCTGTACAATTTACAAGTTTATTTACCCAACATCAACCGAATGACTTCAAAATAAGCCCAGGCCAAAATAATAAACAAAAAACACACACACAATTTAATATTACTTACTCCAATTAAAAATAAAATAAAAATTAAATACAATGCACTTACCTTACTCCTTCAGCATAAACAAAAAACAGCAAGTTTAACTACTCGTACGTATAAAACTTGCTTATCTTTATATTCAACTCCGCATCACTTGTCATGCCAATTTCCAACAGGACAACTCACTGCACAGTGGTCTTTTAAGTCCTGGTAATGTGGGTCCTGACGTCAGTGTAACAGAACTTGCAGGAAGGTGTTAAGAGCTGCCATGCTAGCTCTCCACAGAAAAGAAAAGCAACATTGTTGTTGTTGCCCACCCAAATAATTCAAATGACCATCCAAAGATTTTGACCTAGTTACACCTTTGCTATATTATTTCTAAGAGTTTTGCATGACCATTCTGAAATTAAGTAGTGTAGTGGAGTGTTTAAGAGCTGTTCCCAGCTTCAGACCTTATCTCTAAACTACTACTAACAACTGCTATTAATTGTTGGAGACTTTAATATTCATTATGAAAACGAGCATGACTCTCTTAAAATTGCATTTGATTCCATTATAAAATCTATGGGTATCACCCAGAATGTAATAGGTCCTACCCACTGCTGTAATCATACCTTAGATTTAATACTAACACTTGGCATCGATATTGATAAGCTTGTTGTTAAACCATAAAGTGACTTAATCTCATGTCACTCTCTCTTACTATGTGATCTGTGTTTAAGCAGTAAGATGTTTAGTGCGTCGTCCTAAACCTAAACGTACTATTACTTTTGCTACTGCAACTACTTTCATTAATAACCTCCCAGAACTAATGATCTTGTCACCATTAGAGCCTGAACAACTTGAACAGGCATCCCATCGGTTAGAGTCTGTGCTACGCACAACCTTAGACATTGTGGCACCAGTTAAAACCAAAATGATCAAAGATAAAAGGCTGGCCCCTTGGTATAATGATCATACACGTACTGGGAATGCAACTGCATTGGTACCTATTATACCACCGGTGTATACCAGTAATAATTTCCTAATATTCTTTAATGATAAGATAGAAAAAATACGACATGAAAGTCAGAATGTGTCACGACACACACACGCTGGGTAGGAATCAGTTGCAGGTTTAATGATCGTAATCCGATAATCAAGGTAAGTAAACAGTCCAGAGTCAGATTCCAGCAAATCTATATGATCACGGCGAACAAAGCAGTAGGGAAAGGCACAACTCGAGGGTCGGGATACAAAACAGAAGTCAAAAACCATGTAAATCCAAGTATCAAGAGAACGCTCAGAATCGCAGATAATAATGCTGCCTTCAAGTGGTGTCGGAAATATCGTATTTACGAGATGAGATCACATAAACGTCACCGCAATGTCGTATTTACCAGTGGGAAACTCAGATTTTTCAATAAGCCCCGACTTTCCGAGTTGGGGGGCGTGTCAGTAAAGAAACGTCATGGCGGCTGCCGGCATGGATGCTGCTAATACAGTAAACGTAAAGTTTTTAGTTTACTACCAGTAGTTTTGCATGTTAACTGTACAGTTTAAGCTAGTGTACATTTTGTCCAACTTGCACTAATGTTAATGAGGAAAAACAAAATAATATTATATAATATAAAATATTACTCATCTAATTCGTGTTCTGTTCGCTTCATTCTCTTCAAGTAAGGCTAAATAAACTTTCTGGTTTTGCCTATACAAAAATAGAAGTAGTACAAACAAAAGTTTTCTTTTGGCGTCACCACCCGACAAAAACCACTTAAACGTACATCATGTCGTAAGTACCACCTCCGAACTCATAAGTAGGAACTTCCGAGGACGACTTGAAGGCAACATAATACTAACGAGACCTCGCAACGAGTGTTTGAATCAGCCGCACTTAAATAGGTCAAAAGATGGCCGTTTGCGAGAAGTGACGGTCTCAGAATTCAGGTGATAACTCCCTCTGCTGTTGCGACGCGGATTCACACCCCCCCACTTGAACGTACATCATGTTGTAAGTACATCATGTCGTAAGTACCACCTCCGAACTCATAAGTAGGAACCACCCCCCGCTTTTCCTGGGACCCTCTCTGGGCCTTGGAGCTGGACGATCTGGTTGTTCCTGATGGAAGGTGTCAATGAGGGAGGGGTCGACCTCTCCTCAGGACCGTACCCCTCCCAATCCACCACTTAGAGCAGTCAACCAGCTTGCCGCTTCGAGTTCAACAGGCTCTTGAGTAAGCAGGTGCACCCTCCCCGTCTTTTGGGGTGAGGTGCGTTCTCCCTAGTTCCACAGGTTCTGGATCATGTTCCTTGGTCTTGGGAGCAAGCTCCTCATGGTGTCGTGAACAAACACTTACTGTTTTCGTAACCCAGAAATTTCACTGAGGGTACATGAAAACTGCATTTCTCCAGCTTGACAAAAAGTCTGTTTTGTAACAAGCGCTGGAGCACCAGTTGCACATGCCGCACGTGTTGTTGTAAAGTAGGTGAGTAGAATAATATATCATCTATATAGACAATCACCCAATGATCAATCATGTCCCTCAGCACCTTGTTAATGAAGGCCTGGAAGACTGACGGGGCATTAGCTAACCCGAAAGGCATGACCTGGCATGATAATGTCCACAGGTCGTCACAAAGGTCGTCACAAGTCGAGTTTTGTGAAGATGGTGGCCCCCTTCAACTGTTCCAGGCCTGCTGGAACCAGAGGAAGCCGGTATTTGTACTTAATAGTTATTGTGTTTAGACCCCGATAATCAATGCAGAGCCGAAGAGCCCCGTCTTTCTTCTGTACAAAAAAGAAGCTGGCTGCAGTGGGCGAAGTGGAGGGACGAATGTACCCCTGCCACATAGCCTCCTCTACATATTTCTCCAGCGTCTCTGATTCCGTTCGCGAGAGAGGGTAAATCCTACTTCGTGGAGGCATACTGCCTGGCAGCAGGTCGATAGTACAGTCTCCTGGACGATGAGGAGACAGTTCGCTAGCCTTTAGTTCTGAGAATACCTCTGTTATGTCCTTGTAGCAGTTAGGAGCCTCCAGACTGCTGGAGATAACGTACAGGGAAATTCGTTCCTCGTGTAGCAGCTCAGTGCAAAGAACGAGTCTCTGGGTGTGCTGTAGTACCGTCCTCTCCCCAAGTAAGCGACCGTCCATGGCTCTGAGAGTGAGGGGATGATCCGAAACCTGTACGGGGATGCGAAGCCGACGGACCACGTCCCTGTTGATAAAATTCACCGCCGCTCCAGAATCTATTAGGGCTGTTAAGAGAGCAGAGCCTGAACCCCACCACAGCTGAACCTTGACATGCACACAGTTCGTATTAATGTCAGGTAGAATTGGGTCACTCACCTCTTCAGAGCCGGCGCCCCCTGGTCGTAGGGGACAGACCACACACCGATGACCTGCCTCCCCGCAGTACAAGCAGAGGCGTTTCTGCAGATGACATCTCTCTTGTGGGATGAGGTGCATTCTACCTAGTTCCACAGATTCTGGATCATGTTCCTCGGTCTTGGAAGCAAGCTCCGCATGGTGTCGTGAACGAAGGGGTTTGCTTTCCCACAATAAAATGTCGAGGATAATAGCGTGGCGTACACACCAGCTCATTCTACACACCCCTCTACATCAGCGAAAGCACGGCAGTCTTTTTCCCCGATTAGAAAATGCAGGCCGGAAAACAAATAAGATGTGTGTTTGTGTTTTCTCATATAAGTTAGTTTTAATGATCATGTTAACTATTACTGAATACTTAAGATTAATAAGGTTATTTCACTCTTTCAATCTTGGTTAACTACTAGAGTATCTGATGGCTGACCAGACCAGATTTAAGGCCAAGCTATGGTGGAGTTTTGTTTTGAAACTCACCTGATTCTGTTGTTGTCACGGAGCGTAGGACTCAGACTCGCCTTGCCTCTCCGTGTCGCCAGGGGGCAACATGGTCAAGACTTTGACAGTGCTCCACTGGACTGGAAGCAGCGGAGGAAGAGGCTAGGACACTCGCGGAGATTACTCTCAGCTGCACAGAACTGTATATAAGCAGGGTCCTAGCTCTTCCACGCTGCGGGTCGTTATGTTTGCTGTCGTTGGGAATACTTTACCTTGTCAGGTGTTGCGACGGTCGGACAACCCTGCTACGCGGTTTTCGTTTTGAATCGGAATATGTTTTGTTACTGCGATAAGCCCGTTCGGGTGTCATTAGAACGGTAAGCCCACTATTGTCTCTGTTAAGCCCGTTATTGCTACTGTTAAATCTGCCTACGTTGTGAAACGCGTGATTGTCCGCGTATACTGTTAAGTCGGCATACATTGTTAATTGCGGTAAGGTCCGCTTATATTGTTAAAGGCTTCGTTTGTTTACATGCGTGCAGGCCCGCATATATGGTTGTATACGGTATGCCCGTCCATCTTGGTTAAGAGCCGAAGGCCTGGTTACGTTGTTTAGGGGCTTTAAGCCTGTTTGTGTTAATTCTGAGCTACAAGCCTGTTTATGTTGTTTTTGAGTTAGAGGCCTGTTTAAGTTGTTTGTTTATGTTGCTTTACTCCTTCTTTTCAATAAATATGGTGATTCTTAGAGAACCTGCTCTCGTCTCCGTCCCTCCGGTACACCCCTGTCATGACAGAACGACCCGCCCAACTAAGGAGACGGCAGGTGATCATGCTATTCCGATGCGGTCAGTTTCTTTGGTCAGGGCTCCCCTACCTGAGGAGTATAATGGGGACCCTCTTAAGTATGGGGATTTCCTGAGGCAGTGCAAAGGGTATTTTCAGTCCAGGCAGCAGTTTTCAGAGTATGAGTGGGTACATTTTGCATACTGGTGTTTGATGGGGCCAGCATTGATTTGGGTGCTTGATAACCAGTCCCAGCTAGAATCTGGTATCTGTGCCAACTTTTTTGAGAAGTTATGGGAGAGGTTTTGCCTTCCTTCAGAGACGAGGCCAGGGGGTTGGGAAATTGTTACCTGGCTTTCGTACTGTACACGGTAGGCCGCTTGTGTGCCATTTGCAGGATACTGTTAGGGTTTTCGGAACTTATAAACGCAAATTCAACGCAAATTCAATACGGGAAGTTTTAACCACGTGGTCCTTTGTTTAAAATGGCGTGCCCCTGCTTCACTGAGTAGGGAACCTTGAAATTCCCGCCTAAGAGGGGGGGGGCGGAGCCTGGACTTTCTAGCACATTTCATTGGCTCCACCAGTAGTGTAGGAGGAGCCTATATGGTAAACAAAACGTTCTCACCACGAGCTCTCTCTCTTTCTGGATCTGTCGCGGAGGTGTTCACAGGGATTGCAGGAGAAAGAAGGGCATCCGTACGGTTTGACTCTAAGATTTATTCACAGACCACTTTGTGTTTTAAATAAATTGTTTGTATCAAGAGCCGCCTAGATTTTCCGACTGTTTCTTCAGGACCTCGCGAACAAAAGATTCGTCGTAACAAAGGGTAGCAGGGATGGCTCAAAAGGCCTGAATTAACGTCGAATAGATTCAGTTTGGACCTGGACTGGTGGGACTTCTTTTGTGCTCAGTAACAAGGTGTTCCTACCAAAAGTTAAACATATGTTCCTTGTTAGGTTGAAGTTGCATTTTGTTATTTTAGCGTATGAGTGTTTAAATGAATCTCAAATTCCTCTAAGTGTCCCCGTTAAATTACTAAAGTATTATTAGATAGTTTGGAACTGTGACTAGATGCTAGAGCGAAAATAATAATGTTTCCATGTTTGGCCTGATTACTTTACTGAGTTTCGAACCAGACCGGTCTATATAAACTGTCAGGTCCAGTGTGGTCGTACATATGTTTCCTTGGGGTCATATGAACACAGTTTGGTTTAAGTAAAATCTGTTCGGTTTTGGTAACGGTATTTTTACTAATTGATTATTCCTAAATTCCGAATTGGGCCATTGTGGTAGCGAATTCGGTAGAATTGTCCGTTCGGGGCAGTGGGATTCTACAAAAAATTGGTTCTAAAATCCGAATTGTCCCGTTTTGGTAAAGCGGGCTTTGGGGTAGGATGTCCGTTTTGGTATTGGGATCGTACAAAATTGGTGTTTTTAAAGGAAAAGTCCGCACCTGTCGGTTTTGGTAACGGGGTTCGCTGAATTAATCTAAATTTTTAAATTTGGTTCAACATATACATCAGAGTTTGTTGTTTTCTTATCTGTGTCGGCCATTATCTTTTGTCCACCTGTGATTGTTGTCTTACTGTGTCGCCATTTTTCCTTTGTTTGTGTAACTTTCGGTGTCGGCCATCTTGTTTGTTGTGGTGCTTTGTTGTCTGTGGTCTTCCCTCGGTGTCTGCCTATTGTCTTTTTTTGGTGTGTGACTCTGTAGTTTGTGTTTATATTTTGTCTGGCGGCAACTTATATTATTCTTTCATTGTGGAAGAGTACAAGATTCAACTTTTAAAGTATTATGGGTAAAGGATCGGTGCATTCTTATGGTACGTTGCTGAAGGCTAAATGCTGATAGTCATTAAAGGTTACTATTTGGAGCACTGTTGGCTTTAGCAGATGTTATAGCAGTTAAATGCATTAGAGGGCATTTAGGCTAATATACCTAGCGAAGTCATTATATTTATATTGTGATGAATTGGGATAGTCCTACTCTATACTGAATTAGATGTTTCTCGTTCCAAATCATAACTAAAGCTCAACAAAGAAAAAGGATAGATAAATAGGAATAAAATTAAATAATAATAAAATAAGAATAAAATAAAAAATGAGTCTATATAAAATCCTTGGTGTGGTGTTGACTTTTTTAGGCTTAACACACCATTCAGACCATTAAATTTTGGTTTGACCTTCCCGCTCTGATATCAATTTTAAGACCAAAATGGGAGATTTTAACAGCAGGACAATGCAGCATGTGGTTAATAGATGAAGACACCACACCATTAAAGGTAGAGACCAGGAAGGGGAGAAATATACAAAATTATTTCAATAATTGGGATAGCTTGGGATTGTATCCAGCTTCATGAGCCATTCCTTCAGCCTGCACAGAGGGTGAAAATTTTGGAACACCAGCAGGAGAAGTTAGACAGCAGCAGGAGAAACTACCGTAGATCAAGGAGGGCATTACAAGCATGACATGCAGTGGGACAGCTGGTAAACTGCAGGACCAACTAGCTAGAACTAAGGTAGCTTGCAGCTATGAAAGCATTCGTAATAAGCAAGGCAGATAAAGAAAAGAGTAAAAAGCAAAACTTGTGACTCCAGGCCGCTGAACACACCACAACAAAAGTTACCCTTCCCTGTCCTATCAGTTTTGAATCCCTGTACGATACCCCTGCTAGGTCCCCTCCCACATAATGACATGCAAATAATATTTGAAAGCTCTCCGCAGAATGCCGCTAAGGGATGAGGAGCATCGATCTTACTAATCAGACAAAACCGCCTCTAAAGGATGTTTGCCCCACCCCCGCCTCTCCACCCCGTCCGAAGCTCGGGACTAACTATGTTATTGACCAGAGGGCATCAGGTAAGTGTACACTCATCCATTTTGGACGACTAAATGCTGAAGTGGCTAACCTAGACAAAAACCCAAACAATTTAGATGATTGCTGACATATAACAGACACCGCTTAGCACAAAACAGAGGGACCTGAAAGTTGGGTAATGTAAATTCCCCGATCGATGCTTACCACACTCACGGGTATCATGGTGGTTGGGAGGAATCAGAACAAAGCGTGTAATGTTCTAACAGACCGGTTTCTCTCAAGCTCTCCCGACCTTATCATCCCCACATCCAAGGCCACCTGTACCCCCCTTACAATACCGTGACCCTGGTTATCACTTTACATCCAGCTGGCCCCCACCCCATGACATGTCCCCGGCAAACAGCAGAACTGCCACCCAACTACATGAACTTGTCCCACAGACCACCCTGTAGCCATTTCCACTGCACCACTCTCAAATCCCCTAGTGCAGACTATTGGAACCTACACCAGACTATAACTCCCACACCCTTCGAACCCAACTGACTCATCAATCTTGGAAGCACTTAGATAGATTATGTTCGGTAAAATGCATCGACAGCCCATCAACCACCCTGACTATGGACTAAGACTAGAAGCGGGAAGCACCTACAACTCCCTCTTTTGAAACTGCCTCTGGGGTCAAATTTTTGTCCCTGTTCTCACCGCTATATCATCCTATGAACATAGTTTACCTCCCCTAGCTAAAGGAGCCAACCTTGGGTGAGGGGAGTTTGAACACTAACTGCCGTCGACAATTTATGTATGGTGGAATTCTTATAGCCATAATGTTGAGGATGGATTACAAGGAACCCTTTGGACGAATAGAAACGCAGCTAGGAACTACTGGATTGCCATCTCGTACCCCTTTCTCACGCCATAGAGGAGACGTCTGGGATGCGTTACGCAGCATGTATCCCACACAACGGAACCTACAGGCGTTGGAGGGTTTGATCATGAATAAGGGTGAAGAGGGAGGTGAGTTTTTGAGGCGAGCTCAGAAAACCTGGAGACAGTGTACAGGAGGGAGACATGACCATAATCCCGTAAATTTATTATCATTTAAGACGCAAATTGTCAAAGCACTTCCAACTGCTATACAGGACAAACTAGATGATGTAGTAGGACTGCTGAGTAAACCAGAGGAAGAGTGGACAACCATAGTGATTCATTGTATCACCAAACACAATAAAAAGGAGTCGGACCAGGTAGACATTTTACAACATATGCAACAATGCCTAGTTAAGTTAGAACTGGCAGAGAAGGATACTAAGAGTAAAAAGAAGCAGTTAGTAGTAAGTGAGACATTTACTAACAGTTATGTACAGCCGGCCCAAACCACATCTCCCGCCCCGCCGGTAACATTGCAGATGCCACAGAAGTACATACAACAACCTGCTCCCGTCCGATACCCGCACCAATACCAGTCACAATACTATCCAAACTCTGCTGTACAGCAGTGGGCAAACCAACATAATAGGCGAGATGGAGGCCCATGTAAACCACACCCCCAGTTTAAACGATCAGATTGGTCAGGATGTTTTAACTGTGGTGAGCCAAACCACTGGGCAAAACGTTGTCCCTACCCCAGCCAGCCCGCGGGAACACAGCAACTAGGGTTTAATCAGGGACCTACACCACACGCACGACCCGAAATTCCAAATCAAACCCTAGTACCAGTCTACCCGCCCCAGGGCCCTGGAGACTCCGGAGGTTCCTACCGATGCTGCCCAGTATCCACCACAGGTCGTGACATTTTCCCAGAACCAATTGTCACCTGTGGTATAGGTGGTGAACAATTTGACTTTTTAATTGACATGGGAGCTACAGCTTCAGTCATCACTGGTAAGCCCAATTGGATTCCTCCACTTACCTCTATCACAATCACCACTGTTGGATATTTGGGAACAGCACAGACCCAATATCTCACCACCCCAATGGTTCTGGAAATTGGGAAGTTATGACTAACCCATTCGTTTCTATATTCTCCAAACTGTTCCATTTGTCTGTTGGGTAGAGATGTTTTGTGCAAGTTATCAGCTACTGTCTATTGTACCCCACAAGGGACAAGGTTGGTTTTACCAGACCAAGAGCCTCCACCAGAGGGCAGGATTTGTGTAATGCTGCCTGTTACCGAACCGAAACCTCAGTCCTGCGACATCTATTGGGCTAGATTGACTGCACCTGACAAACAAGGTAATATTTAAAATTTAATGTATGTATTTAACATGTGGAAACCTTGGTTGACAGCACAAGCCAGCTTGACCCCACCCCAAGACCCATATCATTGTACCTTGTACTACACCAGAGACCCTGATGACCTTTACGATGACTTGTGGAAACAAAACATGGAATTGTGTAGTGTAGCCATTTTCTTAGGACCAGAGGGAGTAGCAGCAGCGGTACAGCTAAATCAGGAGCAGATGGAGTACTTCAGGATGGATCCGACATCCCACAACAGGGGGTTGTCGCACCCATGTCTCCTTCTGTTTGCCAAGGTTTGAGGGCTAGAGCCCTTGGTCTATGGTATGTTTTTGCACAGACACAGAATATCACAGACGACGTTTCCACCACCTGTTCCCGCGGACTCAGGCAGTAAGTTTGGAAAAATTGACTAAGTGTGTGGACAATGTATTTATGACAGGTTTCTTCTCCCACGTCACCATGGACGGGCAGCAAACACAGAACCACCACCTGACTGTCAGATGCTAAAGTCGGTCCCCCTAACTCTTTATGACCACCTCCAAAATAGACTGGGCATGTAAAAACACCATGTTTGCCCTATTGCTGTTGAAACCTGAGGCGACGTATATAAAAAGACAATACCCACTCTCTACTGAAGCAGAGACTGGCATTGCCCCCACTATACAAGGCCTATTGGAAACCGGGGTCTTATTCCCCCAACCCAATCCAATGGAACACACCCATGCTCCAGTTAAGAAGCCGGACAAGACGAATAAGGAGGATGGTTCCATGACTTGAGGCTGATCATCAGGTGAATGTCACTGAAAACCATACTTCCCCCCATCCCTACAGATCACTACAGACTTGACCCCTGACACAAGTTTCTCATAGTAATAGACTTAGCAACTGCTTTTTCTTCTGCATACCACGACCATCACATCTAGCAAATTATTTTGCTTTCTCAATATCGGGGACACAATAACACCTATACTAGTTAACCACAAGGGTACGTCAGTCCCCGGATTTTTAACAAATGTCTTAAACCAATCTTTCCCAGTTGCTTACTGACCAGGTGCTAGAACCCCTGACAACAGCACTATCCAGTAGTAGATTACCCTACTTTATTGCCTGCCTGACCACGCACCTGCCTGACAGACACACAGACTGTCCTCTGTAAGCTAGCACAATCATATACACAGTCATAAAGCAAAACTACAAAGACTAGCAAGTTTGCCGACCAGTGGGTCCACCTTCCTTGTCCGTTGTATTTCTCCAAAGGGACACCATTAACTTGAAAGCTTTAGAAACTATCCAAGCTTCCCAAACCTAAAACAGTCAGCCAGATGTTGTCTTTTTTTAGTTTGACAGGCTATAGTAGGAACTCATATCGCAATTACACGGCCTAACCTCACCACTGAGGTCGAAGTGGAACAGATGGGTCCACGCCACCTCACGGCTCTAATTGAAAGGGATACCAACCTGAAGCTAGGTTTGTAGAAGTAAAACAAGCCCTCACCACTTGCAGACATTTGCAGTCCCCTGACTATACCAAACCTTTTGATCTGATGTTTTCTGAAAAGAACGGCATTGTAAATGCCTTTCTTTTTCAGAAAGGGGGAGGATGGGGCAAGACAAATTCCCAATATCATAGCTCAAAATTGGATCCTATAGTACAGGACAACCACAATGGTACTAAACCTTTGGCAGTCCTTAGCCACAGCGTGGACACAACAGCCTCACATTCTGTGTCATCCTTTGGTAATCCACATCGCATGGAGGGTACATTCCTGAACTTCAGCTGCGTTTACACTATCTAACGCTAGGCGTTTAAAAGTTAGTGACACCTGCTTCAGCCAAGCATCAATCAACTTCGCTCCTAAAACAATGTCATATGACCAGCAACACTCCTGGTAGAGTAGAATGAAGATACACATCTGTAATTATTAAGCTAGTAAAGCGCTAAGGGGTTAGGGAGGATTAAAGCACTGAACCTCTAGGGGAAAGAGCTGGACCTGTACTGTTACGGATGCTTGCGACAAGAGCAACGAGGGGTTGGTAGCCTCATATGCTGTGGTAAAGTGAAAGACAGGGACAGTTTGAGACTGCGGATGGTAATCATACCTCAGCCAGCTTCTGCCCTGCCCACTTGGCAGAACTCCTGGCTATAACCAAAAATCACTGAAAGCTGTCCAGCTGGTAAAAGGGTTACCATCTATACTGATGTCGGCCTATGCAACACCAGCCATACATGTAATAATGACCTCAGTGGCTCCGACGTGGCTTAGTCACCTCACAGGGCAACCCCTATTAAACACATGACAGAGGTCACAGGAGTTATTACATCAGTGCACCTACCCAAACATGTTACCGTAACTTCATTTAAGGGACATGCTATCAAAAAAAAAAAAAACCCCCAACCAAAGTAAGCCAACAGGAAACAATGCAGGGGCCGACTTAGCAGCTAAAGCAGCTGGGGTTGATTTAGGCAGCTAAGTGTACTGCGACCCCGAATTTTTACCAAACTTAGGACACTTCTAAGACAAATGCAAGAGAGGGCATGAGCGTATGAAAAGAATAGTTTGGTTAAGAAAGAGCAAAGAGGTAGAAACGGGGGGGGGGAAATCTGGAGAAATCATGAAGGGAAGATAGTGTGCACCAGGAGCTGTACTAAAGCCTGTCCTTTTTAATTGAAGTCCATGGCCCACCATGTAGGGGAAAAAAAACCTGCTGCATCACCTTATAGCCAACGGGTGGCATCCAAATCCTAGCTGCTGAGTTCGGTTGCATATCCAGATAGTGGTGGTGTGTCCCTGGACAATAATCCAAAACCAACCAGATACCTATCGGAAAACTTTCAGTAACCAGAACTAACCTTTTAAAGAATTGTATTGACTACAACACCGACATGGGTCCAACAGAGTGGTGAAGGGCTTATTCGTTAACCTACCTACTTGTAATGACAGACCATACACAAGGTGGGTAGAAGCCATACCTGCCAGGCTCGAGGATGCCAGACAGTAGTGAAATGGCTTAAGGAACCCGAATTAATTCCAAGGTATGGTGTACCCCTACAATAATCGGTCGGACAAATGGGACCACTTTTAAACAACAAGCTACTCCAAGAAGTTGGAAAAAAAAAAGCCTGGGAATAACCCATAAATTTTGGCTCCTTTTATCATCCAGTTCGCATGTTCATTGTGGAAGAGCAACCAACAATCAAGACAAAATTGGCCAAGGCCCTCTATATCCCAATGACTTGGGTTGAGCATTGCCACTATTCTCATGTCCATGAGAATCTCCCTCGGGGCGACCGTCCTATTCACTCCCACTGCCTGACTGTCGACCCATGCCCAGGTCCAACCTGCGAGACAGGACAGTAAGCATTTTAGAATCTGTGGAATAAGATTGATTATACAGGGAAGCTCTAAACCAAGTTTGGGTGACAGTATCTCTCCCAGAACTGAAGAAGGTGAGGAACAGTACCATCGCTGCCTCAGTGGAACCATGGACAGTGGGTTTAAGATCAAAGTACCAAAAGCAAGTGGGATCAGCCGAAGGTGGGGGACCTGGACCTTTGGGAGGTGACTGAAGCCACTATTCAACATGCGTCCGAGTAAGGGAAAGAAGGTATCAACTGGTACCATCTGAGCCCACTGGGTCCGTGCCGAACCATCCGCGAGAACCCTCGCAGAGTCCAGACAGGATCTGCAGACAGAACCCATCCTTGAGGGCGTTTTCCTAACCTTTCCTAAAGTTGGGACAGACTGGTACAGAAAAGGGGAAAGGGGTAAGCACCAGTGAGGAAGTATAAAGCATTTGAAGATTTGGCCCTTATGTACGAGAATAGCCCCAGTAAACAACCATGAGGTGGTTTACTATCAGAGACTATGGTCTCCTGCTAGTCTTTTCGCATTGGTGCTTCACAAATAAACTGCTGCTCCAGAGTTTAGATCAAAAAGATCCCGTTCAAAAAAAAAAAACCATAGAATCCCCACCAAATTCTTAGAATTGAAGTAGACTACATCCTATTTAGAACAGGTTACTTAAAAGAATTGGTGCTTGTCAGGTAGGGGGAGTTTAGAAGTGGAGATGTCCGTGAGGACTTCAGAGAGGAGCTGAGATAGGTTATTGAACAGGTTGGGAAGGAGGTATTTTGAAGAAGTTGACCCCCCGCATGTAGAAAATGAAACAAAGAAGGTTGGCTAGCCATAGAAATTGTGGGAAAGGAGGTAGCAAAGCTTACAAGCAACAGTAGTGAGGAAGCTTTGAAAAGGATGAATTGGTTTTTTGACTAGATTATTCAATGGAATTCTGGTGAATGAGAGTATGGTCGGAGGGATAGAAGTTTTCTTGTAAACCTTTTTTAAGCAGAAGGGTGATGTTCAGAGTTGTGGCTCTTACATGGCAATATAGTTTTGTGAGTCCACAATGAAGATTTGTACAGGGCAGTGAGTAGAGGAACATAGGGGACTAGATCCACAGTCCATCCAGATGGTGTTAGACAGATTTGGCTAAGTATTTAGACGCGAGGTGGAGATACCTTGAAGGTGGGCCTGAAGACCCACTCAAGTGACAAATTGCTACTAACTCTGCTTAATTTAAGGTAAAAAACCGACCATACAAGGGCGAGGGAAAAACAAAAAAGAACGCAACCTGCTGATCATACACCGGGATGAAAGGAAAGAGCCTGTAAAAACGGGCATAGGCAACTCCCGTGGGAACTGGAATCCCACTCAAGGGCCCAAAGGCATCCAACTGGACCCCGCCCACACTGAACAACCAGCAACAAAGCCACCATGTTGGAAGAGTAGTCCAGTGAAGCCCAGGACAAGCAGATGGATTTGGTTAGACTAGGAGACAAACATAACATATAGGTCGCATACACATAGATCATCTTTGAAAACATAGTTTTAGTACAACACACATAGTTCAGCTTACAAAACCTCATCAGGGGTTAGTTCAGGATCGTTAATGTGTAATGTATGTTTGGATTGCTGTTATTTCTATGAAGAATTATTCTGTGTTTTCTTTGAGTGTTTGGTTTCGCAGTGGAAACAGCAAACTGACGGGGAAGAACCCATGGGGGCATAGAGCTGTGCCGAGAAACAGGAGCTATGGCCCCTTCTGAATATCTGCAGCTCTGTCCAGTGGAGGATGACCTGCACGGACTTCCTGTGGAAGCTACACCGCACTGTTTTATTTTTATTCTCATGTTTTGAATTCCTATTTAAAATTACTCTATTTTTGGTCTCCCATTTTTTAGTTTTGTTTATTTATTTGTTTGCCCTTTGGTTAAGGTTAGTAACTTTTGCGAAGGTACGGGTCCTTTAGTTTATCTGGCAAGCCTTTTGATTTTTTGAAACATTTGAAGTGTATAAAGTCAGCCTGGCCATGTAGCCAGAGTGGATTACTCGGGGGGTTCGGACGGTTGCTTTTTTTTTCCCTGGAACCTAAGAAACCTTAGCTTAAAGTTTAAAAGGTCATGTGAAAGCCTTAAGATGCTTTTTCAATGGGGATTGGTTAGTGTTTTCGGAACTTATAAACCAACTTCAATATGGGAAGTTTGAACCATGTGGTCCTTTGTTTAAAATGGCGCGCCCCTGCTTCACTGAGTAGGGAACCGTTGAAAATTCCCGCCTGGGGGGGGGGGGGAGCCTGGACTTTCTAGCACATTTCATTGGCTCCACCAGTAGTGTAGGAGGAGCCTATATGGTAAACAAAACGTTCGCACACCACGAGCTCTCTCTCTTTCTGGATCTGTCGTGGAGGTGTTCACAGGGATTGCAGGAGAAAGAAGGGCATCCGTACGGTTTGACTCTAAGATTTATTCACAGACCACTTTGTGTTTTAAATAAATTGTTTGTATCAAGAGCCGCCTAGATTTTCCGACTGTTTCTTCAGGACCTCGCGAACAAAAGATTCGTCGTAACAATACCCCATTTGTTAGTTGTAGACCCGTGTCCCGTGGTTCAGAATCTGAGCATGCTATTCTCAAGAGCTCCATAGATGAGCAAGGAGCGTCCCGTAGCTCAGGTCATGAGTCGATAGTGTCCGTTGACCCTGTGTTGAAGCGCATTCGCTTCTCTTCTGATCACACTAGCTCCACAGTAGAGCAGATAGTTGTGGATACTCGGGTTTCAGGCCCCACCAGTTCGTTACTTGAACCTATAGTTAAGGATACTCGTGTTTTTGACTACACAAGGTCGGTCGTTGGACCAAAAGTTGCTAAAGGTCGTGTCTTTGACTACAGTAGCTCAATGGGAGAACCGGTAGTTATGGGTGTTCTTGATTCTGAACATGCCAGCTTTGTTATTGAACCGATAACAGCTTGTGGTTATGTTTTGGAACAGGCTAAGAAAAAATGGCTGTTCATTGTCCTGTTTATGAACAAGCTAGCTTAGTTAAGCCGATAGCTCCTGGTTATGTTTTTGAACAAGCTGGTTCAGTGGTAAAGCCTATGGCTTTGTTTTGTCCCATGTCGGAACGAGCCAGCTCAGTTCTTGGGCCGATAGCTTCACATTGCCCTGACTCTGAACAAGCTAGCTCAATAATAGAGCCTACGGTTTCCTGTGGTCATGTTGCTGTACAAGCTAACTCAATTGTGGAGCCGTTAGCTTTGTATAGTTCTGGTTTTGTTGCTAAACAAATTAACTCCGTTATTGAACCGAGAGTGATTCGTCATGGTGTTGCTGAACACACTAGCTTTGTAAATAAGCTGATAGGGTCAAGGAGGTGTGTTCCTGAACTTGCTAGCTCGGTTGTAGAGACGATGGTGTGTCGTCGCGTTGTGTCTTTATTCACTAACTCGGGTATAGAGCAGGTTGCTATGAAAGCTTGTGTTTCGGAGTTCGCTAGCGTCGTATCGATTCCTGCACCACGGACTTTTGGATCACGGACACTCACGTCATGGACATTTGCGTCGATTCCTGCACCGCGGACTTTTGGAATCACGGACACTCACGTCATGGACATTTGTGCCTACTCCTGCACTACGCACATTGGTGCCGATTCCCGCTCCACGGACTTTCGCGTCTCGGACATTCACACCAGTGCCAGCACCAAGGGTGAAGGTCCCCGTGGACATGCTGAGAGCAACTGTTTCAGTGCCAGCATCGAGGGTGAAGGTCCCCGTGGACGTGCTGAGAGCGACTGATCCAGTACCAGCACCGAGGGTGTAGGATCCCGTGGACGTGCCGAGGGCTACTGATCCTGCGCCAGCATCGAGAGCAGCGGATCCAGTGATGGTTCCGAGAGCGACTGTTCCAGTGTCTGTACCCGTATTGTCTGTTCCAGGGCCTGTGGCTGTGCCGAGGGCGACAGCAGATCCAGTGGCTGTGCCGAGGGCGACAGCAGATCCAGAGGTCGCGTCTTCGTCAGAGGCCTTGCCAGAGGCCGCGTCTTCGTAAGAGGTCGCGTCCTCGTCAGAGGCCTTGCCAGAGGCTGCGTCCTCGTCAGAGGCCTTGCCAGAGGCTGCGTCCTCGTCAGAGGCCTTGCCAGAGGCCTTGTGTTCCCGGGAGGCTCAGCAGGAGGCAGTTGGTACACAAAAGCCCCAGCATGAACTCTGGTGTTCCAGAGAGGCCGTTTATTGGAGGAAGGCCTTGGTCTCTGAACATTGTGTGTTTGCCACGTTACCCCCTAGGCTAGGAAGCCCCCGGATAGAACAGTGGGGTCCAGGGGGTACATTGTTAAGGAGCCCTGGCTTCGTCTCGGGCTCTTTGGGGGGGGGGGGGACACTCAGACTCGCCTTGCCTCTCCGTGTCGCCAGGGGGCAACATGGTCAAGACTTTGACAGCGCTCCACTGGACTGGAAGCAGCGGAGGAAGAGGCTAGGACACTCGCGGAGATTACTCTCAGCTGCACAGAACTGTATATAAGCAGGGTCCTAGCTCTTCCACGCTGCGGGTCGTTATGTTTGCTGTCGTTGGGAATACTTTACCTTGTCAGGTGTTGCGACGGTCGGACAACCCTGCTACGCAGTTTTCGTTTTGAATCGGGATATGCTTTGTTACTGCGGTAAGCCCGTTCGGGTGTCATTAGAATGGTAAGCCCACTATTGTCTCTGTTAAGCGGTTAAGCCTGTTATTGCTACTGTTAAGTCTGCCTATGTTGTGAAACGCGTGAATGTCCGCGTATACTGTTAAGTCGGCATACATTGTTAATTGCGGTAAGGTCCGCTTATATTGTTAAAGGCTTCGTTTGTTTACATGCGTGCAGGCCCGCATATATGGTTGTATACGGTATGCCCGTCCATCTTGGTTAAGAGCCGAAGGCCTGGTTACGTTGTTTAGGGGCTTTAAGCCTGTTTGTGTTAATTCTGAGCTACGAGCCTGTTTAAGTTTTGTTATATTGTTTCTTTTCAATAAATATGGTGATTCTTAGAGAACCTGCTCTCGTCTCCATCCCTCCCGTACACCCCCGTCGTGACAATTGTAATTCAAAACACATGCATGTACCCTTGAGACTGTATCTATGGTGGAAATTTGAGTTTTAGAAAAGTTAAGGACTATGGTGAAAATTTAGATCTGTATAACTGTTAACATCATTGTGTGTGTGTGTATGTATGTATGTATGTATGTATGTATTTGTCTCTAAATAAACGTTTGTATCATGGAATTATTTAAAACATGATAAGGTTAAGTTGGAATGAGTGTTGTAGCATAAGCTTAAAAAAAATCAACTATACATCATTAACTGTGTGAATTTCCAAAGCTACATTTTCATCACTGATCTGATTTAAACCTGGTGAGGACTCTTAGGATATTGTAGTATAGAACCAAGTTGGAATAAGTGATGTGAGTTTTAATAAACTTATCAGCTCAGTTTATCTTCAGTATAATCATTGTGGATTAAATTTTTGGGCTGTTTGGCTGCTGTGGTAAAACTGTCACTATCAAAACCATTTGAGTAACATGTTTCAGATATAGGGCCTCTCTGACTGAAGGAGCTGGCTGCAGGAATTGTGTTGTCGTCAGTCGCTTGTCCTCTCAGGAGCCAATGCCTAGAAGACCTTGCTCGAGTGATTAACCCATGTTGGCCATCACAAAACCATGGACGAGACATTTACATCTCAGTCTTGAATTATGTTTTGCATGGAAACACAGTTTAAAATACATTTTGTGAAGTGAATGTGACAAACTGTTAAACTGAAACTTAAGTTGTATCAGTATACATACTGTTTTTTTGTTTTGTTTTTTTAACAAAGTGAACAGTTAATAAAGAATTAGCAAGAACACAGTTGTGTGCAAAAATAAAATTTTAATGTTTTAAATTGAGCATAAAATTACAATTTAATACTTCAACTTCTGTAGAAGGTACACCTTCCTCTTCAGCTTTCTGTGTTACAACAGGATTCAGAGTTGTTAGCGCACTAATTGCATCTTCAGGAATGCTCATATGGTTTGAAATAAATGCAATGAATGTTAACTCCTGGTAGCAAACAAATCGAAGGTAACTGAAATTCAGAGGGTGTCAAACAGCTCCCAGTATTCTGGTCAGTAGTTTCTGTAATACCTGTTTTCCTAAATCATAAAGAGAAATACACAAAAATAATATTTAAAATATGTTTCATGATTCTCACTTTTTAGGGGTATTAAGGTAGTGCACCACTAATGTACTGTGTGTTCTTAGACACTTAAGACATCCAAAAAGATAATCTTTTTTATAAAACGGTAGAGCTGTATCTGTGAAAAAATTTTACTTTTATTCCAACTTCACTCTTTGCTAGAATATCAGATAAATGTTCACTCCAAGATTGAAGTAGATCTATTGTAGAACATTCTTGAGTTGTTGAACATTCTTAAACTGAGCTGATAAGTTTATTAAAACTCACATTACTTATTCCAACTTGGTTCTATACTACAATATCCTAAGAGTCCTCACCAGGTTTCAATCAGATCAGTGATGAAAATGTAGCTTTGGAAATTCACACTGTTATCAATGATGCATAGTTGTTTTTTAAGCTTATGCTACAACACTCATTCCAACTTAACCTTATCATGTTTTAAATAATTCCATAATACAAACGTTTGGGGAAAAAGACTGGCGCGCTTTCGCTGATGTAGAGGGGTGTGTAGAATGAGTAAAATCCTAAAATCGGGGCCAAAAGTCCAAAGCGAGAAACTTTTTGAGGCGAAAGCGCAGCTGAGAGAAGCGCAACTGAGAAAACGGATTCTTCTAGAATATAAAACACAAAATGGATGATTAAATACAGACATATTCTGTTTACAGACCTGATTTTATAACTCTCAATATTAATAATAGTTTTATCAATTACAAAATGTCATTTCTTGGTTATGAATTCTGGTTTTTGATTCTCAGAACTTTTGGCCCTATTTTGACGCCATATTATTCATGCCATAAATATGATAAGCAGCACAGGATTAAGCTACTGGATGTTGGAAAAGACCAGTCCACTGGATGAAAGCACATCATCACTTTTTTTTATTAATTACATCCACATCAATAAAATGATAAGGATATGCCAGGGTATGATGTTATAGCTATAGGCCCTCAGACCAGCTGAGATACCAAATATGGTGCTGTACCTGATACCATCATCATACACCACACCACCAGTGAAACTGATTTCCTGGAAATGTGCAACTTCATACTGCAGTCAAACTTTACACAGCTGGCTGGTGAGTCACTGAATCTCTCTGACGTTCAAGTTGTGCAATTCCGTAGCAGCCAAAACTCACGGCCATTTTGAAACTGAAACTATGTCAAGTAGAGCTATGTCAGTGAAGAACATTCTTGATTCTGTTTACAGGTGAAAACTGACTTCTCTTCGACAAATACCACTTAAGTCATTGTGTGAAAGCGAAGGTAAGAAATTAGTCGGGTTTTTATTCCACGACGTCTTTCATTCAGTATCTCAGGCCGTCTGTTTGATAGTTGGTTTGTTACTTTGACGAGCTGTTTTGAAGTTTAGGTCTGCGTTTATGAAGTTTGTTTTATGTTCACAAAGGGTTGATACATACAACGGTTGGTATACAAGTCGAGCAGCTACAACTTTCTTCACATCGGATACGTTTGCCTTTTGAAAACCACGGAACACACTGGTATCTAGGGCTGTCGGTGTAGTGAGAGTTTAATTCACCTTCTACAAACTACACTGAAAAGTCCCAGTGAATTATGAATAAGCCTATTAGCAGATCACAAATTATTAGCAGTCAGTCGTTTTAGAAAGGTGTAGATATATCAGTGCTGTTACCCACAATAATTAACAAAAAGTGCGGCAAGCGACATGGCTTGTAAATGTATATTTGTCAGACTTCAGTCAGTCAAAAAGTTGCTGAATTGTTTGACAGACAGTGTATCACTGTTACAGTATAGGTTTGAATACTTATGTTCATTATTATTATTATTATTATTATTATTATTATTATTATTATAAGACAATGATCATGCTGGTTTCGAGGGAAAACAATCATGTTACAAGTCAAATACTTCTTATACAACATACTACAACTTTAGTATTTCTAGACTTCAGTCAGTCAAATTATTTTGCTGAATTATTTGACAGACAGTGTATCACTGTTACAGCATAGGTTTAAATACTAATGTTTATTATTATTATTATTATTATTATTATTATTATTATTATTATTATAAGACTATGATCATGCTGGTTATCATTGTCTTTAAATAGTATTGGGAACTTTCACTTTCCAATTTTTTTATTTTTGTTTTTCCTTTTATCATTTAAAAGTCTTTTAAACAGTTGAGCATATTGGTTCAAAATAAGCCTTTTTTCTTCAGTAACTACCGTCTAAACATGATACTGTATCTCTAATATTGACAACTTTCGCTTTTTCTAATTTTGATCATTTTTGTCATTTTCTTTTATTTCTTTGTATGTATGTATGTATGTATATTTATATATATATATATATATATATATATATATATATATATATATACATATACACAGTTGGGGGTGTTGGTCCATTGCATTAATCAGTTGAATTCTATACACGATATACTACAACTATAATACTGACAATTTTAACAGTTTTTTATTTTGGCAACATATTGTGTTATTCGTATTTTTCTTTTATAATTTCAGTAGCTTTTAAATGGTTCAGTATATTGGTCAGCATACTAGTTCTTAATCAATTGCATCCTACAAAACATTCTCTAAGTCTAATATTGGCAACTGTAACTTTTTTCTAATTTTGGTATTAACTCATTTACGTGCCCTTAGTGTGTGAGTGTATCTGCCCTATGATGGATGGTTGTTCCTGCCTTGCGACACTGACTAAGGTTACGCAGATAAGAAAATGAATGAAAGAAAGAAAGAATGAATGAATGAATGAATGTGCAGAGTTCAAAAGCTTTTGAAGAAAGAAACCTAAAAATGTGAATATAACACCAACTTTACAGTAGTGTGTTTGCTTGTGTCAAATATGGATCTGCTGTCAAGTTTCATTGTGTCGTGTCAAGTCAAGTCAGATTTATTTATATAGCGCTTTTTACAATGGAGCATTGTCTCAAAGCAACTTTACAAGTTTAGATTATCTCCTAATAACTACGTCCAATCCCAAATTTAGCAAGCCTAGGGCGACAGTGGAAAGGAAAAACTCCCTGAGTTATAGGAAGAAACCTTAGGAGGACCAAGACTCAAAAAGGGACCCAACCTCCTTGGGCGGCGTAGATGATAAATCTAAGAGCGAAACTAAAGTCATGGAGTCAAAGTTCGAATAAAATGTGAAGTATGCACATCGACATTAAGTGGCCCTGGTATGATGGGGCTGGAGCTGATGACGGAAGCAGCTTGAGTGGAACTACAGCAGATTATGTGTGGGGCTGGAACTGCCGGAACACAGCTCGGAGAGAAAACAGAAAATGTAATTAGTTATTGATTAAGAGCACAGTGTCTATTAACAATCACTGATGCCATGTCAATCACTGATGCCAAGTGTAGCATGAGACCCTGGCAGCATTAGCTATAGCAGCATAGCTAGAAAGAGGAGAACTGGTAGGAAACACAGCCAAGAGGGATCACATGAGACATTGGCAACCCCACGGGAGGCAGAAGACAGCAACCCAACGTCTCTGATCACCATAAGACTCTTTGACTATGAACCCCCAGCTCTGCCCTTATTCTAAGGCAAGGATGCATGAGTCAAGATCACGAGGACTGAAGCCCAGTTCAGCCAGACCGCCCACTCGACACTCCCGGCTAGCGGACAAGGCAGGCAGGCAGGCCAGACATGACCCCAGACTCCGGCCCCAGTGACCCAAGCCATGCATCCTGGTCTAAATCTAGTCAAAAGCCTGTGTAAATAGGTATGTCTTTAGCCTAGGCCTAAAACTTTGGAGAGTGTCTGAATCTCGAATGAAAGTGGAAAGTTTATTCCATAGTTGGGGGGCCATGTATGAGAAAGCCTTTCCCCTGGCTGTGACTTTTTTAATTCTAGGAACTAAAAGAAGTCCTGCACCCTGCGAACGAAGTAGACGAGTTGGATTGTAAAACTCTAAGAGGTCACTCAGAAAATGCCACACAGGGCATCTGTTAGTGTAACTGTGAATGTAGTCAGATGCCATACGAAGAGATTTGGGTTGAAGTGTTGTTCCTTAAGATGTTCTCATTTGTCAATTTCCAGCAAAGGCTTGTAGCAGCACAACATGAATATCCAGAAACTCTACGAGATTGACGAGCAGCTGAAGAAGAGCGATGTGGCTGCTCTAAAGTTCCTCTGCATGGACATCCTAGGCAGAAAACATCTGGAGAAGGTGAAGGATGCCAAAGACCTGTTCCTCAAGCTGCGTGAAAAAGACGTGTTTAAAGATGAACTCTTCCTCCTTGAGCTGCTTTACACCATCGGCCGTTATGACATATTTAGCATCCTACATACCAACAAAAATGACGTTAGAATGTTGTTACAAAATCGGGAAAAAATTGGCATAAGATCTGGTGTTTCAGCCTACAGGTGATTTCATTTTGAAGTACTGCATTTTGCTTGTCTAGTAGTGTTTTTGTTGAAAACATTTTAATCACAAGTTCATTTACCATTGCGAGTGCACATTTTCACAATGTACAGTGGTACCTTGATTCTCAGCCACCTCATGAACTGAAATTTGGTTCTCAATGCATTTGATTAGAAAAATTTGTCTCGGTTCTCGATCTCGGTACTCTGCGCACTTGCTTAAACTTGTATGAGTCGAGCCTCACAACTCGCTTCACCTGAAACTCAATTCACAGTTCACGATTCACAATACTTTACATAGTGATTTGGTGCAAATAAGTCCCCATGGTTCCTTAAGAGGTTACAGTGGAGCAAAAAAGATTTTCATCATAGGTACACTTCAATTATGAGAGACAAAATGAGAAAAAAAGTCCAGGAAATCACATTGTAGGATTTTTAAAGAATTTAATTGTAAGTCATGGTGGAAAATAAGTATTTGGTCACCCACAAACAAGCAAGATTTCTGGCTCTCACAGACCTGTAACTTCTTCTTTAAGAAACTCTTTTGTCCTCCACTTGTTACCTGTATTAATAGCACCTGTTTGACCTTGCTATCTGTATAAAAGACACCTGTCCACAGATTTAAACAGTCAGACTCCAAACTCAACCATGGCCAAGACCAAAGAGCTGTTGACGGACACCAGGAAGAAAATTGTAGACCTGCACCAGGCTGGGAAGAGTGAATCTACAATAGGCAAGCAGGTTGGTGTGAATAAATCAACTGTGGGAGCAATTGTAAGAAAATGCAAGACATACAAGACCATTGATAATCTCCCTCGATCTGGGGCTCCACACAAGATCTCATCCTGTGGGGTCAAAATGATCATGAGAACGGAGAGCAAAAATCCCAGAACTACACAGAGGGACCTGATGAATGACCTGCAGAGAGCTGGGACCAAAGTAAAAAGGCTACCATCAGTAACACACTACGCCGAGAGGGACTCAGACCTTGCAGTGCCAGGCGTGTCTCCCTGCTTAAGCCAGTACATGCCCAGGCCTGTCCGAAGTTTGCCAGAGAGCATATGGATGATCCAGAAGAGGATTGGGAGAATATCATGTGGTCAGATGAAATCAAAATAGAACTTTTTGGTGAAAACTCAACTCGCCATGTTTGGAGGTAGAAGAATGCTGAGTTGCACCATATCTACTGTGAAGCATGGGGGTGGACACATCATGCTTTGGGGCTGTTTTTCTGCAAAGGGGACAGGACGACTGATCCGTGTTAAGAGAAGAATGAATGGGGCCATGTATCGTGAGATTTTAAGCCAAAACCTCCTTCCATCAGTGAGAGCATTGAAGATGGAAACGTGGCTGGGTCTTCCAGCATGACAATGATCCCAAAACACACCGCTCGAAGGAGTGGCTCCGTAAAAAGCATTTCAAGGTCCTGGAGTGGCCTAGCCAGTCTCCCAGACCTCAACCCCATAGAAAATTTGTGGAGGGAGTTGAAAGTCTGTGTTGCTCCAAAAAATCACTGCTCTAGAGGAGATATGCATGAAGGAATGGGCCAAAATACCAGCTACAGTGTGTGCAAACCTGGTGAAGACTTACAGGAAATGTTTGACCTCTGTCATTGGCACAAAGGTTATGTTACAAAGTATTGAGTTGAACCAAATTTATTGACCAAATACTTAATTTCCACAGTAATTTACAATTAATTTTTTTAAATATCCTACAATGTGATTTTTTCTGGATTTTACTCTCATTTTTGTTCTCTCATAGTTGAAGTGTACCTATGATGAAGACAGGAGACAGGTTAGCTACATCTATCCTAAATCTAGATGGCGTCCAGTATTGCCCCGTCCGTCTGTAAAAAACTTAGGGCTCACATTTGATTCAGATTTCTCCTTTGATGCGCACATTAGGCAGCATCACTCGAATTGCTTTCTTTCAATTACGTAATATCGCTAAACTTAGAAATATCCTCTCTTTTAATGATGCAGAAAAACTTGTTCATGCGTTTTATAACCTCAAGGTTGGATTACTGTAACACCTTACTTACTGGATGCTCTAGTAAATTAAATCTATAAATAAAACTTCAGTTAGTTCAGAATGCAGCTGCCCGAGTGCTAACTCGAACTAGAAAATTTGATCATATCACTCCTGTTCTATCATCACTGCACTGTTTACCAGTCAAATTCCGCATTGATTACAAAATACTTCTTATAACTTATAAAGCTCTACATGGCCTGGCCCCACATTATCTGAGTGACCTCTTAGAGTTTTTACAATCCAACTCGTCTACTTCGTTCGCAGGGTGCAGGACTTCTTTTAGTTCCTAGAATTAAAAAAGTCACAGCAGGGGGAAAAGCTTTCTCATACAAGGGCCCCCAACTATGGAATAAAACTTCCACTTTCGTTCGAGATTCAGACACCCTCCAAAGTTTTAAGTCTAGGCTAAAGACATACTTATTTACGCAGGCTTTTGACTAGATTTAGACCAGTTTGCATGGCTTGGGTTGCTGGGGCCGGAGTCTGGAGTCATGTCTGGCCTGCCTGTGTTTTGTCCGCTTGCCGGGAGTGTCGAGAGTGGGCGGTCTGGCTGAACTAGGCTTGGGTCCTCGTGATCTTGACTCATGCATCCTTGCCTTAGAATAAGGGCAGAGCTGGGGGTTCATAGTCAAAGAGTCTTATGGTGATCAGAGACGTTGGGTTGCTGTCTTCTGCCGCTCGTGGGGTTGCCAATGTCTCATGTGATCCCTCTTGGCTGTGTTTCCTACCAGTTTCTCCTCTTTCTAGCTTTCTAGCTATGCTGCTATAGCTAATGCTGCCGGGGGGTCTCATGCTACACTTGGCATCAGTGATTGACATGGCATCAGTGATTGTTAATAAAAAACACTGTGCTCTTATCAATAACTAATTACATTTTTCTGTTTTCTCTCCGAGCTTGTGTTCCGGCAGTTCCGGCCCCACACATGATGTTCATCTGATGGAGCTGCACTGTGCATAATTCACATTTTATTCGACCATGATTCCATGACTGTAGTTTCGCTCTTAGATTTATCATCATACCCAGACCACTTAATGTCGATGTGCATACTTTCACATTCTATTCGAACTTTGACTCCATGACTTTAGTTCGCTCTTAGATTTATCATCTACGCCGCCCAAGGAGGTTGGGTCCCTTTTTGAGTCTTGGTCCTCCCAGGTTTCTTCTAGAACTAGGAGTTTTTTTTTCTTGCCACTGTCGCCCTAGGCTTGCTCAATTTGGGATTGGACGTAGTTATTAGGAGATAATCTAAACTTGTAAAGTTGCTTTGAGACAATGCTCCATTGTAAAAAGCGCTATATAAATAAATCTGACTTTACTTGACTTGACATGAAAATTACAGACCTCTCTCATCTTTCTAAGCAGGAAAACTTGCACAATCAGTGGCTGACTAAATACTTTTTTGTCTCACTGTACTTATAACAGCCAACCGAAAGCAGAACAGGAGTTGAATTCTTCAGAATACTGTTTCACCTTCAAACCATTACTCACTAAATTACATGAGATTTTCAACGCTTTATTAGAAAATAAGCTTCGTGGTAATGATTTCAGCCAAGTGTAGGTTAATGTATAAGTGTTTTCAACAATAAGGTCGGCTTCGCTATGATACAGTATAGACTATATTAAACTCCTTGGTTCATGATACATTTAACTTATGATGGATTTGTCAGAACATATCCTCATCATATATCATGGAGCACCTGTACAATACAACTCCATTAATGTATATAATTCCTTATACAGTGTGGCTTTTCTGGGGGTGTGTACCGGATTAGTTCAATTTACATTAATCCTTCTGGGAAAACTTTGCTCTGTACTCACTGTTTTTGGTGCTCGACAAGCCTTCTGGAAGGAATTAATGATGAAAACCGAGGTACCACTGTATTATAAAAATAGGACATCGCTTATAATGTGACTGTTGTTCGACTCACATGTCATAGCTTTGTGTTTTAGAAAGTTGCTTTATGAGATATCCGAAGATATACCAGATCCCACCCTTCAAAAATTTAAGTTCCTTTTGAATGGCCTACCCAAAGCAAACATGAGTTCTGCGGTGAGTATTTATTGCGTTTTGGAAATGCATATACTTTCTAAATTTCATATAAACATATCAATTTCAGCATCTTGGAGCTTAACATTCTAACTTTTGTGTCATCCTGTTCACTCTAAACATCGCAGACGTTTCTGGACGTTCTAGTTGAGATGGAGAAGATGGAAAGGCTTGGGGAAGACAATCTGGATGAAATAGAGAGTGTTCTAGGAAGATGCTCTAAAATACTTGCCTGCAAAGTACAGAAATTCAGGGAGTCACGTAAGATCAGGGAACAAGACCATGTTTCCAATTCAGGTGAATGTCATTCTCTCTGTTCTCACTTTTCAGTCTTGCACCTTACAGGAACACAAGAACTGTTTGATATCTATTTCATTGCTTTATTTAAAAGGTGCCAGCTGTTACCCTCAAGAAGAGACCGGTGGCCATTTTCATGTAAGTGCTTTTGTTAGATATGCTGTCTATAAAAAATAAATCACTGTCACCTTGCATTTTTAAAGCAGTAGTAACTTCAGGCTCATGCAGATGGCGTTGCATCTGGCTATAACCGCGGGATTGATAGATTGAGAAGAGGTGGTACAGTGCTGTGAATGTCTCATTTGATGTGTGGAAAATGGCTCACAAAGCAGACATTAATGACAAAAAGGAGTGATTGCATTTGGCCGTGCCAAAAGCCATAGTTAGAAAGAAGTAGCTGAATTTGCAGGTTTATCGAAGTGTACAGTCATACAGGTCTTCCAGCAGTGGCAAAAATCCCAGTCTGTGATCGAAAGACAAAACTGATGCCCAGGGACTGCCGGTGGGTATGCACCATTGCTGAATGGGAGAACCCCACATGCTTTGGTGTGTCAGAGATGCTCAACCAGTCGTCCAGCCATGATGATGTTAAAGTGGCTAAGGCATCTCTGCCTGCCAATTTCTCCAGCATTCAACACACTGACTACTGTTCACTTATCATGTAATATAACGCAGACCTTGCAACAGTTGACTTGCAGCAGTTGTAATCAATATGAGTTGATATTTGAGTGGTCATCAGTTTGTATATGCTAAAAATCAGACGGCACTATGGTAACCTACCGGTAAAGGTACTGGACTATGATTCAGAAGGTCCAGGGTTAAAATCCTACCTCTGTCAAGCTGCCACTGTTGGGTACTTGAGCAAGTACCCCACTGTTCGCTTACCATCTGATATATTGCAGGCCTTGCAACAGTTGACTTGTAGCGGTCATCAGTGTATATATGCTAAACATCAGATGGCACTATGGTAGCCATCCTGGACTATGAACCAGAAGGTCCAGGATTCTAATCCCACCTCTGCCATGCTGCCACTGTTAGGTACTAGAGCAAGACCCTTAACCCATGGCTTGGATTGTAAGATTATATCATTTACATTAACATTTACAGCATTTAGCAGACGCCCTTATCCAGAGCAACTTACAATTGATAGAATCTTACAATCCAAGCAATTGTGGGTTAAGGGCCTTGCTCAAGGACCCAACATATCAGTTGTAAGTCGCTCTGGATAAAGGTGTCTGTTAAATGACTTAAATGTAAATATAGATAAAATATAGTTGCGTGCTCATTTTGTCTCTTTTTTTAACCTTGTCTGCATTTGTGATTTGATGCAGAGCCTATCCGTTGCAGAAACGAATCCCCCAGGTAAGTGATTTTCCGTCAGTCAGCTTGCCAGGTCTATATTTTCAGAGTTCAGTTAGCCATTATGCTTATGCTCAGGTTTATCTGTGGAGAGGGAATCGGTGTTGATGACAGATTCGAAGAGAACTCTGACTGCAGAAGAGTCACCAGAGAATGTGATCAGTGTTTATTTTAAATTCATTTATCAGTCACATACTGTTGTAGCATTTCGTGTATTCTATTCACATACAGCAGTTGACTAAATCAGACTATGTATCTTAGAGGAACGAGTTGTACCCTATGACCCAACGGCCTCTAGGATACTGCCTGATCATCAACAACTACAACTTTGAAGATAGGACAGACCGTAAAAACAGGAACGGGACTGATGCAGATAAAGGTGTTTCTTGTCATGCAACAGTTACTATGTTCAATTTATACATGGCTTATAGTACTGGTTCTCATTTTCTTTTATTCTCTTTATTTCTCTTTTAGATAGTCTTTCCCGGGTGTTCCACAGGATGCATTTTAAAGTGAAAGTGAAGAGGGACCTTTCCAGTTCAGACATGCTGAGAGTAGTCAAAGAGTTTTCAGAAAAGGACCACTCTCAAATGGATGCTTTCGTGTGCTGCATCCTGTCACATGGAGACAAGGGTTCTGTGTTAGGAGTTGATGGCAATCCTGTTCTGATCAGTAAACTCATTCAACTTTTCGCCCGGTGCACAACACTCACGGGCAAGCCGAAACTCTTTTTCATTCAGGCATGTCAGGGCAATGAGCGGCAGAAGGGAGCTTGGATGCATGATGGAGGTACAGAGCAAGACAATGAGTTTGAGGAGGATACCCAAAGCTCAGATCTTAGCAGTGTCCCTATTGAAGCCAACTTCCTGATCGGGATGGCGACAGTGGAGGATTACAAGTCTTTTCGGGATCCAGAAGAGGGATCTGTCTTCATCCAGGAGCTGTGCAGGCAACTGGAGATAGGATGTCCCAAGTAAGTGAGAAGGCAGGGAAAGCATGGGTGTGTTATTAATGGACGATCTTTGTTGTGTTATGCAAAATATATTTTTTTAATTCATGTGAATATTCCACCATTTATAACTAGGTAACTAACACATAGTCTAATCCTTGTTCCAACCCAAAAAGCCCATAAATCCCTTATTGTAATTGCCATGTGAAAATTTGGTACAACAGACACTCAGAAATGCTCAAATCTAAAATTATATGTAGTGGTACCTTAGTTCTCGACCACCTCAGAACTCGTCAAATTCGGTTCTCGACACATTTTGACTAGAAAAATTTGTCTCATCTCGGTAGTTGGCACACTTGCTTAAACTTGTATGAGTTAAGCCGCATGACTTGTTTCAACTGAAACTCGATTCACGATTTATGATTCACGAGTCACGATTCAGTACACAGTGATTCAGATTCAAAATAGCCCTCAGAGAAGATCTCCACATTTTTTCCACTATTTCTCCACTGTTTTTCTTTATTTTTACATATACAATACTGTTTTCTTAGTGCAAATAAGTTTCCATCTATCCTAAAATACATATGACCTAAAACATCATCAGCTTTTCACACAAGTCTTAAAAGTAGATAAAGAGAACCCAATTAAACAAGTGAGACAAAATGTTATACTTGGTCATTTAATTATTGAGGAAAATGATCCAATATTACATATTAGTGAGTGGCAAAAGTATGTGACCCTCTAGGATTAGCAGTTAATTTGAAGGTGAGATGCAAATTAACTGCTCTTAAGATTCAGTTCATGGACAGATGTTCTGACATTTTCCCCTAAAATTGTCTGATATGATTCAGAATTCATTGTTCCATCAATGATGGCAAGCCGTCCTGGCCTAGATGCAGCAAAACAGGCCCAAACCATGATACTACCACCACCATGTTTCACAGATGGGATGAGGTTCTTATGCTGGAATGCAGTGTTTTCCTTTCTCCCAACATAATGCTTTTCTTTTAAACCAAAACGTTCTATTTTGGTCTCATCCATCCACAAAACATTCTTACAATGGCCTTCTGGCTTGCCCATGTGATCTTTAGCAAACTGCAGATGAGCAGCAATGTTCTTTTTGGAGAGCAGTGGCTTTCTCCTCACAACCCTGTTCTTCTGATGGTGGACTCATGAACATTAACATTAGCCAATGTGAGAGAGGCCTTCGGTTGCTTAGAAGTTACCCTGGGGTCCTTTGATACCTCGCCAAATATTACATGCTGTGCTCTTGGAGTGATCTTTGTTGGTCGATCACTCCTGGGGAGGGTAACAATGGTTTTGAATTTCCTCCATTTGTACACAATCTGTCTGACTGGGGATTGGTGGAGTCCAAACTCTTTAGAGATGGTTTTGTATCCTTTTCCAGCCTGATGAGCATCAATAACTCTTTTTCTGAGGTCCTCAGAAATCTCCTTTGTTCGTGCCATGATACACTTCCACAAACATGTGTTGTGAAGAGCAGACTTTGATAAATCCCTGTTCTTTAAATAAAACAGGGTGCCCACTCACACCTGATTGTCATCCCATTGATTGAAAACACCTGACTCTAATTTCACCTTCAAATTAACTGCTAATCCTAGAGGTTCACATACTTCTGCCACTCACTGATATGTAATATTGGATCATTTTCCTCAATAAATAATTGACAAAGTATAATATTTTGTCTCATTTGTTTAACTGGGTTCTCTTTATCTACTTTTAGGACTTGTGTGAAAATCTGATGATGTTTTAGGTCATACTTATGCAGAAATACAGAAAAGTCTAAAGGGTTCACAAACTTTCAAGCACCATTGTAATGCCTTATACAGTGTGGATTTTCTGGAGGTCTGGAACGGATTAATTGAATTCACATAATTTCTTATGAGAGAAATTTCCTCAGTATGGTTTTCAGTACTCGACAAGCCTATTAATGACGAGAACTGAGGTACTACTGTAATTATTTTTTTCTTGACAAACACCTGTTATTTATAAAAGTGCTCTTGAGTTGTTGATGAAAAAATAATAATAAGAGAATGAAAGTGAGAATTGATCTTTGTTTCTTTTGCTTTACCCAACAGAAGTGAGGACATACTGTCAATTCTGACACAGGTGAACGCCATTGTGGCTAATCAAACTTTTGACTATTTGGGCAGTAAGCAGATGCCTGAATGTCACTACAGTTTTACCAAAAAGCTGGTGCTACCCCTGGATTGAGGCAGAAATGACAAACGTTTAAAAATTACAATCCAAGGACATTACTCTCTCATCTCTAGTTAATTACCTGAGGAATTGCAGCATCTGTCTCAACAGTTTTTTGACCCTGTGTTGCATTCACACACTGTTCTCAAACTAAATTTCCTGCAGTCTTCTATAACAGCTGATTCATTAACAGTCTTTGTCTAAACTTGAAAATCACACAGCTTTGGTGGTGATTCATAACAACGTGGTGCTATGAATTATGTATGACATGGTGTTTAGTTTCGGCAATATGTTGTTTAAGACCTGGCTCAAGTTACTGTTTTAATAGTGGAATACTGATGAAAACAAACTCTTTATAATTGAACTTCCAGCAGCATGAGTTCTAGTTGGAGCATGACTTTAGAGTTTGTGTGATTTGCTGTTATACTGTTGTCTTAAGAAACCTAATTAGTAATAATATTGAAATACTGTTGTTTTCACATATTTCAATGTACACATAATTTAAATAAACCTAAAAAAAACTGAAGAATAATGTCACTGAACACACATTACTGAAATCAGAGGAGGTAGTTCAACCACAATTTTTCTGGCTGTCCTGAACAGCCAGTGAAATCAGAGTCAACTCAGTTTTGGAAAAAGGAGGGGAACGGTCAATTGTGTTTTGTTTTGAACATACACTGCCTCACCAAAAAAAAGACACCATTTACATTTAAATAAGCCTTTGATTGGATAATTCATTCATTCACATTCTTATCTGCTTAATTCTGGACAGGGTTGCGGGAGAGTTGGTACCTAGCCGACAGCATAGGGCGCAAGGCAGTTACAACCATAGACAGGGTGCCAATCCATTGTAGAGCACACACACTTACACGTTCACACATCCCTAGGCCACTTTAGCGTAATCAGTTATCCTAAAGCAGTGTTTCCCAACCACTGTGCCACAGTACATAAGTGTGCCGTGAGAAATCATCAGGTGTGCCGTGGAAGATTATCCAATTTCACCTGATTGGTACTCTAGGTTAGCAGGGTGTAGTTACAGGCAGAACAATTACATTCTCTTCCACTAGAGGGCAGTAAGATATCAGCTTTGTGTTCAACGAAACAGGCCCATGTTTTCACGCTGAGTAAGTAAACTGTGTAAAATGAGACTACATTTTCATTATATTTCCATAAATATACTTTTTGACATTTTTTTTGGATGGTGTGCCTTGTGATTTTTCTAACGTGAAATATGTGTCGTCGGAAAACATATCCCGTTGTTGTGAACTGTGTTCCGGAATGGTCAAATTATTCACCTGCATCAAGTAAAGAACTAAGGAGATGAAATGGTGGAATTACCTGAACTGGGTTAGGAATTTTTAAACACATTATTAAAAACAAAAAAAGCCATCCACTTTGCGTTAGAAATGTGGTCGGAAAACGATCTTGAATGCCAAGATTCATCATGCACAAATTGTGAACGATTTTCACACATGAATTAGCCATGTGTTCTTGACCATAACCCTACTAAAACCCTTTGGTATGTGATGGAGAAGAGTTTATATAGTGGTTCGACCCATCGCCAGTGCAACATCAGCATCATCATTTTCCTGGCGCTTCTCCCGCCAGATGCAGGGTCTGCCCACTGCCACTCGATGCGATCGAGAATACTCCAGTCGAAGCGTCACTCCGTCTGTCGCCAGAGACCACACTCAAACCAGGCCAATTTAGTGTAATCAATTAACCTAACTTGCATGTCTTTAGACTGTGGGAGGAAACCGGAGTACCCAGTGTAAACTCACGCAGACACAGAACATGCGAACTCCACACAGAAAGGACCCAGGTTGCTCCACCCTGGGATTGAACCTTCTTGCTGTGAGGTGGCGATGCTACCCACCGAGCCACCTTGCCGCCCTCACCGTGCCACCCTATCGCCAGTGCAACATATCACCCAAAAATGAATACAAGTATCGACTGAAATAAATGTTATGACCTTACAAAAGGTTGAGGATACAATCAATGCCTTGGCAAATGTGCACTGTAATCAAAGCTAATAGTAGTCCATGGAAATATTACAGTGAAATTATTAAGGAAATATGAAGTATTCTTGGCAATGAAGTGTAAAAGCATATGCACAAAGGTTAGCTTTGTTTATTGTGAACTGTTTTATGTGGTTAAGTAATAAAATACAGTTTAAATGAACTACTTATCTCAAGTAGTCGGTTCACAGTTAGCAGAAATTATATATATATAACCTGCTAACTGTGAACCGACTACTTGAAATAAGTAGTTCATTTAAACTGTATTTTATTACTTAACCACATAAAACTTTATTTTATTACTTAACCACATAAAACTTTATTTTAGTACTTAACCACATAAAACAGTTCACAATAAACAAAGCTAACCTTTGTGCATATGCTTTTACACTTCATTGCCAAGAATACTTCATATTTCCTTAAATATACAACTATGAACGGTGGCGCAATCACGATTTAAAGTAGCCGAAAGCAGTAGCATATGCGCTGCTATTACAGGGTGAGCGGTAGTACTGATAGACGCAGTTATCGAGAGTCATCTGCTTCCACACACAACCCTGTCACGTTTACCGTAAATTACGTATTTCCGCAACCAAGTTCCCCGTCGAAACCGAAAGTGTTGTAGTTTTAGTGAAGCTAATGACAGCGAAGTCAGTCAAGAAAGGAAAAGAGCCTTTTTTCGAGATATACTTGTGAAGGTTTCGCAGTTTTTTTCTAGTTGTGAAGGTAAGACGATGATATGGTTTTCGTTCAGTGCCTTGTTGAAATGTTTCGTTGTGTTATCTTGCCCGTTAGCTTGTTTGTTACTCGGATAACTGGCTAATGATAACTTGACGCTAACTTTTTAAAAGCTGTTTAATGTCATTTACAAGTTAAATATACCAAGAGCCAGTGTTGTGTTTCGGTTTGTCAGTTCATTCAGAAACGTTAATCTTCTTGTTGGTGACGAACAATTCAACCTTGCTTTCGTGTGAGCTAAAAGTATGTAAATAATTAAGATCTTGTGTTGTTCTGACGTCATTTGGTAATTATATCAGTACATAAGGCTATTCTAACAATATACACCCATTTCATTAGGTACACTTCCTTGTTTCTGCACTCACTATCCATTTTATAGAAGCACTTTGAAGTTCTACACTTACAGACTGTAGTCCATCTATTTCTTTGCATACTTTGTTAGTCCCCTTTACTCTGTTTTCTAATGGTCAGGACCTCCAAAAATCAGGTACTATTTGGGTGATGGATCATTCTCAGCACAGCACTGACACAGGCATGGTGGTGGTGTGTTACTGTGTGTTGTGCTGGTAGAACAGCAGTGCTGTTGGGAGTTTTTAAACACCTCAGTGCCACTGCTGGACTGAAAATAGTCCACCAACTAAAAATTTCCAGCCACCAGCATCCTTTGAGCACTGGTTAAGCATTAGAATGACTAACACAAACTGTGCGACAACAGATGAGCTACTGTATCTGACATTACCTTTACAAAGTGGAGCAATGTGGTAGATGTGTCTAATAGAGTGCACAGTGAGTCATAGGAATTCAGAGCTTTATTAAAAATGGCATCAGTTTGGTCCAGAAGTGATTCAACTTTTCAGAGGCTATTTCAATTGAAGCTCTTCTGTCTGACATCTTGGAGGATCTCCTGTGATGACATGCAGAAGATCACTGAACGGTTTCACCTGGTTGGCAGACTTAACATTTTCTGTGATGAGTGTTACTGCCAACAGCATTCAAAAAATTTGAATTGGAACTAGAGTATATGAAAAGACCAATACTGTACCAGAGTCGGCTTTTATAGCTTTCTACCTCTTTCAAACCCAAATCAACTTATCTTCCTGTATTATAATATTTAATAATTAGTACATAAACAATAAATGCCTTTAGGTTTCTCACCAAAAGGTGAGCTTAGCTGTGAATACTAGAAATAAGCAAGACCACACCACAGATATGGCAATGCCAATAATTTGGTCAAAAGAAATTAGATTAAGGTAAAAGATCTGGTCAAAAATAACATCAGATGGAGACAGACTTGAAATGTTCCCAGTGTTCTGTTATTAATATTTCTTTATACATGCCTATTGGTCAGCTGACAAAAGAACTGATCTCGCTGGAAGATTCCACCACTGGTCATGCCAAGCATGGATCTCTTAAAACTTCATAAGATTGACGAGGAACTGACAAAGGACGAGGTGGCTGCCCTGAAGTTCCTCTGCATGGACATTGTAACCAAAAAACGCCTGGAGAACGTGAAGGACGCAAAAGACTTGTTTCTGCACCTGGATGAGCAAGCCATGTTCGAAGATGAACTCCTCCTCCCTGAACTGCTCTACACCATTGGTCGTTATGACCTACTTCCCATTCTGAATACCAACAAAACAAATGTCAGCAGGTTGTTACGAAATCAGGACAACGCAAGATCTGGTGTTTCAGAATACAGGTAAACCCAGACATGGTGAACATTTTTTAAATTCAAAAAGTAGTGATGTAGTGTCTATATGATTGAGGGCACTTTCTCGTTGTATGGGGAGTTCCAAAAGTCTGTTAAATTTTCTGGCAAAAAAAAAAAAAAAATACTCATGTCAACAGTTATGGATTCACCACTTGTAGGATGTTCACCCAGCATTTTTACCTCATAATGAAAGCAAATCACGGCTATGACGGCAAACAATTTTTATTTTAACATTTCAACATTCTGACTTCGTGAGGCGTACTGTTAGACATAACATTATCAAATAGTGGTTGACAGATCAGCTTTGCAGGGTGGACTCTTGCATGGACCATTTAAAAAAAAAATCTACTTTAACATTTCAATTACATTGAGATCTGGACCATTTGCTGGCCATGCTTTTCCTGAAGAAAAGTTAAACACTGTTTGCTCAGTGATAAGATGCACCATCAACCTGAAGAATGACTTAATTTAACCAAATCTCTTGGCTATTGATGGAATGAGAAAAGTGTCCAAAATTTCAATCTATACCTGTGCATTGACTGCTGAGGTAAGGATTGCCATATCCTGTAGTCCTGTACGTGACATGTGTCCCCAAATCATAATTGATTGGGTTAATGTTATTGTTTTATATTAATGGCACTTGATTCATGATTCATCACTGAATATCACTTTCATCCAGTTATCCACACTCCATGATTGCTTCTCTCTAGCCCGCTGTGACCTTGTTTCCTTCTGTTTAGGTATTAGTGCTAGAGTTTATTTGGCTCTTCTGTACGTAAATCCCATTTCATCTGATTTCTTACAGTTCGGTCAAAAACATTGACTCCTGTTTCTGGCCATTTGACTTTCATTTCAAGGCATATTTCTTGGAGATTTTGATGTCTTACTTAGCCTACTCGTTATGCTTTCCTTTTACAGTGAGGCAAAAAAGTATTTAGTCAGCCACTGATTGTGCAAGTTCTCCTACTTAGAAAAGTGAGAGAGGTCTGTAATTTTCATCAACTATGAGAGACAAAATGAGAAAAAAAATCCAGGAAATCACATTGTAGGATTTTTTTAAAGAATTGAATTGTAAATTATGGTGGTGGAAAATAAGTATTTGGTCAATAAATTTGGTTCAACTCAATACTTTGTAACATAACCTTTGTTGACAATGTCAGAGGTCAAACGTTTCCTGTAAGTCTTCACCAGGTTTGCACACACTGTAGCTGGTAATTTTGGCTCATTCCTCCATGCAGATCTCCTCTAGAGCAGTGATGTTTTGGGGCAACATGGACTTTCAACTCCCTCCACACCCATTTTGTTATGGGGTTGAGGTCTGTAGACTGGCTAGGCCACTCCAGGACCTTGAAATGCTTTTTACGGAGCCACTCCTTCGTTGCCCGAGCAGTGTGTTTGGGATCATTGTCATGCTGGAAGACCCAGCCATGTTCCATCTTCAATGCTCTCACTGATGGCAGGAGGTTTTGGCTTAAAATCTCACGATACATGGCCCCGTTCATTCTTCCCTTAACACGGATCAGTTGTCCTGTCCCCTCTGCAGAAAAACAGCCCCAAAGCATGATGTTTCCACCCCCATGCTTCACAGTAGGTATGGTATTCTTGGGTTGCAACTCGGCATCCTTTTGCCTCCAGTTGAGTTTTTACCAAAAAGTTCTATTTTGATTTCATCTGACCACATAATATTCTCCCATTCCTCTTTTTGATCATCCATATGCTCTGTGGCAAACTTCAGATGGGCCTGGACATGTACTGGCTTAAGCAGGGGGTCACGCCTGGCACTGAGTCTCTCTTGGCGTAGTGTGTTACTGATGGTAGCTTTGTTACGTTGGTCCCAGCTCTCTGCAGGTCATTCATCAGGTATCTCCGTGTAGTTCTGGGATTTTTGCTCTCCGTTCTCATGATCATTTTGACCTCACGGGATGAGATCTTCAAAGGAGATTATCAATGGTCTTGTATGTCTTACAATTGCTTCCACAGTTGATTTATTCACACCAACCTGCTTGCCTATTGTAGATTCACTCTTCCCAGCCTGGTGCAGGTCTACAATTTTCTTCCTGGTGTCCTTCAACAGCTCTTTGGTCTTGGCCATGGTTGAGTTTGGAGTCTGACTGTTTGAGACTGTGGACAGGTGTCTTTTAAACAGATACCGAGGTCAAATGTGCCATTAATACAGGTAACGAGTGGAGGACAGAAGAGTTTCTTAAAGAAGACGTTATAGGTCTGCGAGAGCCAAAAATCTTGCTTGTTTGTGGGCGACCAAATACTTATTTTCCACCATGATTTACAATTAAAATCTTTAAAAAGATTTGTTTTTTCTCATTTTGTCTCTCATAGTTGAAGTGTACCTATGATGAAAATTACCTCTCTCATCTTTCTAAGTAGGAGAACTTGCACAATCAGTGAAAGACTAAATACTTTTTTGCCCCACTGTATAACCTTCTCAATTTGTTTCTGCTTGCACCATATTTTATTAAGAGCTGACTGAGCACAAACAACTTCTTTTGAAAATCTTTTCACAGGAGTATTACAATCTTTTCTGTTTTAACTTTTGTTGGGGGCATGTGTTCTTTCAATTAGCCAAGTCCAACAGCTTGTTAAGGTTTGGAAGTGTTAAATGTGAACTTATTTGCATTCTTAGGCTCATGCTGTTATTTGTTGTAGAAATTCAAATAACAGGGCGATTCCATATTTTCCGCTACATGTTCTGGAAAAAAAAATTGGTAATTTGTTTGAGGTATGCTTCACAAAGTCAGAGTATTCAGCTATGAAACAGAAATAGTTTGGTGTCATATCTGTGATTCATATATTTATTTTACAAGGTAAAAACCTGGACGAGCATCCTCTAAGTTTGGTGATTCCATTCGCCAGAGGTAGTAGACATTGGTTATTTTTTTGAAGGCTTATTTATTCAGTACTTCTCAACATAATCTCCATCACTCTCAATGCAGTTCTCAAAGCAGTGGATGAACAAGGACATCCGTTCCTTGGTTCATCTTCCGTGCTGAAGTGTCCAGTTAGAACCAGGAAAACCACCTGTGGACGTTCTGGAGAGTTGACGTTTTGTTCTCCAGATGCTTTTGCTATTCAGCAAAACACTGTTTCCATGAGAAACTCCACTGGAGTGGACATGACTGTGTTGTATTTGTGTGTATTTGACACACAAATACAAATTTAACACTCACTTTTCGACCTCCCCTCATACTTTATGGGAAAACAATAGACCATCCATCCTACTGCCCCGTTGTTCATCTCAGATATCACTGCTGTATGTTTTAGAAAGATGCTTTATGAGATATCTGAAGATATAACAGATTCATACCTTCAAACCATTAAGTTCCTTCTGACTGGCCTACCTAAAGCAAAACTAAACTGTGCTGTGAGTATATTGCATTTTGTGATCTTTTGTAGAATTTATATAAATTGTAATGTGTTATCATTCTGTTTTGAACACATTATCTTGCCTCTCCTGAACATTGCAGACGTTTTTGGACATCCTGGCTGAGATGGAGAAGGTGGAGAGGCTTGGGGAAGACCACCTTGATGAACTGGAAAGTGTTCTTGACAAATGCTCTAAAGATCTGGCCTTCAAGGTACAAACGTTCAAAAACGAACATGAGAGAACCAGTCAGAGAGAAGATGACTTGTCCAGACTACGTAAGTAGCTCTGAAATATTTCATAAATACATCTCTGTGTGTGTACGTGTGTGTATATATGTGTATATATGTGTATATATGTGTATATATGTGTATGTATGTGTATGTATGTGTGTGTATGTGTGTGTATGTGTATGTGTGTGAGATATATATATATATATATATATATATATATATATATATATATATATATATATATATATATATATATATCCATAAAACAAAGAATCTGACATACAGACTCAATTATTGAGTCTCGAAACAGACTCTCTCCAAATGCTCCAGGGTTCTAGGTCTTCTTTTGTGGACTCTCCTTTTTAACTGGAACTTGGAATGCTTATGTCAAAGCCTGATTCTGTTGTCATAATTTTTTTGTGTGAATTGGACATGTGTTTTTGGTTACTGAGTGTGTTTACATGCACTTAATAATCCGATTATAGACGGATTTCTGCAGTTATTTGATTATTCAAGTGGTCATGTACACAGTGTACTCTGATCTAGAAATCAGATGAAGAAATCTGTTAGAGAGATGGTGTTTACCCAGTAATCAGATTTCATAAAGCATAAGTCTGCGCATACACACAAACATAACACCAGATAGTAACACCATTGCCAGATCTGCTTTTTCTAACAGAGACTTTGCTTCCTTTGGGATTCTTTCCAAAGAGCTGGTTGTATTTTTTACCTGTGGGATCTGGCAACCCCAGAATTAGCGCAGCACTCTCTAATTGGCTACGGAACACTTTGTAGAGATTCTAAACTGCAGTAAATGCTGGAGAAAATTAAGAATTTCTATATTTAATTAATAACGTTCTCACATTTTTAATCAATCAATCAATAATCTCACATTCTTTTGGGAGGTTAATGGCTGGTTGCAAAGTAGAAATCCGATTAAACCCGGAGGTTTCCCCATTACACGATTACTCAAGTGCTTGTATATTTGATGATCGGATTACTGACAAAAGCTGATCCAACCATGACGTCTCTACCTTAAGAAGTAATAGAAACATCCTGCAGTGACAGTTTTTTCTGTTTTTTTGTTATAAACCCCACCATCCAGGTAATTAATGTGTGTTTTTGATTTGCCTAGGGAATCCAACAATTACCAGTTTTTCCAATAATGAGGAAACTGGATTTGGCTCTTTTGTAAGTACGCCTTTGATAGTTAAACTGATATACATTATATAGGTCTCACCATCAAGTTTTTTTTTTTTTTAAATTAACAGCTTCAGACTCCATTTACACATAAACATAGATAATTTATAACTTTACCATTACTGACAGTTTAAATACTAGTCATTTGTATGTGATATATGGACTAAATAATGCCTTTAATCTTAAATTGTTTCTCTTTTTCTATCCTGTTTGCTTTGGGTATTTGCTGCAGAATCTATCCATAGCAGAGTCACATTCCCCAAGTATGTAACTTCCCATCAGTCAGTTTTCCAGTTATTTTTGTAAATTGTTCCAAATTTACACATTACACATTTACACACAGTACACAAAGCAGAGGTAACCATTATTTTCATGATGAATTTTTGCCTTCTCAGGTGTGTTGGATAACGAATTTGCCGTGACCACAGATTCGAAACCAGGGTCAACTACAGAGGTGTCGTCACCTACTACACTTTGTGTGTTTTCAACTTTTCAAATTTAATGTCGCATACTGTTGCTACATTAAAAGCATTAAAAATACAGTAACTGTATTAAATTGTGTGTCTCTTCAGAGAAATGACTTTTATTCTATGATTCACCGGCCTCGAGGCTATTGCCTGATCATCAACAACTATCACTTTAGACCGAACAGTGGATTTCCTGACAGGAAAGGAACCGATGCAGATAAAGGTATTCCTTGTTGTTTGCAGCAGTTATGACGTTAACAATGTATATACCTTATTTTTTCCATTCTCACTATTTCTCTTTTAGATAGTCTTACCAGGGTGTTCCAGAGGATGCATTTTGAAGTGAAAGTGAAGAGGGACCTTTCCAGTTCAGACCTGATGAAAGTAGTCAAGAAGTATTCAGAAAAGAACCACTCTGAAATGGATGCCTTTGTGTGCTGCATCCTGTCACACGGAGAGAAGGGTTCCGTGTTAGGCATTGACGGCAAACCGGTCATGATCCGTGACCTCACCCAGCCATTTTCACAGTGCTCAATGCTCACAGGCAAGCCTAAACTCTTTTTCATTCAGGCATGTCAGGGCACTGCGCTGCAAAGGGGTGTATGGATGGAAGACGGAGTTAAAGAGCAAGAAGATGAGTACGAGGAGGATGGCCACACAGCAGCTCTCAGCATCCCCATTACAGCTGACTTCCTGATCGGCATGGCGACGGTGGAGTATTACAAGTCTTTCCGCCACACAGTAGATGGATCCATCTTCATCCAGGAGCTGTGCAGGCAACTGAATGAGGGATGCCCCAAGTAAGTGGGGGGGTACTGATGTTTAATTAATTAAATGCATTTCTTATTTTTGTAATTATAATTTAAGGTAAAATCCGTAATTCTAAAGTCAGAACAGTTCACAAAGTTAAATAACTGTTCAACAAAAAACTGTTTGTATAGCTCAAGAAGGGGTCCAACCCCCTTGGGCAGCCTTGATGATGTATCTAAGAATTACATTAAGCTACCTAAATAATAAAGTTCTAATAATAGCTTACATTTGCTAAATAAGAAAATTAAAATAGAGAATGTATTTAAAAATTATAACATAAATATTGACTAAATTATATTAAACAGGGTACAACATTATGAAATATTGTTATGAAATGTGTCTTCGGAGAAATCAAAGTACACTCGTTGGCAAAAAAAATAACACACCAAGGAGGTGTTGTTGGAATCGAATGAAACTTTGTACTGTATGTGTGAATGTATTGATATATATGTAAGGGATTACAATATTAGAGCAATAGGATAATTATTGTGGAAAACCAAAATTAAAGGAGGGTCTAGTACCCTGTTGGGCCACGTCTAGCCTGGATACAAGATGAGATACAGTTGAACGTGGAGGCAAACAGGTTCCGTATGGTAACCTGAGGCACATTTGCCCACAGATATTGCAGCTGGGTCTGTAGATCCTGCACACTCGTAGGTTGCCGAAGCTGGCACCCCAGCTGGTTCAATAAATGCTTGATTGACAGAAAATCTTGCTGTGTGTGGGTGAGCATCATCCTGCTGAAAAATGCGTGTTGGACGGCCTGTCATGAGAGTCAACACATGTGGCCGCAGGATATCCTGCATAGTATATATTATACATATTTAAGTATAAATTAATGCTTTGTATGTGTAGATGCCAGTAGAATTGTTCTTTGAATTAACTGACTTTATCTGGATTTGATCTGGATTTTTAATTGTATCTGGCTTTTCATATTGTTTTTTTCTTCTTCTCCTCATGGCTATCTGTGGGATGAGATCATTGAGACCTCTCAGTATCCACTTCAATGAAATAAATTCAAACAAATGCACTCCATCAATTAAATCCACTCCATTTGTAGATTCGGGAATGTCTGTGATTGACTCGTGCAGTCAAAGGAGTATCTGGGCTAGAAGTGGGACTGTGGTGGTGCAGCAGTTGAGGTACTGGACAATGAACCAGAAGGTCCAGGATTCAATTCCCAGCACTTGCCAAGTGCACTGTTGGACCTCTGAATAAAGCCATTAACCCACAATTGCTTGGAATGTATGTTGTAAGATTAGAGTTGTAGCGCACCTGCCTAATAACAGCGTATACATCTAAGCCTTATGGCAAGTAGCAGTGGTCAAAAAACCTTTTTTCTCCCCACTCAAGATGAATTTGACTTACAAAATTATGGAGATGTGTATTCAGATGGGACTACAATTATGCCGAGTTGGCTGAAAAATTCTGTCTGTAATGTTTATAGGATAGTAGGGAGAGAAACACTGACGTAACCGACCCAAATCTAAATAAAATCACAGAGTAAAAGGAAATTAGCACAGAACCTCATGTAAATTTATTTCAAATGAATTGAAGTAATTAATGTCTTTCCTCTAAAGAATTTTGAGAGGAAAAGGTTTATATTGTTGGTTTTATTGCTAATACTGTGAGAATAAGTTTATTTTTCCATCCCAACAGAAACGAGGACATCCTGTCAATTCTGACGAAGGTTAATGCCAACGTGAGCAAGAAAGTCCTATTAGGCCACAAGCAGATGCCCGAACCTCGCTATACTCTTACCAAAAAATTGGTGTTACCTATGGACTGAGCCAGAAATCACATCTGCCATTGTGATTAGTCATATTTTTTGCTAACCATGTTGGTCCTCCATTAAACCTGCCTGTCAAGACAGGTTTGTAGGTAAATCACAACTATGGATGCAATTAATGAATTAGTGAATGTTCTTTAGTTTCCAGTCATATTTTGTGTGGAGGTCCATTCAGATGGATTATTCAGAATAGCTTGGAATTGCAGTCTTTGGTTTGTTTACTTACATGGTCTAGGTGACATTTATTTTCAAATTTTAATTGGACTTACTTGGCAAGTGTATACATGTTATGATTTATAGTCATTTATAATACACACACACAGAAATATGTAAGGTGTGTATATGTACACAGGGGTACCTCTGTTATCATTGTTAATTCGCTCCAGAAGGCTTGTCAACAACCGAAAATGATGAGTACAGAGCAGATTTTTCCCATAAGGAATAATGTAAATGGAATTAATCTGTTCCAGACCCCCAGAAAAAAATCCACGCTGTAAGAGGTATACGGAGTTGTATTGTACAGGTCAAATTCATCATAAACTATATTGTATCATAGTGGAGATATGGAAAGGATAGTATGATAAGTAATGATCAGTATGTTCATATTTAAAACACTTACATTGACCAAAACCATTCACACAATGCTTATTTTATAATAAAGTCAAAACACGATAAAAATAGTGGAGATGTTCTCTGAGGGCTGTTGTGAGCCTGCATAACTGTGTACTGAATCGTGAATCGAAGTTTGGCTAAAACAAGTCGCGTGGCTCGATTCATACACGTTTAAGCAAGTGCGGCGGGCAAACATGGAGTCGAGTCCCCCATGATTCTACATGCCCATTTTATCAGTTTCACTTCCACTATAGGACCACCACAGATCAGGTACTATTTGGGTGATGGATCATTCACAGCACTGCAGTGACACTGACGTGGTCGTAGCTTGTGTGTGTTGCACTGGTACGAGTGGATCAGATACAGCAGTGCTGCTAGAGTTTTTTTTTATACTGTGACCACTCACTGTCCACTCGCTTAGACACACCTACCTTGTTGGCGGGCAGATCTCTGGTTCGACTTCGGACCCCACCTTTGTCGAGTTTTCATGTCCTTGTGGTTTTACTGTGTGTACTCCAGTTTCCTCGCACATGCCATAGATGCGTTGGTTGCTCTGAATTGCTCTCAGTGTGAGTGTGTCCAGCCATTGATGCTTATAAATAAATAAACCAACCTACCTAGGATGCTGCCCACTGGATGCCTTTTGCTGGCTATTTTTGGTTGGTGGACTAGTCTTAGTCCAGCAGTGCCACTGAGATGTTTAAAAACACCAGCAGTATTGCTGCGTCTGATCCACTTGTACCAGTGCAACACACACTGCAGTGCTTAGAATGATCCACCACCCAAACAATACCTGCTCTATGTGGGTCCAGACCATTATATAATAGGATGAAAAGGGGCTAACATATAAAGCATGCAGAGCAACAGATTGACTCCATGGAAGTGCGCCACTGTGGTAAGTAGAGCTGACCCAATGGACAATGAGTTAATAAGTATACATACAGTGGGGCAATAAAGTGTTTAGTCAGCCACTGATTGTGCAAGTTCTCCTCCTTACAAAGATGAGAGAGGTCTGTAATTTTCATCATAGGTACACTTCAACTATGACAACAAAATGAGGAAAAAAAATCAGGAAATCACATTGTAGAATTTTTTTTAAATTTAATTGTAAATCATGGTGAACAATAAGTATTTGGTCACCGACAAACAAGAAAAAATTCTGGCACTTACAAACCTGCAACAATTTCTTTAAGAAGCTCTTCTCTCCTCCACTCGTTACCTGTATTAATGGTACCTGTTTGACCTCGTTATCTGTATAAAAGACACCTGTCCACAGCCTCAAACAGTCAGACTCCAAACTCAAATATGGCCAAGACCAAAGAGCTGTCGAAATACACCAGGAAGAAAATTGTAGACCTGCACCAGGCTGGGAAGAGTGAATCTACAATAGGCAAGCAGGTTGGTGTGAACAAATCAACTGTGGGAGCAATTGTAAGAAAATGGAAGACATACAAGACCACTGATAATCTCCCTCGATCTGGGGCCCCATGCAAGGTCTCATCCCGTGGGGTCAAAATGATCATGAGAACAGTGAGCAAAAATCACAGAACTACAGGGAGGGACCTGATGAATGACCTGCAGAGAACTGGGACCAAAAAGCATTTCAAGGTCCTGGAGTGGCCTAACCAGTCTCCAGATCTCAACCCCATACAAAATTTTTGGAGGGAGTTGAAAGTCCGTGTTGCCCAGCGAAAGCCCCAAAACATCACTGCTGTAGAGGAGATCTGCATGAAGGAATGGGCCAAAATACCAGCTACAGTGTGTGCAAATCTGGTGAAGACTTACAGTATTGAGTTGAACTTTGGTTATTAACTAAATACTTAATTTCCACCATGATTTACAATTAAATTCTTTAAAAATCCTACAATATGATTTCCTGGATTTTTTTTCCTCATTTTGTCTCTCATAGTTGAAGTGTTCCTGTGATGAAAATTACAGATCTCTCTCATCTTTCTAAGTAGGAGAACTTGCACAATCAGTGGCTGACTAAATACTTTTTTGCCCCACTGTACATTGAATATGTAATGTCTACAGTGGGAGATGCAATTTGGGATTGCTATTTCACTGTGATGAGTCTCATCAGCAATAACAATCAGAGACTTGTTTTACCACCTTTACAATTATTAGTGTTTATAATAGAGAGGCTGTTATAAGAAATTGGGCAGCATGGTGAGATGGGTGGAGTTAGTATGTTCTCCCCGTCCAGATACTCTGGTTTCCTCCCACATTCCAAAAACATACATTAGGTCAATTGGTGTCTCTAAAGTGCCCGAGTGTGAGCGTGCATGTCCCATGCGACGGATTGGCGCCCTGATTAGTGTCGGTCCCGGCTCCCCACACTGCCTTGGATTAAGCAGGTATGAAAATGAATGATTATTACAAGTGAATGATTTTTAGAAATGCTGGACTGTTTACAATAAAATTATTTTGAATAACCTTGAAAGTTGTAGATTACTGTTGAAGTGAACAGAAGTTTTGAATGGCAAACAAGTTGAAAAGGCATGTCTATCCCCTTTTTACTAAAGTAGTAAAAAGTTATTTTTTAAAAGATGGACGTTTGTCTATGATAAGCAAAAAAAAAAGATAAAACCACATGAAGTAGTTTTTAACTTAAAAAATACAGCAGTCTCCCTTTGGTATGATCCAAGTGTTGGCTTTGTAGCTCACAGGCTCAGTATTAATGGAAGTTTTCTCAGATTTGTTTATATGACTTCCCAGTCACACTAACTGTTTCCCCTACCCAAAAAGTCCAGATGTTTTTCCTTCACAAGTACGAGTCCAAAAATATGTTCAGTTTCCCCTGCTTATCTTGTATGGCTAACATTTGCATCTCTAGTGGGTAGAGCCAGCTGCTGACAATGTTGGTGTGTCAGGGCTCAAATTCAGTGCCCGAATGAGGTTTGTAAGGTGAAGGTCGGGTGATGCCTTTACAGAAGAACCCCAGCCACTGGTGGTGCTTAAAGGCACTCTTGGTGCCAGTTTCAAACCTGGATAAATGGGGAGGGTTACATTCAAGAAGGCCTAACCCTGTGCCACACCTAATATGCAGATCAGGATGATCCACTGTGGCGAGAAACCCTTTTTAAAGTTCTGCATAAATATGACCTGAAACATTATCAGATTTTCACACAAGTCGTGCAAGTAGATATTAAGTCCAGATCAACAGAGCACAGGCAGCAACCTGCCAGAGAAAGCCAATTTTAACCACTTATATCTGCGATCTCATTCTTTCAGTTGTTCACAAAGATCATGACTATAGGTGAAGGTGTGGAAGTAGGCCATGGCTCAGCTCCCTATTCACCACTGTGGTGCTGATGCTCCACCCAACCTACAGTCAACTCACAATCCCTCTTCCCATCACTCATGAACATACTTGGGGTAGACTCTCACCCCATACATGTAGGAAGGGTTCGGACATCTGTTAAGGGTTCCCCCTTGACGCCTCTCGCTGGAGGTATATCAGGCACAGCCAACTACTGTGGTAGGCCCAGGACCCTCTGGAGGGGTTATATCTCCTGGCTGGCCTGGGAGTGACTGGTAGAATTTGCAGGGGACAGAGATGTCTGGGCTTCTTTGCTTGCCCTGCTGCCACCATGACCCCGAAATGGATAAGTGGGGAAAAAAGTTAAGATGAAAATAACCATGCAGCATTACATAGCTGTGAGAGGCACCTTTGTTGTCAGTATCAGATATGACCCAATTGTGAAGCAACAGCTGCAACTAAACCCTGAAAACTAGGCCCCTGAAATTTCTGGTTGCACTTTGGGGTGGCACAGTGGCTCGGTCAGTGGTACTATCTCCTCACAACAAGAAGGTCCTGGGTTTGATCCCTAGGTGGAATGGTCTAGGTCCTTTCTGTGTGGAGTCTGCATGTCCTCGTGTCAGAGAAGGTTTTCTCGGAGTGCTCCGGTTTCCTCACACAGTCCAAAGACATGCATCATGTTAACTGATTATGCTAAATTGATCCGAGTGTATACTGTATATGACTAGCTTCGAAGTAACTTTGTGTCTGTCATTAAAATGACCACGGATGCTGATAGCGACATTAAATAAAACCAAATAAATTTGTTTTCACATTGTGTTGGTTTCCGAATGTTTTTTTCAGTGGTTGCTTCCACTAGAAGACCATCAGGATTTGGTGCCTACATAAAATATACACAGTGATATGTACTGGTCTTTACTACAGTCATACGCAGGTATGCGCTCCTTAACGTACATGATATATTCTGTGAAATTGCTTGTTATGTGATCTTGACATTGTCTGAGCACCATATAATGTACTGTACTTACAGTGGGGTAAAAAAGTATTTAGTCAGCCACTGATTGTGCAAGTCCTTCAATTTAGAAAGATGAGAGAGGTCTGTAATTTTCATCGTAGGTACACTTCAACTATGAGAGACAAATTGAGAAAAAAAAATCCAGGAAATCACATTGTAGGATTTTTAAAGAATTTAATTGTAAATTATGGTGGAAAATAAATATTTGGTCAATAACAAAAGTTTAACTCAATACTTTGTAATATGACCTTTGTTGGAAATGACAGAGGTCAAACATTTCCTGTAAGTCTTCACCAGGTTGGCACACACTGTAGCTGGTATTTTGGCCGATTCCTACATGCCGATCTCCTCTAGAGCAGTAATGTTTTGGGGATGTCGCTGAGCAACACAGACTTTTCAACTCCCTCCACAAATTTTGTATGGGGTTGAGGTCTGGACACTGGCTAGGCCACTCCAGAACCTTGAAATGCTTTTTAAGGAGCCACTACTTCATTGCCCGAGCGGTGTGTTTTGATCATTGTTATGCTGGAAGACCCAGCCATGTTCCATTTTCAATGCTCTCACTGATGGAAGGAGGTTTTAGCTTAAAATCTCACGACACATGGCCCCGTTCATTCTTCCCTTAACATGAATCAGTTGTCCTGTCCCCTCTGCAGAAAAACAGCCCCAAAGCATGATATTTACACCTCCATGCTTCACAGTAGGTATGGTGTTCTTGGGATGCAACTCAGCATTCTTCTTCCTCCAAACACGGCAAGTTGAGTTTTTACCAAAACGTTCCCATATTGCATATGGCTGTTGACTTTGGGGGTAGCCAGGCATAGTATACCCACTTATTTTGACTAGACTACACCAGTGACACCATTATCAAAAGGTAATGGTTCATCACTAAAATAGCATCTGCTACGGTGATCCTATGGTGGTTCATTTCCACAGATAAACATTGTGTAGAGTAGCAGAAGTGTTTATCTTAGAAGTGGTAGGTGTAGCTACTTATAGAATAGTCAGTAGATATAGCTAAAATGGTAATAATAAGCAAAACACCACGGAAAATTGCTGATAGAGCAATGATGTCATTGAGATTTTAATCATTCACCAGTTAGTTGTTTTATGGTACGTCAGGTTTGCTCAACCTTATCGCTTTGCTGCCCTTTATGAACTGAAGAAGCAGGAAGTCTTACTAGTTCAGAGTTCTTGGGTGTTAGAAAATGGCGGAGGCCAGTATTTCAGTTGGTAAGGAGCAGTTTGATTGTTCACTCTGCCTGGATACCTTGAAGAATCCAGTGACTACTCCGTGTGGACACAACTTCTGTATGGAGTGCATTAATGCCTTCTGGGATCAGGAGGACAAAAAGCGGGTGTATATGTGCCCTCACTGCAGAGAAACGTTTTTTCCAAGGCCGGTGCTGAGCAGGAATAACGTTATGGATGAAGTGGTGGAGAAACTGAAGAGAACGGAGAGCTCTGAACTTTTTTCTCAGCATGACACTGGACCTGGAGACGTGGAGTGTGATTTTTGCACTGGACCGAAACGCAAAGCTGTCAAATCCTGCTTGGTGTGTTTGGTTTCTCTTTGTGAAGATCATCTTAAACCTCACCTTGAACTTCCGGCCTTGAAAAACCACAAGGTAGTCAAAGCGTCCACGAAACTGCAAGACAAGATCTGCTCTCAGCACGGCAAGTTCATTGAGATCTACTGTCGCACAGACCAGAGGTGCATCTGCTATTTGTGTACGATGCATGACCACAGAGGCCACGATTTAGTTCCTGCTGTGACAGAAAGACCAGAGAAAGAGGTAAAATTTGGTATTATATTCGTTCATTCAAATTTCTTTCTTCAGTATATTGCTAAATGAGAAAAGCAGTTACACTGATGTCTGTGGGCTGTAAAGAGAGTTTCACATTGGTCACTTGTTAAAAATACAAGCCTATTATTCTTTATTTTACTTTATGTGAAATCAACTGATGCACCAAGTTAATAATACCCCACCCAACCAATTGCCTCATTGCGTATTTTATTTTACCCAAAAATACCTTTTATACAAATAACTTTCTTAAAAATATAAACCTCACAACTCCAGAGACCTTGGTTCAAGTTCCGGCCTTGCCTCTGACTGTGTGGAATTTGCATGTTCTTCCCATGTCTGTGTGGATTTTCTCCAGGATTCTTCCCACATTCCAAAGACATGCGTTAGGTCAGTGTGTGTGCATGTCTATGATGGACAGCTGCCCTGTCCAGGGTTATTTCCTGCCTTGCTCATGGGCCCTTACAACCCTGAATTGGATTAAGGGTGTATGAAAATGAATGACTATAATTATAATATGAACTCCATAATGTTTCACTTCATGGTATGGAACCAGCTGTGTGGAATGATGCTAATAGCCCCACTTTTGCCACAGGACTTGTTGAGGTATTAGAAAAAAAGAAAAAACATTGTCATGTCACAAGATGCAATTCTTATAGCAAATTCTATGCTTGCTTAAACACATTTATGTGACTAATACTCTATATAGCCAGAAGTTTGTGGACAACCCAAATTACATGCCAAAATTTGGGTATTCTCATGCAGTTTGTTTTGTTTGATTATTCTTATTCTTTGTTTGTTTTTTCTTATCTCAATATCCTTAATTGATTTGTCTTACAGAGACAGCTAAACAAGATACAGATGCAAACCCAAAATAGAATTCAGAATAAAGAGCAGATGGTGCAGGAGCTGACACGAGCTATGGACATATTTACAGTGAGTATGGTCTGCTGAGCTGTCTGAGTCTGCCAGTGGTTCAACACTTTGAGATCCTGGATAGCGACAATGAGTGTTTATGTGATTTATAATAATCTGATCATTATTGGATTTACCCGATTGCTGAATAGGTCATGTTAACAGAATTCTAAAAATGGTTCAGAAAGTTTTTCATATGTGGTTAGTGAATCAGTGGTCAGTTTACAAGCTACAACTCCAAATCAGTAAAAGTTGGGATGTTATGGAATATGCAAATACAAAAAAAACGCATTGATCCTTACATACTTTGACTTTTATATAATTTCGTCCAGTATGAACCCAGGACATTTAATGTTTTGTCTGATCAACTTCAATCTATTTGTTAAGAAACATCCATTCCTGCATTTCAGGCCTGCAACACATTCCAAAAAAAGTTAGGACAGGGCAGTTTATGGCTAGTCATGAGGTAAAAATTACTTGGTACCTGTAAGCCAGGTACAAAATTATCATCCACGAAAGACTGAGGCTTTGTGGAGCAAATATGGGCAGAGGATCTCCAGTGGTCAGCAAATGTGTGAGAAAATTATGTTCCTCAAAGAAAGACTGGAAGGGATTTTTGTATTTCAGTCCTACATTTTGCTGATTTTACTTGTTTTGCATTGTCTTGTTGATAAATACATGGACATTTTTGAACAGTAACATTTTTAGTGGCATTTGTGCATATATTTTTTATTTGCCTTTTCCATATCGTCCCAAATTCTTCTGCTTTTGGGTTGTAGTTTCTGGCTATTTTGCTGCTGTTTGTGTGATCTTGCTGCCAGACTCGCGTTCAGCCATGCTATTGTATGATAAATATATCACGAACTAAATGTTGGACATAACGTTTACCAATGGTCCTCTGTCACTGTGTGTCCTGATAGAACTCTGCACAGCATGCAGTGAAGGACAGTGAGAAGATTGTCAGTGAGATTGTAGAAACCTTTGTGAAACTGGGCTCAGAAATAACAGCGTTGATCCGAGCTCAGGAGAAGCTTGCACTGAATCAAACTGAAGAAACCTTGCATATGCTGGAGCAGGAGATTGCTGATCTCCGTCTCAGGAACATGGAGCTGGAGCAGCTTTCAAGCACAGAGGATCATGTCGATTTCATTCAGGTAGACATCCAGACCTACAAAACATGGCCAAAAGTTTTTGGACACCCCTTTTAATGAGTGGTTACTTATTTCAGTCACACTCACTGCTAACAGGTTCATACTGTAAATCATGTACTTTCCATAGATGAACAGTGGCTCTAGAATGGGGTTGCACCAAACACCTCACTGAATCTGAATATGATGCTTTCATAGGTTTTTCCCTCAGGTTCATCATTTTTCTAATACCCAAAAACAAAGTCCATAAAGAAATGGTTTTCCAGCTTTAATAGAGAGCTTGACTGGCTTGCAGAACCCTGTCGTCTTATATCAGATAGCACAGAGAAAAAGTGGAATGCCAGCTGTGAGCCAGGGCTTACTGTCCAACATCAGTATCCAATATTAGAGTGGAAAGATATACAGTGGTGTGAAAAAGTCTTTGCCCCCCTTCCTGATTTCCTATTTTTTTTGCATGTTTGTCACACTTAAGTGTTTCAGAACATCAAACCAATTTAAATATTAGTCAAAGGCAACACAAGTAAACATAAAATGCAGTTTATTATGGAGATGTTTATTATCAAGGGAGAAAAAAATCCAAACCTACACGGCCCTGTGTGAAAAAGTGATTGCCCTCTTGTTAAAACATAACTTAACTATGGTTTATCACACCTGAGTTCACTGTGTCTAGCCACACCCAGGCCTGATTATTGCCACACCTGTTCTCAATCAGGACATCACTTAAATAGGACCTGCCTGACAAAGTGAAGTACACCAAAAGATCCTTAAAAGCTACACATCTTGCCGAGATCCAAAGAAATTCAGGAACTATTGAGAAAGAAAGTAATTGAGATCTACCAGTCTGAAAAGGGTTATAAAGCCATTTCTAAAGCTTTGGGACTCCAGCGAACCACAGTGAGAGTCATTATCCACAAATGGCGAAGACATGTAACAGTGGTGAACCTTCCCAGGAGTGGCCGGCCAACCAAAATTACCCCAAGCAGCGATGACTCATCCAAGAGGTCACAAAAGACCCCACAACACAATCCAAAGAACTGCAGGCCTCACTTGCCTCAGTTAAGGTCAGTGTTCATGCCTCTATCATAAGAAAGAGACTGGGCAAAAATGGCCTGCATGGCAGAGTTCCAAGACGAAAACTACTGCTGAACAAAAAGAACATCAAAGCTCGTCTCAATTTTTCCAGAACACATCTTGATGATCCCCAAGACATCTGGGAAAATATTCTGTGGACTGACGAGACAAAAGTTGATCTCTTTGGAAGGTGTGTGTCCCATTACATCTGGCGTAAAAGTAACACAGCATTTCAGAAAAATAACCTTATAGCAACAGTAAAATGGTGGTGGTAGTGTGATGGTCTGGGGCTGTTTTGCTGCTTCAGGACCTGGAAGACTTGCTGTGATAAATGGAACTATGAATTCTCCTGTCTACCAAAAAATCCTGAAGGAGAATATCCGGCCATCTGTTTGTGACCTCAAGCTGAAACAAACTTTAGTTCTGCAGCAGGACAATGATCCAAAACACACCAGCAAGTCCACCTCTGAATGACTGAAGAAAAACAAAATGAAGACTCTGGAGTGACTTAGTCAAAGTACTGACCTGAATCCTATTGAGATGCTGTGGCATGACCTTAAAAAGTCCGTTCATGCTCATAAACCCTCCAGTGTGGCTGAATTACAACAATTCTGCAAAGATGAGTGGCCAAAATTCCTCCACAATGCTGTAAAAGACTCATTGCAAGTTATCGCAAACGCTTGGCTGCAGTTGTTGCTGCTAAGGGTGGCCCAAACAGTTTTTAGGTTTAGGGGGCAATCACTTTTTCACACAGGACCATGTAGGTTTGGATTTTTTTCTCCCTAAATAATAAACAGCTTCACTTAAAAACTGCATTTTGTGTTTACGTGTGTTGTCTTTGACTAGTATTTAAATTGTTTTGATGTCCCGAAACACTTGAGTGTGACAAACATGCAAAAAAATTAGGAAATCAGGAAGGGGGAAAACACTTTTTCACACCACTGTAATACTGGTCATGTTTTTTCTCTTTACAGAGTTTCCAGTCCTGTGTATCTTCTAAACTTAAGGAATCTTCCAGCATCACTGTCAATGAACGTATCTCATTTGTTGGAGTAGTTGGATTGGTCTCTTCTCTGAAGTGTCAGTTGGATGAACTATGCAAGAGGAACCTTAATAGAATTTCTACATATGGTACAACTTCAATACAAGATTTCACATATTTCATTTTTAATTTTTTGCCCCGTGGTGCTTTTATGATATTAACCATTACTTCTTTTTCACAGTTGGGAGCATTCAACCTATCAAGAGACGCAGTGAACAACCTGATATTTTCCAATCGTATGTTCAGAAAAAGCAACTCCTCCGGCAATTAAAGCAGTTGAACCAATAAAACTTTCACAAATTGTATGTGGCTAAAAGTACATGGTCATCATTTTTAAGTAGAAGGGGGTTCACTTAGGTGCATGAATTCAGGCATACTGCATTTCTCTTTCAAATGGCAAATATTGGGAGTAGAAGGGGGGGAACTGAAGATCTCGGTGACTTTGAATGTGGGACTGCCATGGTCATAATCTACTCATCTTCCAGTAGTTAATTCTAGCATGATAATGCACCATATCACAAAGCAAATCATCTCAATATGACTTTATCAATATAAAAATGTTCATTCCTGGGCATTCATGTGGACATCAATTTGACATGTGCTATCTAAATAAATGTGTATCGATGTGAGCCAGATGGTCTTGACTGATTGGTGTAAAGTGGTATCTCGGTTCTCAACCACCTCAGAACTTGTCGAATTCAGTTCTCAATGCATTTTAACTAGAACAATTTGTCTCTGCTCGGTACTCAAACCACTTGAATAAACTTCACTGAGTTGAGCCGCGTGACTTGTTCCAGTCTAACCTTGATTCACGATTTATGATTCACAACTCACGAATCAGTACACAGTGATTCAGATTCACAATAGGGATGATCTCCACTGTTTTTATCATATTGTTCTTTATTTTTAATCTACAGCACTGTATTCTTAGGGTAAATAAGTTCCCAAGGGTCCTAAATGGTTGATGATTATAGTCAACCGAAAGGAAATCAAGGACTGAGTCTTCTGGAGTATTAGCACCTGGCGCCCCGAGTTCACCAATAAGTAAGTGAACAGCAGTAAGTGTTTGCTTTTCACTTTCAATCCATTACTCAAGAAATTATATGAGATTTTCACCACTTTATTATAAATTAAGTTAATGATTTTGGCCAACTGGAGGTTAATATATAAGTGTTTTCAAAAAGAAGATCTGCTCCGCTGTGATACAGCATAGACTATATTAAACTTTCAGTCCATGATGCATTATAACATAACATAACTTATGATGGATATGTCGGAACATACAGTAGGGCAAAAAAGTATTTAGTCAGTCACTGATTGTGCAAGTTCTCTGACTTATAAAGATGAGTGAGGTCTGTAATTTTCATCATAAGTACACTTCAACTATGAGAGACAAAATGAGAAAACAAATCCAGGAAATCACATTGTAGACTTAAAGACTTTAATTGTAAATTATGGTGGAAAATAAGTATTTGGTCAATAAATTTGGTTCAACTCAATACTTTGTAACACAACCTTTGCTGGCAATGACAGAGGTCAAAAGTTTCCTGTAAGTCTTGACCAAGTATGCACAAACTGTAGCTGGTATTTTGGCCCATTCCTTCATGCAGATCTCCTCTAGAGCAGTGATGTTTTGGACTTTCAACTCCCTCCACAAATTTTCTAGGTCTGGCTAGCCACTCCAGGACCTTGAAATGCTTTTTACGGAGCCAATCCTTTGTTGCCCGAGGGGTGTGTTTGGGATCGTTGTCATGCTGGAAGACCCAGCCACGTTCCATCTTCAATGCTCTCACTGATGGAAGGACTTTTTGACTCACAATACATGACCCTGTTCATTCTTCCCTTAAAAACAGCCCCAAAGCATGAGGTTTTCACCCCCATGCTTCTTTGTAGGTATGGCGCAACTCGGCTTTCTTCTATCTCCAAGCACGGCGAGTTGAGTTTTTACCAAAAAGTTCTACTTTAGTTTCATCTGACCACATGATATTCTCCCAATCTTCTTCTGGATCATCCATATGCTCTCTGGCAAACTTCAGACGGGCCTGGACATGTACTGGCTTAAGCAGGGGGACATGCCTGGCACTGCAGGATTCGAGTCCCTCTCGGCGTATTGTTGTTTACTTGATGGTAAGCTTTGTTACTACTTTGGTCCCGGGCTCTCCGCACGTCCATTATAGTCCCTCCGGTGTAGTGTCTGGGAATTTTTGTTTTGCTCACCGTTCTCATGATCATTTTGACCCCACATGATGAGATCTTGCGTGGGGCCCCAGATCGAGGGAGATTATCAATGGTCTTGTATGTCTTACAATTGCTCTCACAGTTGATTTATTCACACCAACTTGCTTGCCTATTGTAGATTCACTCTTCCCAGCCTGGTGCAGGTCTACAATTTTCTTCCTGGTGTATTTCGACAGCTCTTTGGTCTTGGCCATGGTTGAGTTTGGAGTCTGACTGTTTGAGGCTGTGGACAGGTTTCTATTATACAGATAACAAGGTCAAACAGGTGCCATTAATACAGGTAACGAGTGGAGGACAGAAGAGCTTCTTAAAGAGGAAGTTACACATCTGTGAGAGCCAAAAATCTTGCTTATTTGTGGGTGACCAAATACTTATTTTCCACCACGATTTACAATTAAATTCTTTAAAAATGCTACAATGTGATTTCCTGGATTTTTTTTCTCATTTTGTTTCTCATAGTTGAAGTGTACCTACGATGAAAATTACAGACCTTTCTCATCTTTTTAAATCGGAGAACTTGCACAATCAGTGACTGACTAAATACTTTTTTGCCCCACTGTATCCCCTTCGTAAATCATGGAGCACCTGTACAATATAACTCCATTAATACATATAATGCCTTATACAGTGTGGTTTTTCTGTGGGTGTGTACCAGATTAATTAAATTTGCATTTTTCCTTATGGGTAAAATTTGCTCGGTACTTAACGACTTAACAATGAGGTACCGAGGTACCACTGTATACCTTCCAAATTACATGCTACATCCAATGCGAACAACAGAAATTGATGAATAAATAAAGATCTCTGTGCTGTTCTTATAAAATGAAGTGGAAATGAGATTTTAAAACTAAATTAAATGTATGCTGTATGCTCTGAGAGCTAAAACTATTGATGAAATTGAGTTGGTAAATTGCTTCTGTTAATTGATTGTGCTAGCCAACTGTGTTATTCCTAATTCTTAATATAAATTCTTCGAGTTCTTTACTTAAAGGTATTATTAATCTGAAAAATACTCAAGTCAAAGTTGAAGTTAAAAAGTATTTAGTCAGCCACTGATTGTGCAAGTTCTCCTACTTAGAAAGACGAGAGCGGTCTGTTATTTTCATCATACGTACACTTCAACTATGAGAGACAAAATGAGAAAATAAAATTCAGGAAATCACATTGTAGGATTTTTAAAGAATTGAATTGTAAACCATGGTTGAAAATAAGTATTTAGTCACCCAAAACAAGCAAGATTTTTGGCTCTCACAAACCTGTAACTTCTTCTGTAAGAAACTCTTCTGTCCTTCACGTGTTACCTGTATTAATGGCACCTGTTTGACCTCGTTATCTGTAAAAAAGACACCTGTCCACAGCCTCAAACAGTCAGACTCCAAACTCAAGACCAAAGAGCTGTCGAAGGACACCAGGATGAAAATTGTAGACCTGCACCAGGCTGGGAAGAGTGAATCTACAATAGGTAAGCAGGTTGGTGTGATTAAATCAGCTGTGGGAGCAATTGTGAGAAAATGGAAGACATACAAGACCACTGATAATCTCCCTCGATCTCGGGTACCACACAAGATCTCATCCCGTGGGGTCAAAATGATCATGCGAACAGTGAGCAAAAATCCCAGAAGTACACGAAGGGACCTGATGAATGACCTGCAGAGAGCTGGGACCAAAGTAACAAAGACTACCATCAGTAACACACTTTAATTTTTTTTTAAATCCTACAATGTGATTTCCTGACCAATCAAAGTCCTAACCTTAATCCAGTCGAAATGTTGTGGATGGACCTGAAGCGAGCAGTTAATGTGAGGAAACCCACCAACATCCCAGAGTTGAAGCTGTTCTGTACGGAGGAATGTGCTACACTTCCTCCAAGCTGGTGTGCAGGACTGATCAACAGTTACAGGAAACATTTAGTTGCAGTGATTGCTGCACAGAGGGGTCACACCAGATACGTGTAATATGTGTAATTTTTCAATACGTAATATTGGATCATTTTCCTCAATAAATAAATGACGAAGTATAATATTTTTGTCTCATTTTTTAACTGGGTTCTCTTTATATACTTGTAGGACTTGTGTTAAAATCTGATGATGTTTTAGGTCATATTTATACAGAAATGTAGAAAATTCTAAAGGGTTCACAAATTTTCAAGCACCACTGTAGGTCCACACTTTCGACTTTATACCATTCCATCTGACACTTGCATTGTGCTTGGTGATGTAAGGCTTGCATGCAGCTGCTTGCCCAGGGAAGCCCATGCCATGAAGCTCACAGTGCATAGTTTCTGTGCTGATGCTAATGCTTTCACTTTTTAAAAATACCACTCATAGATCATACGACGCTCGAATTCAGCAAGCTCTTTAACCCATTCGTTCAAAGATGTTTGTAAAGGCAGGTTGCATGGCTAGGTGCTTGATTTTATACACCCGTGGTAATGGGACAATTCCCCAGACATTTGGTCAAAATTACAGGCCGATATTTGTCTATCATGCAGGGTTTGGGTTAGGGTTAGCATGGCCAAACACATGGCCAAAGGTCGGTGGAGCTATGATACAGTATAGGCTATACATGTATACATGCATATAATGCAATGGCTTATACAGTGTAGATTCGTGGTTTTTCTGGGGGTCTGGAACAGATTAATTCAATTTACATTATTCCTTATGGAAAAATTTGCTAGGTATTCAATGTTTTCTGTAATCGATAAGCCTTTTGCAATTAATTAATGGCACGAACTATGGTAGCACTGTCATTGTGATTAGATGATTATGTAATAATTGTGACAGCTCTACCCCCTGATGAGGTCATCTGGTTTGATGAGTCATGTTTTTTCCATCACATGGACAGTTAGGTATGTGTGCACCATTTATCTGGGGAAGTGATGACACCAAAATTCACTGTGGGAAGAAGATTGAACTGGAAAACGTTTGCTGGAAAACCCTGGGTGCAGGCATTCATGTGGAAGTTAATTTGATATGTAACGAATGCCTAAAAATTTTTACACACCAGGTAGTTTTAGGATGGCTCAGCACTATGAACAGATGCTCCCTCTCTGGTCACTCTTGTTCATTTGAATAGCATTTCCAGGTGTCAATGAGTCTTGCCATTTCCAGGACAAATGGTTAAATCTTTGAAGCTTAGATGCATCTCTGGTTTGCTCAAGGAGGACAAAGAAATTAAGCAGGTAAAGAGCAAATACAATTTTTCAACTTTTCATACTATCACAATTTCATACTGTATGCAGACTCATAAGTAAACATGTTGTCAGATTTTTCTTTACAGCCATGGAGACTCTTCGTACAAACTAAATATTTTTCATCAATACGCTGTCTGCCGATGCCACCTTCATCTTTTGAATCACGTCCAGCAGGATAAATTCATATAAGATCGTGACTACAAAAATCTTAAACTTTCCGATGAGCCACCAGAGAGTATTGTCATTAAGCTTCTGGACAACCTGATGAACAAAGGTGACAAGACATATTGCAGATTTCTGCAGCTCCTTCAAAATGAGACCATTCAGGAATCCTATCCTGCACTAATAGACCATTTCAACAAAGGTACATGTTGACACCTTGACACTTTGATTTGGATGAAGGTATGTAACATGTTTGCTTTTGTTTTTGTTCCAGACAAGAACATGAAAATAATATTTAACTTTTTCCAACTACGTTTACACATTATAACAGTCAAAACCAAAATTAAAACAACACTTTAAACATTTCTGATATATGATTAGAATTCAATTAATAAAATACCTAGTTTGGATAAGTCACCAGCCCTTTAGAGTAACCATTCTAAACTTGCTCAGGTACATCCAATCCTTCCAGATCATGCACCAGGCTAATGGGCCCACACCTGACATCAACTGCAGTGGTTGTAATTACTTCTGAATAATGTAACCAAAAGCACTTTAGGAACAGGATGAAAAGACTAAGATATGCTAAAACTCACAAAGATTGGTGGAATAAGATGAGTGGAAAAAGGTATGATGTAGTGATGAATCCAAGGTTTTTGGTTTAATCGTCGACGATATGTTATATGTAGTCATTATACCATTGCTAAAACAACAAATCTAATGGTGGCCTAAGACATTTGTATAGTACTGCATATATTACTTACATTTGAACCCTAATACTGGTTTTAGATTTTGTGTCATTTTCTCTTTGCAGTTTCCAGTCATAGTGTCTTCTGAACTTGAATCTCTATAGTGCAAAGCTAGAGAGAATATGAAGACCAATCCTTCAAAAGAGAGTGTGGACCCTGAGGTGCATGAATCATGCCCTTGGCAGAGCTCTTTGGTGATGTTTTTCAACTTTAAAAATTTAATTTCTTTCTTCATTTTGAATCGAAAATAAATCGTATCGTCAAGCAAAAACACCAATACATATCCTGAAATTTCTGTATTTGGACTGTGGTAGTCTAGCGGTTAAGGTACTTCAACAGGACCCAACAACGACCTTGAACAAGACACAAACCGGACCTTGAATAGGACCCAAACAGGACCTTGAACATAACCGAACCAGGACCTTAAACAGGACCAAACCAGGAAATTGAACAGGACCTTGAACAAGACCCAAAGAGGACCTTGAAAAGGACCTAAACAGGACATTGAATAAGACCCAAACAGGACCTTGAACAGGACCCAACCAGGACCTTGAACAGGAGCTTGAACAAGACCCAACCAGAATCTGTTACAAGACCCAGCCAGGACCTTGAACAGGACCCAACCAGGACCTTCTACAGGACCCAACCAGGACCTTGAAAAGGACCCAAGAAGGACCTTAAACAGGACCCAAACAGGACCATGAAGAGGACCCTACCAGGACCTTGAACAGCATGATGAACAGGACCCAACCAGGACCTTTAACATGACCCAAGCAGGACCTTAAACAGGACCCTAAACAAGACCCAACCAGGGTCTTGAACAGGACCTAACAAAGACCTTAAACAGGACCAAACCAGAACCATGAACAGGACCTTGAACAGAACAGGACCCAAAAAAGGACCATGAACATAGCCTTGAACAGGACTGAACCAGGACCTTGAACAAGACCCAAACCGGACCTTGAACAGGACTCAAACATGACCTTGAACAGGACCCAACAAGGACCATGAACTGGACCTTGAACAAGACCCAACTAGGACCTTCTACAGGACCCAACCAGGACCTTGAATAGGACCCAAGCAGGACCTTAAACGGGACCCAAACAGGACCATGAAGAGGACCCGACCAGGAGCTTGAACAGCATGATGAACAGGACCCAACCAAAACCATTAACATGACCCAAGCAGGACCTTAAACAGGACCCTAAACAGGACCTAACCAGGGACTTGAACAGGACCCAACTAAGACCTTGAACAGGACCCAACCAGGACCTTTAACATGACCCAAGCAGGACCTTAAACAGGACCCTAAACAGGACCCAACCAGGGACTTGAACAGGACCCAATGAAGACCTTAAACAGGAATCAACCAGGACCATGAACAGGACCCTGAAAAGGACCAAAACAGGACGGTGAACATGGCCTTGAACAGGACCGAACCAGGACCTTGAACACGACCTAACCCGGACCTTGAACAGGACCAAAACAGGAACTTGTACAGGACCCAACCAAGACCTTAAACAGGACCCAAACAGGACCTTGAAGAGGACCCGACCAGGACCTTGAACAGCATAGTGAACAGGACCTGAACAGGACCTTAAACAGGACCCAATGAGGGCCCTGAACAGGACCCAACCAGGAACTTAAACAGGACCCAACCAGGACCTTGAACAGGAGCTTGAACAAGACCAAACCAGACCTTGAACAGGACCTTAAACAGGACCCAGCCAGGACCTTGAACAGGACATAACCAGAACCATGAACAGGACCTTGAACAAGACCCAAACCAGACCTTGAACAGGAACTTGAACAAGACTAAACCAGTACCTTGTACAGGACCCAACCAGGACCTTGAACAGGACCTTACCAGGACCTTGAACAGGTCCCAACCAGGACCATGAACAGGACCAAACCAGGACCTTGAACAAGACCCAACCCGGACCTTGAAAAGGACACAACCAGGACCTTGTACAGGACCCAACCAGGACCTTGAACAAGACCTAACCCGGACCTTGAATAGGACCAAAACAGGACCTTGAACAGGACCCAAACAGGACCTTGAACAGGTCCCAACCAGGACCATGAACAGGACAATGAAAAGGATCCAACCAGGGCCTTGAACATGACCAAACCAGGACCTTGAACAAGACCCAACCTGGACCTTGAAAAGGACACAACCAGGACCTTGAACAAGACCTAACCCAGACCCTGAATAGGACCAAAACAGGACCTTAAACAGGACCCAAACAGGACCTTGAACATGACCCAACCAGGACATTGTTCAGGGCCGAACAAGGACCTTGAACACAATCCAATCAGGACCCAAACAAGACCATGAACAGGACCCTGGTGAAGATTTGTTGGAAACAAACACAGATCCCTGTTGCCTCATCAAACCTTCCAGCCCTAGCTGACCGGATTCACGTGCATATGCGAGAGCACTAGCACCCGGGTCGCGGTTCTAGATGGTACTAAGTATCTAAGTTAGTATCTGATGGTAGAGATGATATCTAAGTTAATTGGATCCCCGCAACCGTCCTCACTGTCCCGTAAACAGCACAAGTCTTATTTTCAGGTTTTTTATTTAAAAAACCATCCCCATTGCTCTGAAAGCGACATGAGTCTATTTCCAAATTGCGTTTTGGGATCAGGGGACCTCCCTAAATGACATGTGATCACTGTACTCGAATTAGTTGCCACAAAGTCCCACTTTCCGTTAACTGGTATTTACCTTATGTAAATTCCCAAGCCTTTAAAAAGCGCCCTGCACCGTCCTGACCCTCCTGACCACACTCAAATAGCTCTCTTTAATTAATTCTCTTATCTCTTTAATACATTACCATCTCAAGGATCCAGAAACACACATGACATGACATACAACACATAACATAAATACTGCCTGCCTCTCCGCCTACAAAAATGTACCCCTTAATTTAGAGGGTTCTTAATACTTTGGATCTTGGCTTAAATTTAGTTCAGACAACACTCTTACCACCTAGCTTCGAGACAGCATCTCCAAACAAGCACAGAAATTGTAAGCTTAAATTGCTTACCTGGTGGCCACTGATTTTCTGTGAGTTGTCTGGAGAATGCCCTGACAGCCGGATGTGGTGTCTTTCAGTCGTGCCGTTCCAAATCCCATTCTCGTCGCCAATTTTCTGTCCCGGTTTTTAGACAGAATACATTCTGCTCACTTAATCAAAAATCACACTCAAACCGAATTAAAGTGGAGAAGCAAACAATTTTATTGCATCTACCCATGAGTACAGGCAATAAGGACAACCACACATCATAGCAGCGATGCAGAGAAGCCAAAGATCAACAGTTCCACGTTCCTTATATACTGCTCAGTACGTTACGTTCAGACATTATGTCATGATTGTTTTCCAACTTTTAGAACATCTCCTGCCCTGGCGCCCCACCCTCAGGTCACCCTGACCTGGCAAGTGTGAAGACGACTTTTATCCCAGATTTTAGTTTCAGCGTCAAGCCTCTAACTTCTACATATAAATTGTATTTAATTCTTACATAATTATATTAAATCCAGATCATGATTAATCTACGTGACCATGAAAAAGCTTTAAACTAACACTTTAACGTCAAAAATATAGTTATTCATCATATGCACTTACAGAATAAAAATATCACTTGGAATAAATGTACTTATTAAGCAAATTACAAATAATTGAGTGATCATACACATGAACATGTGAAATAACCAACGTTACTGGAGTTTACAGCATGTCTCCGTAAACATATCTTACGCACACACATATCCCCACTTCACAAAACTGATGAACACTTCCAAGGCCAAATAGCATTTTGTACTTTCCCAGCTCAAGGTGAGACGCACCTACAAATTCAGGTCTCAAAGAGAATTAGTCTGAACGAGTGACATCACCACAACAAGAAAAGCAAATATATAAGATATAAATAATGAAATGGGTACAATATTGTGTGGCTTTCGTACTTACAAAGGCATATGTTTCCAACAAATCTTCAACAACACAACCAGGACCTTGAACTGGAGCTTGAACATGACAAAACCAGGACCATTAAGAGGACACAACCAGGAACTTGAACAGCATGATGAACAGGACCCAAACAGGACCTTAAACAGGACCCAACCAGGACCTTGAACAGGACCCAAACAGAACCTTGAACAGGACCTTGAACAGGACCCAACAAGGAACTTGGACAAGAGTGAACGAGGACCTTGAACAGGACCCAACCAGGACCTTTATTAGAACCCAAGCAGGACCTTAAACAGGACACGAACAAAGCCTTGAACAGGACCCAAACAGGACCTTGAACAGGACCCAAACAGGACCTTGAACAGGACCCAACCAAGACCTTGAACAAGACCCAACCATGACCTTGAACAATAACCAAACAGGACCTTGTTTAGGACCCAGCCAGGACCATGAACAGAATGTTGAACAAGACCCAACCAGGACCTTCTACAGGACCCAACCAGGACCTTGAAAAAAACCCAAACAGGACCTTGAACAGGACCCATTCAGGACCATGACAAAGACCAAAACCGGACCTTGAACAGGTGCCAAACAGGACCTTGTAGAGGACCCAACCAGGACCTTGAACAGGACCCTTGTTCAGGACCGAACCAGGACCTTGAACAAGACCCAACCAGGACTTTGTACAGAACCCAAACAGGACCTTGAACAGGACCCAACCAGGACCTCTGTTTGAAGTCAAGCAGGACCTTAAACAGGACCAAACCAGGGCCTTGAACAGGACCTAAAGAGGACCTTGAACAGGACCCAACCAGGATCTTGAACAGGACCTTGAATATGACCCAGCCAGGACCTTGTACAGGACCCAACCAGTACCTTGTACAGGACCATGACAAAGACCAAAACCGGACCTTGAACAGAAGCCAAACAGGCCTTGAACAGGACCTAACCAAGACCTTGAACATGACCCAAGCAGGACCTTCAACAGGACCCAACCAGGACCTTGATCAGGACACAACCAGGACATTGAACAGCGTGATGAACATAACCTTGAAAAGGACCTTGAAAAAGACCCAACCAGGACCTTGTACAGAACGGAAACAGGACCTTGAACAGAACCCAACCAGGACCTTAAACAGGACCAAAACAGGACCATGAACAGGACACAAACAGGAGCTTGGATAGGACCCAACCAGGAACTTGAACAAGACCCAACCAAGACATTGAACAGGACACAAACAGGACCTTGATCAATACCCAGCCAGGACCTTGAACAGGACCTTGAACATGACCCAGCCAGGACCTTGAACAGGACCCAACCAGGACCTTGAACAGGACCTTGAACATGACACAGCCAGGACCTTGTACAGGACCCAACCAGGACTTTGAACAGGACCTAACAAAAACCTTGAACATGACCCAAGCAGGACATTAAACAGGACCAAACAAGGGCCTTGAACAGGACCCAATGAAGACCTTGAACAGGACAAAACCAGGACTTTAAACATGACCCAACCAGGACCTTGATCAGGACACAACCAGGACATTGAAGACCATGATGAACAGGACCCAAACAGGACCCTAAACAGGAACCAACCAAGACCTTGAACAGGACCCAAACAGGACCTTGAACAGGACCTTGATCAAGACCCAACCAGGACTTGTATAGGACCAAACCAGGACGTTGGACAAGACCAAACCAGGACGTTTATTAGAACGCAAGCAGAACACTAAACGGGACCCATCCAGGGCCTTGAACAGGACCCAAACCAGACCTTGAACAGGACCCATTCACGACCTTAAACATGACCCAATCAGGACCTTGAACAAGTCCCAAATAGGACCTTAAACAGGACCTAACCAGGACATTGAACAAGATCTTGAAAAAAGCCCCGACCAGGATCTTAAACAAGACCCAAACCAGACCTTGAACAAGACCCAAACAGGACCTTGAACAAAACCCAAATCGGACCTTGAACAGGACCCAAACAGGACCTTGTACAGGAAGCAACCAGGACCTTATAAAAGACCCAACCAGGACATGGAAAAGGACCCAACCAGGACCTTGAAAAGGACTCAAACAGGACCTTGAACAGGACCCAAACAAAACCTTGAACAGGACCCAACCAGGACCATGAACAGGACCATGAACAGGACCTTGAAACGGACCTCAACATGAAAATGAAGAGGACCCAACCAGGACCTTGAACAGCATGTTCAACAGGATGCAACCAGGATGTTAACCAGGACCCAACCAGGGCCTTGAACAGGACCCAACCAAGACCTTAAACAGGACCCAACCAGAACCTTGAAGAGGACTCAAACATGGCCGTGAACAGAAACCAACCAGCACCTTAAACAGAACCCAACCAGGACCTTGAACAGGACCTTGAACAGGACCCAATCAGGACCTTGAACACGACCTTGAACATGACCCAGCCAAGACCATAAACAGGAGCAAACCAGGGCATTGAACAGGACCCAGTGAGGACCTCGAACAGGACCCAACCAGGACTTAAACAGCATGATGAAAAGGACCCAAACAGCACCTTAAACAGGACCCAACCAGGACCTTGAACAGGACCCAATCAGGACCTTGAACACGACCTTGAACATGACCCAGCCAAGACCATAAACAGGAGCAAACCAGGGCATTGAACAGGACCCAAACAGGACCATGAAGAGGACCCAACCAGGACCTTGAACAGCATGATGAAAAGGACCCAAACAGCACCTTAAACAGGACCCAACACAGATATTGAGCAGGACCCAACCGGAGCCTTGAACAGGACCCAAACAGGACCATGAACAGGACTTAACCAGCACCTTGAAAAGCATGATGAACAGGACCTAAACAGGACCTTAAACAGGAAGCAACCAGGGCCCTAAAAAGGACCCAACATGGACCTTGAACAGGACCTTGAACAAGACCCAACCAGGACGTTGAACAGGGCTCAACCAGCAATTTAAACAGGACCCAAAGAGGACCATGAAGAGGACCCAACCAAGACCTTGACCAGGATGATGAACAGGACCCAACCAGGACCTTAAACAGGACCAAAACATGACTTTCAACAGGACCCAACCAGGACCTTGAACAGGACCCAACCAAGACCTTGGACAGGACCTAACCAAGACCTTGGACAGGACCTAACCAAGACCTTGAACATGACCCAAGCAGGACCTTAAACAGGACCCAACCAAGACCTTGGACAGGACCTAACCAAGACCTTGGACAGGACCTAACCAAGACCTTGAACATGACCCAAGCAGGACCTTAAACCGGACCCAACCAGGGCCTTGAACAGGACCCAATGAGGACCTTGAACAGGACAAAACCGGGACTTTAAACATGACCCAACCAGGACATTGATCAGGACACAACCAGGACCTTGAAGACCATGATGAACAGGACCCGAACAGGACCCTAAACAGGACCCAACCAGGGCCTTGAACAGGACCCAAACCAGACCTTGAAAAGGACCCATTCACGACCTTAAACATGACCCAATCAGGACCTTGAACAAGTCCCAAATAGGACCTTGAACAGGACCTAACCAGGACATTGAACAGGATCTTGAAAAAGGCCCCAACCAAGACCTTGAACAAGACCGAAACCGGACCTTGAATAGGACCCAAACAGGACCTTGTACAGGAAGCAACCAGGACCTTGTACAGGACCCGTCCAGGACATGGAACAGGACCCAAACAGGAACTTAAAAAGTACTCAAACAGGACCTTGAACAGGACCCAAACAAAACCTTGAACAGGACCCAACCAGGACCATGAACAGGACCATGAACAGGACCTTGAAACGGACCCCAACAGGAATATGAAGAGGACCCAACCAGGACCTTGAACAGCATGTTCAACAGGATGCGACGAGGACCTTAAAAAGGACCCAACCAGGGCCGTGAACAGGAACCAACCAGCACCTTGAACAGGACCCAATCAGGACCTTGAACACGACCTTGAACATGACCCAGCCAGGACCTTGAACATGACCCAAGCAGGACCATAAACAGGAGCGAACCAGGGCATTAAACAGGACCCAGTGAGGACCATGAAGAGGACCCAACCAGGACCTTAAACAGCATGATGAAAAGGACCCAAACAGGACCTTAAACAGGACCCAAACAGGACCATGAACAGAACTTAACCAGGACCGTGAACAGCATGATGAACAGGACCTAAACAGGACCTTAAACAAGAAGCAACCAGGGCCCTGAACAGGACCCAACCAGGACCTTGAACATGCATCAACCAGCACCTTAAACAGGACCCAAAGAGGACCATGAAGAGGACCCAACCTGGACCTTGACCAGGATGATGAACAGGACCCAACCAGGACCTTAAACAGGACCAAAACATGACTTTCAACAGGACCCAACCAGGAACTTGAATAGGACCCAAACAGGACCTTGTACAGGACCCAAAAAATACCTTGTACATGACCCAACCAGGACCTTGAAAGAGACCCAACCAGGACCTTTAACATGTTCCAAACAGGGCCTTGAACAGGACCTTGAACAGGACCAAACCAGGGCCCTGAACAGGACCCAAACAGGACCCTGAAAAGGATCCAAACAAGACATTGAATAGGACCCGACCAAGACCATGAACATGACTTTGAACAGGACCTAGCCAGGACCTTGAACAGGACCCAAGCAGGACCTTAAACAGGACCCAAACAGTTCTATAAAGAGGACCTGACCAAGACCTTGAACAGCATAATGAACAGGATACAAGCATGACCTTAATCAAGACCCAACCAGGGAACTGAACAGGACCCAACTAGGACCTTTAACAGGACCCAAACAAGACCTTGAAGAAGACCCGACAGGGACCGTGAACAGGACTCAACAAGGACCATGAACAGCACCCAAACAGGACCTTGAACAAGACCTTGAACAAGACCCAACCAGGACCTTGTACAGGACCCAACCAGGACCTTGAACAGGACCCAAACCGGACATTGAACAGGACCCATCCAGGACATTGTTCAGGGCTGAACAAGGACCTTGAACAGGACACAAACAGGACCTTGTATAGGACCCAACCAGGAACTTGAACAGAACCTTGATCAAGAACCAACCAGGACCTTGAACAGGACCCAACCACGACCTTGAACAAGACCCAAGCCAGACCTTGAACAGGACCCAAACAGGACCTTAAACAGGTCCCAACCAGGACCTTGAATAAGACCCAACGAGGACCTTGAACAGGACTCAACCAGCACTTTGATCAGGACCCAAAAAGGACCTTGAACAGGAACCAACAAGGACCTTATTCAGGAGCAAACTAAGACCTTGAACAGGACCTTGCACAAGAATCAGCCACGACCTTGTACAGGACCCAACCAAGACTTTGAACGGGAGCCAACCAGGTCCTTGAACAGGACCCAAACAGGACCATGAAGAGGACCCGACCAGGACATTTAACATGACCCAATCAGGACCATAAACAGAATGCAACCAGGGCCTTGAACAGGACCTAACCAGGACCTTGAACAGGAAAAAACAGGACATTGAACACGACCCAAACAGGACGTTTAAAAGGAACTTGAAAAAGACCCAACCAGGACTTTGTACAGGACCCAACCAGGACCTTGAACACAACCCAAAGAGGACGTTAAACAGGACCCAACCAGAACCTTGAACAAGACCAAAACAGGACCTTGAACAGGACACAAACAAGACCTTGTATAGGACCCAACCAGAACCTTTAACATGTTCCAAACAGGGCCTTGAACAGGACCAAACCAGGGCCCTGAACAGGACCCAAACAGGACCCTGAAAAGGATCCAAACAGGACCTTGAACAGGACCCGACCAGGACCATGAACATGACTTTGAACTGGACCTAGCCAGGACCTTGAACAGGACCCAAGCAGAACCTTAAACAGGACCCAAACAGTTCTATAAAGAGGACCCGACCAAGACCTTGAACAGCATGATGAACAGGATACAAGCATGACCTTAATCAAGACCAAACCAGGGAACTGAACAGGACCCAACTAGGACCTTTAACAGGACCCAAATAGGACCTTGAACAGGACCGAAACAGGACCTTGAAGAGGACCCAACAGGGCCGTGAACAAAACTCAACAAGGACCATGAACAGTACCCAAACAGGACCTTGTACAAGACCTTGAACAAGACCCAACCAGGACCTTGTACAGGACCCAACCAGGACCTTGTACAGGACCCAACAAGGACCTTGAACAGGATGCAACCAGGACATTAATTAGAACCCAAGCAGGACCTTAAACAGGACACAACCAGGTCGATGTACAGGACCCAACCAGTACCTTGAACAGGACACAAAAATGACCTTGAACAGGACCCAACAAGGGCCTTGTTCAGGACCGAACTAAGACCTTGAACAGGAACTTGCACAAGACACAACCACGACCTTGTACAGGACCCAACCCAGACCTTGAACAGGACCCAACCAGGACCATGAAGAGGACCCGATCAGGAACTTGAACATCATGATGAACAGGACCCAACCAGGACCTTGTTCAGGACCCAACCAGGACCTTGAACAGGACCCAAACCGGATATTGAACAGGACCCATCCAGGACATTGTTCAGGGCCGAACAAGGACCTTGAACGGGACACAAACAATACCTTGTATAGGACCCAACCAGGACCATGAACAAGACCCAAGCCAGAGCTTGAACAGGACCCAAACAGGACCTTAAACAGGTCTCAACCAGGACCTTGAATAAGACCCAACGAGGACGTTGAACATGACCCAACAAGGACTTTGTTCAGGAGCGAACTAAGACCTTGAACAGGACCTTGCACAAGAACCAGCCACGACCTTGTACAGGACCCAAACAAGACTTTGAACATGAGCCAACCAGGTCCTTGAACAGGACCCAAACAGGACATTAAACAGGACGTTGAAAAGGAGCTTGAAAAACACCCAACCAGGACCTTGAACAGAACCCAAACAGGACGTTAAACAGGACCCAACCAGAACCTTGAACAAGACCCAACCAGGACCTTGAACAGGACGAAAACAAGACCTTGAACAGGACACAAACAAGACCTTGTATAGGACCTTGACCAGAATGATGAACAGGTCCCAACCAGGACATTTAACACGACCCAATCAGGACCATAAACAGAATGCAACCAGGGCCTTGAACAGGAAAAAAACAGGACCTTGAACAGGACTAAACCAAGACCTTGTTCAGGACCCAACCAGGACTTTGAACAGGACCCAAACCGGAAACTGAACAGGACCCAAACAGGACGTTGAAAAGGAGCTTGAAAAAGACCCAACTAGGACTTTGCACAGAACCGAACCAGGACCTTGAACAGAACCCAAACAGGACGTTAAACAGGACCCAACCAGAACCTTGAACAAGACCCAACCAGGACCTTGAACAGGACCAAAACAGGACCTTGAACAGGACACAAACAGGACCTTGTATAGGACCCAACCAGGAACTTGAACAGGACCCTGATCAAGACCCAACCAGGACCTTGAACAAGACCCAAACTGTACGTTGAACAGGGCCCAACCAGAACCTTGAACAGGAGTTTGAACAAGACCCAGCCAGTACCTTGTACAAGACCCAACCAGGACCTTGAACAGAACCCAGACAGGACCTTGAACAAGACCCAAGCAGGACCTTCAACAGGACCCAACCAGGACCTTGAACAACACCCAACCAGGACCTTGAGCAGGACCCAAACCGGACATTGAACAGGACCCATCCAGGACATTGTTCAGGGCCAAACAAGGACCTTGAACAGGACACAAACAATACCTTGTATAGGACCCAACCAGGACCTTGATCAAGAACCAACCAGAACCTGAACAGGACCCAACCAGGACCCTGAACAAGACCCAAGCCAGACCTTGAACAGGACCCAAACAGGACCTTAAACAGGTCCCAACCAGGACCTTGAATAAGACCCAACGAGGACCTTGAACAGGACCCAACCAGCACTTTGATCAGGACCCAAAAAGGACCTTGAACAGGACCCAACAAGGACCTTGTTTAGGAGCGAACTAAGACCTTGAACAGGACCTTGCACAAGACCCAGCCACGACCTTGTACAGGACCCAACCAAGACCTTGAACATGACCCAAGCAGGACCTTCAACAGGACCCAACGAGGGCCTTGAACAGGACTCAATGAGGACCTTGAACCGGACCCAACCAGGACCTTGAACAGGACCAAAACAGGACCTTGAACAGGACACAAACAAGACCTTGTATAGGACCCAACCAGGAACTTGAACAAGACCCTGATCAAAACCCAACCAGGACCTTGAACAAGACCCAAACTGTACATTGAACAGGACCCAACCAGGACCTTGAACAGGAGTTTGAACAAGACCCAACCAGGACCTTGAACAGGACCTTGAACAGGACCCAGACAAAACATTGAACAAGACTCAGCCAGGGCCTTGGACAGAACCCAATGAGGACCTTGAACAGGACCCAACCAGAACCTTGAACAGGACCCAATCAGGACGTTGAACAGGAGCCAATCAGGACTTTGAACAGGACCACACCAGGACCTTGAACAGGACCCAAACCGGACATTGAACAGGACCCATCCAGGACATTGTTCAGGGCCGAACAAGGACCTTGAACAGGACACACAGGATCTTGGAACCAGGAACTTGAAGAGGACCTTGAACAGGACCTTGATCATGACACAACCAGGACCTTGAACAGCATGATGAACAGGACCCATCCAGGGCCCTGAACAGGACCCAAATAGGACCTTAAACAGGGCCCAACCAGTGCCTTGAACAGGACCAAACCAGGACCTTGGTCAGGACACAACTAGGATCTTGAACAGCATGATGAACAGGACCCAAAAAGGACCTCAAACAGGAAGCATCCAGAGCCCTGAACAAGACCCAACCAGGGCCTTGAACAGGACCAATCCACGACCTTGAACAGGATACAACCCAGACCTTGAAGAGGACCAATCCACAACCTTGAACAGGACCCAATCAGGACCTTGAATGGGACCTAACCAGGACATTGAACAAGACCCTAACAAGACCATGAACAAGACCAAACCGGACCTTGAACAGGACCCAAACAGGACAATGTACAGAAACCAACCAGAACCTTGTACAAGACCCAACCAGGACCTTGAACAACACACAACCAGAACCTTGAACAGGACCCACACAGAACCTTGAACAGGACCCAACCAGGACCATGAACAGGACCTGGAAACGGACCCCAACAGAAAAATGAAGAGGACCCGACCAGGACCTTGAACAGCATGTTGAACAGGATGCTACCAGGACCTTTAACATGACTCTAACAGGACCTTGAACAGGACCCAACCAGGACCTTGTACAGGACCCAACCAGGACCTTGAAAAGCACCCAAACAGGATCATGAACAGGAACCAACCAGGACCTTGAACAGGACCCAACAAGGACCTTGAACAGGACTTTGAACAGGATCCAACCAGGAACTTTATTAGAACCCAAACAGGACCTTAAACAAAACCCAACCACAGCCTCGAACAGGACCCAACCATGACCTTGAACAGGACCCAAATAGGACCTTGAAGAAGACCCAAACAGGACCTTTATTAGAACCCAACCAGGACCTTGAACAGGACCAAACCAGGACCTTGATCAGGACACAACCAGGACATATATTAGAACCCAAACAGGACCTTAAACAGGACCCAACCACAGCCTCGAACAGGACCAAACCCAGACCTTTAACAGGACCCAACCATGACCTTGAACCGGACCTTGAACAAGACCCAAACAGGACCTTGAACAAGACCCAAATAGCACATTGAACAGGACCTAACCAGGACATTGAATAGGACCTTGAAAATGACCCAAACTGGACCTTGAACAGGACCTTGAACAACACTCAACCAGGACCTTTATTAGAACCCAAACAGGACCTTAAACAGGACCCAACCAGGGCCTCGAACAGGACCCAACCCAGACATTGAACAGGACCCAACCAGGACCTTGAACAGGATCTTTAACAAGACCCAACCAGGACCTTGAACAGGACCCAAACCGGACATTGAACAGGACACAACCAGGACCTTGAACAGGACTAAACCAGAACCTTGAACAAGACTCAACAAGGACCTTGAACAGGACACACACAGGACCTTGTATAGGACCCAAGCAGGAACTTGAACAGGACCTTGATCAAGACCCAACCAGGACCTTGAACAGGATCCAACCAGGTTCTTAAACACCACCTTGAACAGGACCCAACAATGACCTTTAACATGACCTTGAACGGGACCTAACCAGAACATTGAAAAGAACCCAACCAAGACCTTGAACAAGACACTGAACAGGACCTAACCAGGACCTGTAACAAAACCTTGAACAGGGCCTTGAACAGGACATAACCAGGACCAAACCAAGACCTTTAACAGGACCCAACCAGGACCTGTAACAAAACCTTGAACAGGACCTTGAGAAGGACATAACCAGGACCAAACAGGACGTTGAACAGGACCCAACCAGGACCTTGTATAGGACCCAACCAGGACCTTGAACAGGACCTTGAGAAGGACATAACCAGGACTTTTAACAGGACATTGAACAGGACCCAACCAGGACCTTGACCAGAACCCTAACACTAACCCTGGTTTGGTCCTGTTTAAGGTCCTCTTCACGGTCCTGCTTGGGTTCTAATAAAGGTCCTGGTTGGATCCTGTACAAGGTCCTGTTCAAGTTCCTGGTTGGGTCCTATACAAGGTCCTGTGTGTGTCCTGTTCAAGGTCCTGTTTTGGTAATGTTCAAGGTCCTGGTTGGGTCTTGTTCAAGGTTCTGGTTGGGTTCTGTTCAAGGACCTGTTCAGGGTTTTGTTCAAGCTCCTGCTCAGGGTCCTGGTTGGGTCCTGTTCAAGGTCCTGGTTGGGTTGTTTTCAAGGTCCTGTTTTTGTCCTGTTCAAGGTCCTGGTTGGGTCCTGTTCATCATGATGTTCGAGGCCCTTGTTTGGTCCTGTTCAAGGTCCTTGTTTGGTACTGTTCAAGCTCCTTGTAGGGTCCTGTCAAAGGTCCTGGTTTGGCTCTGTTCAAGGTCTTGTTTAATGTCCTGGTTGGGTAATGTTCAAGGTCCTGTTCAAGGTCTTGGTGTGGTCCTGCTCAACGTCCTGGTTGTGTCCTCTTCAAGGTCTTGCTTAGGTACTGTTTAAGGTCCTCTTCACGGTCCAGGTTGGGTCCTGTTCAAGATCCTGGATGTGCACTGTTAAAGGTCTTGTTCAAGGTCCTGGTTGGGTCCTGTTCAATTTCCTGGATGTGCACTGTTAAAGGTCTTGTTCAAGGTCCAGGTTAGGTCCTGTTCTAGGTTCTGGTTGAGTCCTGTTCTAGGTTCTGGTTGAGTCCTGTTCAAGGTCCTGGTTGGGAATTGTTTAAGGTCTTGTTCAGGGTCCTGGTGGGTCATGGTCAAGGTCCTGTTCAACTTCCTGGTTGGGTCTTGTTCAAGGTCATTTTCATGGTTCTGGTTGAGTTAGGGTTAGTGTTAGAGTTAGGGCTAGGGTCGAGGTTAGTGATAGGGTTCAGTGTTCAGGTGTCAGGTCCTTGTAATGACTTTTTCAAGGTCCTGGTTGGGTCCTGTTCAAGGTCCTGTTCAATGTCTTGGTTGGGTCCTGTTGTAGGTCCTTTTCAAGGTCCTGGTTGGGTCCTGTTCAAGGTACTAGATTGATGTTGTTCAAGGTCCTGGTTTGATCCTGTTCAAAGTCATGTTTAAAGTCCTCATTTGGTCCTATTCTAGGTTCTGATTGAGTCCTATTCACGGTCTTGGTTGGGAACTTTTTAAAGGTCCTGTTCAAGGTCCTGGTTGGGTCTTGTTTAAGGTCCTGTTCAGGGTCCTGTTTGGGTCCTGCTCAACATCCTGGATTGGTCCTGTTCAAGCGCCTGGTTGGGACCTGTTCAATGTCCTGTTCAAGGTCCTGGGTGGGTCCTGTTCAATGTCCTTGTTTGGTACTGTTCAAGCTCCTTGTAGGGTCCTGTCAAAGGTCCTGGTTTGGCTCTGTTCAAGGTCTTGTTTAATGTCCTGGTTGGGTAATGTTCAAGGTCCTGTTCAAGGTCTTGGTGTGGTCCTGCTCAATGTCCTGGTTGTGTCCTCTTCAAGGTCTTGCTTAGGTACTGTTTAAGGTCCTCTTCACGGTCCAGGTTGGGTCTTGTTCTAGGTTCTGGTTGAGTCCTGTTCTAGGTTCTGGTTGAGTCCTGTTCAAGGTCCTGGTTGGGAATTGTTTAAGGTCCTCTTCAAGGTCCTGGTTGAGTCCTGTTTAAGGTCCTGTTAAATGTACTGGTTGGGTCCTGTTCAAGGTCCTTGTTTGGTACTGTTTAAGGTCCTGTTAAAGGTCCTGTTAAAGGTTCTGTTAAAGGTCCTGTTCAAGTTCCTGGTTAGGTCTTGTTCAAGGTCGAGGGTCGAGGTTATTGTTAGGGTTCAGTGTTCAGGTGTCAGGGTTCTGGTCAAGGTCCTGCTTATGACTTTTTCAAGGTCCTGGTAGGGTCCTGTTCAAAGTCCTGTTAAAAGTCCTGGTTAGGTCCTGTTCAGGGTCCTGTTAGAAGTCCTGGTTATGTCATTCTCAAGGTCTTGGTTGGGTCCTGTTCAAGGTCCTGGTTGGGTCCTTGGTCATGGTCCTGGTTGGGTCCAGTCCAGAGTCCTGTTAAAGGTCTTGTTTAAGGTCCTGTTCAAGTTCCTGATTGTGTCTTGTTCCTGTTGTGTCTTGTGGCCAGTGGTTGACCCGGTTTGGCAGTGTGAGCAGCAACATCACACCATCTTTTATTTAGTTTTATTAGTTTATATATATCTTCCGTTTGTTTTCATTTCATTTATTTGTTTTAATTTTGGTTATAACTACCATCTGGAGCTAAATGCACTTGGGTCCCAACCTATTATATTTTATTTACACGGTTTGTCATCGTTTTTAATATGGCGAACCGTAAGAACTTTGTCACAAAGTAATGTCCTTGTATAAAGTCTAAGAAACCAGTGACTTGGTTTCGGGCCTCGATGGGCAACATTACATCAAGTTTCCCTTTGAGCTAGTGTGTACTGACTATTGACATCTGGCGCTCAGTCGGGGTGGCTTAATCATTTTATTAGATTTTTAATGGTATAAACATTCAGAGGGGTAATGTTACAGCCTGGCGATAGGGTTCTGAGCCCTCATTTATGAGACTCTGCGTGAATTCTGGAGTGAAAATGTGTGTACACACAAAACCAGGAAATGGTGTGTGCACAAAAATTTAGATCAATAAATCCTTGCACACCTGAACAACATTTCTTCTTTATAAATCACAATCTTATTCAAAATGTCTTCAGATGAATGAGCCTTAAGTTCCACCTCTTTACCGCCCACACTTGTCCATGCAAATTAGGTCATGGAAAATTAAATCGGGGCTGTTCCATTCACTAATGAGCGGGATAGTGGTGATAATGGAGGAAAGAAAGGCACAGAGTTTGGCAAATTTTTAAAAAAACTTGTTTCAGAAATTGAGGCACGGAAAACTGTTGTTTAGTGGCCGCTGCACAGGAGAACCATGTCTTTTAAATATTTTAGAAGGTGGAGACATGCAGAAAATCAGGACCCTCCATTGCAATCTTTTATTGTTGGCAAATGATCTACAGGTCGTAGCCCCACTGGAACCTGCCACACCTACAGTGGGGCAAAAAAATATGTAGCCAGCTACTGATTGTGCAACTTCTCCTACTTAGGAAGATGAGAGAGGTCTGTAATTTTCATCATAGGTACACCAACTATGAGAGACAAAAAGAGAAATAAATTCCAGGAAATCACATTGTAGGATTTTTTAAAAATTTAACTGTCAATCATAGTGGAAAATAAGTATTTGGTCACCCGCAAATAAGCAAGATTTCTGGCTCTCACAGACCTGTAACTTCTTCTTTAAGAAGCTTTTCTGTCCTCCACCCGTTACTTGTATTAGTGCGACCTGTTTGACCTCGTTATCTGTATAAAAGACACCTGTCCACAGCCTCAAACAGTCAGACTCCAAACTCAACCATGGCCAAGACCAAAGAGCTGTCGAAGGACACCAGGAAGAAAATTGTAGACTGCACCAGGCTGGGAAGAGGGAATCTACAGTAGGAAAGCAGGTTGGTGTGAATAAATCAACTGTGGGAGCAATTGTAAGAAAATGGAAGACATACAAGACCATTGATAATCTCCCTCGATCTGGGGCCCCACGCAAGATCTCATCCCATGGGGTCAAAATGATCACGAGAACGGTGAGCAAAAATCCCAGATCTACACGAAGGGACCTGATGAATGACCTGCAGAGAGCTGGGACCAAAGTAACAAAGCTACCATCAGTAACAGACTAGGCCGAGAAGGACTCAGATCCTGCTGTGCCAGGCGTGCCCCCCTGCTTAAGCGAGTACATGTCCAGGCCCTTCTGAAGTTTGCCAGAGAGCATAAAGATGATCCAGAAGAGGATTGGGAAAATTTCGTGTCGTCAGATGAAACCAAAATAGAGCTTTTTGATAAAAACTCAACTCGTCGTGTTTGGAGGAAGAAGAATACTAAGTTGCACCAGACCTACTGTGCATAGTTGAAGTGTACCTATGATGAAAATTACAGACCTGTCTCATTTTTCTAAGCAGGAGAACTTGCACAATCAGTGGCTGACTAAATACTTTTTTGCCCCACTGTATCTTGAGACAAAGAACACAGGTAAGGGATAAACCATCTCAGACTGACAACAAAGAGTTAGTAGACCTACAGGATGGTTCAGATATGGAGACTGAAGATAATGATTTGAACTTCCTGGGGGTTACTGGTTTAGGATCCCAACTGAGAGAACAAAGAAACGATCTGCCATTATTCTTCACCAGCAACGCTCCCAAAATCAAAGTACCAATGCTTATAATACTTTCAAATACCTGAAAGGATGGGAGGGAGGCGCAAAGTACAGATGACTACTTGCCTGTTCCTGCTGTGTCCTCAGAGGGAGATGGATAAGATGAGAACTCAGAACCCATCCACAAAGAACAGCCCCTGACCCCTCCTGAACCAGAAGTACAAACAGAGTCTAGAAAGTCCATTCAGGACATGAAAGCCAAACTTCTTCACCTTCACCTATGAAACACTATGTCAATCACCAGTAACAAACACATGCTACCGTTAATGCAGAAAATGCGTATGGAACTCATCTGTTTATAACTTGCATTATCCTGCTCCGTGCCTATCCAGCTATTACTTTACACAGCGCTTGGCTATTCACTGCACCTATACCCTACGTTTCATCCGTCACTCATGTGTGGTCCTTACCATTTAACTCCGCCATCGTTCATACCGTCAGTTACTTTGGCTTGTTCAATCCACATTAAAAGAGAAGGCAGAGCTTCACATTGTTTATGTTTATAAATGGTGGAGTTAGCATGTATTTTTGTATGTTTGGATATTTTGTTATTCCTCTCTGAGACATAATGGTGTTGTATTTTATTTGGGAGAGCATATATTTTCATAATGGACAGAACGTTTTGAGAGTGATATTCCTACTTTATGCTGGTGTTCTTATTCCTCACCACTAGGGGGTACCGTGAGGTGGCAGTTTTCTTTTCGTGATCTGCACGACTTCTGTCATAACTAGTGATGGGAATTTCGGCTCTTTTCAGAGAGTTCTTTTGGCTCGGATCACTAAAAAGAGCCGGCTCTTTTCCCCAAAGTGGCTCAATAATATTTAGGTCTGGTGACTGTGCAGGCCATGGGAGATGTTCAACTTCACTTTCATGTTCATCAAACCAACCTTCTGAACCCTGGTATGGTCACCCCATAAATGTTGTGTGCATTGCAATATTTTGAGCAAAACTGTTCTCTTACCCTGCTAATTGAACCTTCACACTCTGCCCTTACTAGTGCAATGTGCTAACCCCTGTGTGTGTGTTATATATATATATATAATATATATATATATATATATATTATATATATATATATATATATATATATATATTAGATTAGATTCAACTTTATTTTCATCTTTCTTGTCATTACACATATACAAGTACAACGCAACGAAATGTAGTTTAGCATCTAACAAGAGGTCTAATAAGCAGCAATGTGTCGGAATGCACAATAAATAAAAAAATATATGAACCGGCTCACAATCAGGAACTGGCTCCTGTCGTTAATCTCAAAGAGTCAAAGAGCCGGCTCTTGGAGCCGGATCGGTCGCGACCGACACATCACTGGTCATAACTGCAGAGAGCTGTAAAGCGTTCACATAAGCTTTCATCATCTCTTCATTTCTTTCCTGTGTCTCACGATATATCTGTCTCTGCTGTTGCCAGTCAGTACCAATAACATTTAGACAGTTATATGCTTCAGTTTTATTTATTTGGCAATATGCTAGCCCTCAGCATTAACATGCTAACTGATGCAAATGATACAGCAGCAGAGAAATGGTTGACCAGAAAATGACAAGAGTGTAGTAAATCCCTGGAGCGAGGAGGTGCACACATAGCACTAGTGGGGGCCTAATAACATTCCAAAATCCCATTAATTGAAGGATGGTAGGAGATGGGAGGGGGAGGGGTGTACATGTCAACTTGTTTTAGCCTATAAATATCTATACAGTGGTACCTCGTTGTTAAATCATTACAGAAGGCTTGCCGAGAACCGAAAATTATGAGTACAGACCAAATTTTTCTCATAAGAAATAACGTAAATTGGATGAATTTGTTCCAGTGTCCCAGAAAATCCACACTGTATAAGGCATCAATGGAGTTATATTGTGCATGTGGTCCCTGATTTACGATGGGGTTACTTTCTGACAAATCCATCATAAATTAAAGTGATGAGTTTAATAAACGGTATAATATCATATTCAATTCCTGATTTACTTTCAGCTGGCTGTCATGACTAACCAGTTTAAGACCCATGGAAACTTATTTGCACTAAGAATATAGTACTGTAGCTGTATAAATAAAGAAAAACATGATAAACAATCTGAATTGCTCAATCATTGTGTACTGAATCGTGAATCTAGTTTTGGCTGAAATGAGTCACGTGGCTCTATTCATACAAGTTCAAGCAAGTGCGGTGAGTACCGAGCAAATGACGAGAACTGAGACAAGTTCTTCTAATCAAAATGCGTTGAGTTCTGAGGTGGTTGAGAGTCGAGGTACCACTATATATATGTGTGTGTGTGTGTGTGTGTGTGTGTGTGTGTGTGTGTGTGTGTGTGTGTGTGTGTGTGAAATGGAGCTTTTAAGTGAAATGGAGCATGTTTTATTCTATAAATTGCAAATTCCAAAGACCAGTGACTCAAAATGAAAGTTTCTTAAGAAAGAAAAACTTCTTCATTCTTAGGGAAAAAAACATGAAACTTTTTTTATTCTTCAAATAAACTCGTAAGATTGATCTTATTTTTTTTTTCTTACCCCTCTTCTTAAGAACAATTCTAAAATCAAGTGGTATTCTTGAACACATTTTGTTCTTAAATGTGTTCTTAACCTACAGTAGCCTCACCCTTGTTTTAGGTTGTAAGAGTTGAAGGTAAGCATCAAAATTAATAAAACTTTAAACTCTGTAGTTACTGGAAACAAGGTTTACATTTCAATTTAAATGCTTAAGAGTCTTTTGATTGAAGGTCATACTTCAAATACAAAAGTCTACATAAGGAAAGTTTATGGCAAAGCTGGCTATTTCTTCCACCATCACCTCTGTTTATTGTTTGCTAAAGTTTTTTGAACGCTTGGTTTGAATTTCCTCCATTTTATTAATAACGGAAATAACGGTCAATACAAATTCAAAATGTGTCTTGTGCAGTATATTGTAAGCTGTAAAATGCAATGTAGTCTACATAAGAAAATGATGAAGAGTTTCTTAAGAAAATAATGATTTTCTTAAGATAATATTTGAGAACTTCTTAAGTATTTTTGGAGAATTGCAATTAAGAACATTCTTACAAACTTCTTAATGTTTGTCTTAAGAACCTTCGCAAGTTTTTTCTTATCCTAAAAATTCACATACTTTTTTGCACATACTTTTTACCATTCACATACATGAAATATTAAATTATTTTTCTCACTACATATATGACCAATCATAATATTCTTGATTTATTTTATTGGGTGCAATTTATTTACTTTTAGAACTTGTGTGTAAGTCTGATGTTTGCTATCATAGTGATGCAGAATATAGAAAATTCTCAAAGGGTTCACAAACTATCAGGACGACAATAAAAAATGCACTCCCTTTGTTTAGCTCATTATATCATTTCCAATTTGGGTGGTTTTAATTAACAGTCTGAAACCGTATATGTCTCTTAACTTCCACAGAAGCTTCTATACAAACCCACAGTGAGTACAAAGACAAAGACAAAGAGTACACAATACTTTTGTAGTACCTCTGTTACATGCCTGTGGTTTCATGGTATTGGCTTCTTATCATCATATTGTGCCTGCATTCTTTATTTATATCTCTGCCATAAAAGTGTATTGAATTGCTGTATAACAAAGCTGCTTTTCTTCTTTCATTCCTTCCTTTTTCCTGCATTATGGGATTTAATGATTTCAGGAGTGTTTCCATTGTTCTGAATGTGATGTAGTCCCAAAGCATTGACACTCCCTTCCTTCCCTATCCCTCTCTCTCACTCTCTGTTTCTGCTTAGCCTACCCCACACATTTTGCCTTTTACGGCAAAGCCATGATCCAATGCAAATCTCCACATTAAAATAAGCTTGCATTCAACTGTAGCTTTTAGATGATAGATAACAAGGATTGGTAAAGGAAAACCAAAGCAGTTTTACTCCAGATCTTGTTGCAAGTATCCACATGAATAACATTTAATCTAAATATTTATACTAAATATTGCATTTGTTGCAGTTAAACAGTTTTGTTGTACTGGTTTTAAAAACTGTGATTAAACCAAAGTTAGCTTGATGAATACGTGAGTTATTAGCTGTATTTTTTTTACTGTTGTTTCTTGGTTTTATAAACCATAGTTATGTCTCAGTTAAACTATAGTTAATGGATAATAAAGTGAGAAATTGAACTTTTCTGCAAAGAGCGAGTCCTGAGAGGTTGTTAAGCCATCACAGTGCATAACCAGGCCAATGGTTATGGATGTGAAAGTGGGAGCAGATGCAGCACTGTCTCACATTCACTGAAGGGTGAAATCACAGAACTGGACCAGACAAGGCTGTTAGCTTTCACATACTTCCCACCATGAATGGCCACCAACATACTGAGGCTTTAGTGTTTGCCCCTTCCTGATTTCCTGTTTCTTTGCATGTCTGTCAGACTTAAGTGTTTTGGAACATCAAACCAATTTAAATATTAGTCAAAGACAACACAAGTAAACACAAAATGCTTACTGCTATTTAAATTGATTTGATGTTCCGAAACACTTAAGTGTGACAAACATGTAAAAAAAAGAAGATCATGAAGGGGGAAAAACACTTTTTCACACCACTGTACCACTTTCACATTCCTTGACTCTCTATTATATGGATATCTCTGCAGAATTTTGTCTGTCAGTAAAATTACTTATGAAAGTCTTATGAAAAAACAGAAACATGTTACTTAATGTTTAACCTGCTTATATGCTGAGTTTAGGCTGGCAAAAAAAGCACATCCAGGTAGAAATGTCAGATTGTTGCAAAACTCACCATGCAGTTATGTCTCATGCAGATATGTAAATGATTGCAGGTGTGGTCTAATTAGAAACTGGGTCTTGACACATTAGGGGGTAAAAGTGCTTCCCTGCTGCCCTATAAAATGGCTCTCAGAGTCTTTTGGGTAATGTAAATCTCGGCGTGAGATTGTTGACTGCTAGACATGCCTCTACGATGCACTTGAAGACTTTTTTTCCCAGTTGACAGGCGTTTCATTGGACTGAGGGAAGCAGGAATATGAGTTTTGCCAATGATAGCCAGCCACTGTTGCCTTCATTTGCAGTGGTGCTGTGAACAAGAAACCTAGTAGTGATAAGAGGGACACTAATAACTCAGTAATGGATTGAAATTGAAAAGTAAAAGTAAAACACTTACTCTATTAGTGCTAGAATAGCTGCTAGAACATTCACAGGCTTCCTTTCCTTTCATGTGGCTCTAATAATCTAACCTTTTTTGGATCCTTTGTTTGCACTAAGAATACAGTACTGCAGATGTAAAAATACAGAAAAACATGATAAACAGTGGAGATCTTCCCTGAGCAAGGGCTATTGTGAACCTGAATCACTGTGTACTGATTTGTGAATCATGAATCATAGTTTCAGTTGAAACAAGTCGCACAGCTCTACTCAGACAAGTTTAAGCAAGTGCCCCGAGTACCAAGCAAACGATGAGAGCCGAGACAAATTTTTCTAGTCTAAATGCGTTGAGAATCAAATTCGACAATTGCTGAGGTGGTCGAGAACGGACGTATCACTATACTGGGCACATTATGGCAATTATGACAAAGTTGCATACTACATACTAAATTCAGTCATTTAAATTCATTAATTAGAAAAGTACTATATAGTATCTCAGTATAATAAGCAACACCCCGGTTGTGTAGTAAATTGACAAGTTATTTATTATCTAGATTTCAGTTTGAGATGTGGTCTTGTAGCGATTCTATATTCCACAGCATGCAGTTTTGCTTAACAAATCTGATAAAATGATGATTAAATAAACAGGATGTAAAAACTGAATGCAAAGAGATTATAATTGGCTTGTTTGACTCCTCTGTGCCATAGGGAAACATATCTCAAACAAATAACATTTTTTATAGTAATACCATAACTTTTTCCAGATCAAATTGATGAAAAGAAAATATGGACTCGTCACCAAAAGTTCACAATTTGTTCAAAAATTATTTCTCCTCCTCTGGCTTATATGATGCATGGCCTTCACTAATGAAAAACAATATGCTACATCAAGTTAGTTCCAACTTTCTTTAATAGTGGTTGACATATCAGCTTTGCATGATGGAGACTTGTGATGAAATTATTTTGTTGTTTTTTAAGTACAATATAAATTTTCAATTTTATAAATTTTCAGGTTTCCTGAAGTAAATCTTATTTTTTTCTTTGACCAAAAAATGTTTTACCTGATAAGAAACACTCTGCTTTTTGGCAAGATGGATCGTTCTGGAAAATAATTCATCATCCCCTCAACATTTTTTATGAATGGAAGGAGAAAAGTGTCCAAAACGCTAATGTGCATCTATACATTGACTGCTGAGATAATACAGTGGTGCTTGAAAGTTTGGGAGCCCTTTAGAATTTTCTATATTTCTGCATAAATATGACCTAAAACATCATCAGATCTTCACACCAGTCCTAAAAGTAGATATAGATAACCCAGTTAAACAAATGAGACAAAAATATTATACTAGGTCATTTATTTATTGAGTAAACTGATCTAATATTACATATTAGTGAGTTCCAAAAGTATGTGAACCTTATGGGGCCTTATGGGGCCACATGCACTTATCGTTATTTTCTGTGGCAGAGAATGTCAGACTGTAGGGTTTAGTGGGTGGCTGTCTTTGAAAAATGTATGTATGTCTATTACTCCATGCAAAAAAAAACGAATGTAACTGGCTCTGTCTGAAATCGTTAGCTGCTCAAGCTTTTCTAAACATGCTATGGGTAATAATTTATTATGGGCACAAACCCCAGGAAACTGGGTCTAATGATGCTGCTGTTGAACACATTGTGTGTTGACTTCTTTCCAGGAGTTAGCATTTTTAAAACATTTAAAAAATTGTCATAATAATATAATAAAACACAAGGTTAACACAGTGGGTTAAAATTATGTTAAATAGTGGTGTAGAGTTGCACTGAATAAATACTGTATTTCTATTTATTATTTGTGTAAATATTTATTGACTGTTATTGATATTGATTATTTGAGCAACAGAGACGAATCTAAGACCCTCCATATAATGCCTCCAAATCAGAGATGCCACCTACAGGTTTGGAAAATCCCTTGTTTATTGAACACCCCAGAAAGTAAGGTCATGTTTAGTGCATTTTAATTCCAGGTTTTTAGTGGTAACACTGCCACTATGCAGTGCTTGTATATTAGCATGCATGCTAGCGTTAATGGGTTTTGTTTAAGCTATTGGATTTGGTCCTTGTGTTTTGTTTGTGTTTATGCACAGCTTGTATTGCCATAGAATGGTATGTTAAACACACAGAATTTTTTCTAATAATAAATGCCACTTAGTGTTTGCTCCCTGCAAAAAAACCCAAAACAAACAAACACAAAAAGCAAAGACTAGCGTCTGTCATGTTTTGGATGTTGGTACGCTGTTCAGTTATCAAGGTTATATGAATTTCATGTACCATATTTGTCTAGGTTTTGCTGGTCTTTTAGATAAAGCTGGCTGACTAGCATACTAATGTCCAAAATACAACTTTTGTTTTTTGAAAGGTTCCACTTATACATTGACAACTTGTCACCAAGTTGTTGTTGAAGTAAAACATAATTTTTAACCATTCACTCTTCTGCATGTTGAACATTGTGATTAACATTTCCACTCATCTCGTTCTTATTTACTTACTTTGTGCATATGTTTTAGAAATTAAAAAAAAAAGCTTCAGAAGCTGCAATGCTTGTCATGTTCATTTCATAATGATTTTTTTTGGTAGCAAGTGGCCAGTGCATGTGCATAAGATCTTTGCAGCAGCTGAAACGCCATAATTGCTATGCTTTGCAGTGCCACGTTTTAAAGCTGTGCCACACCTTTGTGTAGTTTCTTACCGTGTCTTATCAGGCAGAGGTGCATACAAGTTAAGATACTGCTTTGTGAAAGATATTCAGTGTTTTAAGGAATGGCATGTAGGGTACATTGTAGTAAGGAACCAACTTATTCTGCAGGAAAAAAGTAGATTTTTAATGTCAAAATGGTCCAGGGGCTCAGATGAGTGTGATAACTGTGTTGATTATCTAGGTAGTGAAGTATTGCTTATCTCACACATGATGACAGGTGTCCATTTAGCAGAATAACAGGTAATATTTTCCAATTGTGCTTTAAATGAGATAGTAACCGAGATTATTGTACATAACCTATAAAATGTAACCTCTGCTACACAATGCTAATAACCGTACCGCTGTCTCTGCGTGTGAAGGTAAGGGGGCGGAGGGGAAGTGCTCTCGTGTGTGAATGGGACGCGACCAGGGAAAAGGGATTCCGCGTCCTCACCAAAATACAACGGAAGAGTGATCCTGTTTGCGCGGAGTTTTGCGCTCTCACTCCGCAGTTATGACCGGTGACGTGATGTATAATGACTTTCTTTCATAATGAAGAGGATTGTAGTGAAATAGAGTGAAGAGGCTCCGTTAGAAGCAGAACAGCAGGAACTTCGCTACACTGGGATAGCGCTCAGAGGTGAGCTCGCTTTGTCTCTTTATTGCCACTGGACACCTTTCATACTTACTTATTTGAGCAGTTTGTCATTTTTGTGCCCTAAGTGCGTGCTGCTTTAGAGCTACAAATACAATTCATCTGCGTTCAAAAGCTTCAGAGCGTGTTTTTGCCATGTTTGGTGCGCTTTTGTAACGTTTACGTCCCGTATACAGTATTTAGTGTTCCTCATTGCACGCGTTAGGATAATGATAGAGTGAAATGGGTTAGGACAAAGTGCACTTTTCGCAAATCGGTTACAGAATAACTAGTTTGTCTGCAGCCGGTGATCGTATCAACCTATGCAACTGACTTTACTTTACATTAGGGCTGTTTTTTTTTTTTCTAAATATGATTATTTGCAGAACAAAAGGTGTGCAAATGTAGACCAGTTATTTATGTGTATTGTAGCCTATTATTTGGTGTAAATGAATGCCATATGAATGAAACTTTTTCAAAATGTGAACGTTTTCACTAAAACTAGCTAAATGCGCTATATTTGAATGAAATATTCAGTAGTAACAGTATAAATAACTTGTCATATGTGGATCAATTCAACGAAAATATAATCAGCTGTTCAGAATATCTGTATGCGGTTTGAGAAAAGAAATATTTCATGATCGTTATTATATCTTTGTTCTGGTGTTCTCCTAACCTTAATTTGACTATGGGAGCCTTTGTGATCTGATTACTGCATGTGGAGAACATGCTATAGCCTGTCAGTGCTGCCACAGTATGTTGTGGTTCCGCTTAATATATGGCCTATACAGAAAAAAAAACAATATCTGATTACAAAGGTGAATAGGAAATAAGCTGGTGCTTCACAAAAGCCATTTTGTAAATCCATCATAATCGTATCAGTACATCATGTGAAATATAGAATAACATTATTTTAAAACACATACACTGTAATAATTGTTACAAAACTGTGATCTGTTTGAGCTGTAAAAGCTTCACCCAACACAAAGTTCTTGACAAACCTCAAGGGAGAACCTGTGCAGTAGACATGTGCATGCTTGTTTGTCTGTAATGACACATGGAAGGTGCTGATTAAAACTTCAGTCTGGCATCTTGGGCAGTGTGTTTTTAAAGACCTGACTTTATCAAAGGTCCCGTCCTTTCCCTTCACTTTGGCAGGCTCTGGCTGTGAACTTCCCGTTTCCTGGGAAAGACAAACAATAGAAGAACAGGGGACATGTGACATCCTGGCTGTGAGCAAAGCTGACACACTGCTGGTCTGATTTGGACCGTTTTTCTGAAATGTACTGAAGGTGATCTTTGGGGCATTTGTTAAAACATTTCAAGCAAATTATTTAGTGAGAGATATGAAGGACGTTCAAAAGGGACACACCCCCACTTTTGAAAAGTCAAGACTTGTATGCTGTTGTGAATTAACAGGTGATATGTTGCTGGGTAGTTTTCTGCAGCTCAGTATTATTGTGGGTTGTAATGAACTGATAGATCATGAAAGGGCTGCACACACAAAAACAGCCAGGCATTGTTGTTGATTTTAGTCTACGATGTTCAGTGGCCTTTAATGGGGTCAGCGGATCCATTTCAATACAGCTATTGGCAAACACCGAACATTCCAGCTCGGGCAAAACCCGAGTCATTTGCCAATCAGGCTACATTAATGCACTCACATATACAAGTCAAGCTTTTAAAATACAGAATGCATCTGTCTAGCCTCACCTCTGACTTTCATCCCTTTCGCCCATGTCATTTTTATTCACACACTTGGGCATGGAGTGGTTGTTGTAATATGATACAGTGCGTCCAGTTTACTTTTGATGACTGATCTGATAGCTGCCACATTTACCCTGACAGCTTGTTAGACAGGTTTTTAAATGCAGGCTCTGCACATAGGGTCTTTTGATCATGCTTGTTCAGATCACTTGACTTCAGCAAAATGAAGTTTTAGAAAACCAGTATTCTTACCCAGGACGTACACTCACCGGTCACTTTATTAAGTACACCTTCTTGTTTCTGTGCTCATTGTAAATTTGATCAGTTCCACTTACCAAATAGAAGCACTTTGACGTTCAGACTGTAGTCCACCCGTTTCTCTACATACATTGTTATTACCCTTTACTTTGTTCTCTAATGGTCAGATACTATTTGGGTGGTGGATCTTTCTCAGCACTGCAGTGACACTGACGTGGTGGTGTGTTGTGCTGGTGTGAGTGGATCAGACATAGCAGTGCTGCTGGGGTTTTTAAATGTCAGTGTCACTGCTGAAACTTAAAATAGTCCACCAACCAAAAATGTAAAGCCACCAGCTTTCTGCAGGCAACATCGTTTGACCACTGATGCAAGCCTACAGGGCGACTAACACAAACTGCAACAACAGATGACCTACTGTCTATGACTTTACATCTGCAAGGTGGAGCAATATGGTAAATGTGTCTAACAGAGTGCACAGTGAGTGAACACAGTGTTTAAGAAACTCCAGCATCACTGATGCCTGATCTAATTGTACCATCAAAACACACAATAACACACCAGCACATCAGTGTGACTGATCCTCCTCCCAGATAGTATCTGATCTGTGCCGGTCCTGTGGGGTCCTGACCATTTAAGAACAGAATAAACGGGGATAACAAAGAATGTAGAGAAAACAGATGGACTACAGTTTGAATCTGTAGATCTGTAAATTGCTTCTATGTGGTGAGTGGAACTGATAAAATTGACAATTAATTCAGAAACAAGGCAGTGTAGCGAATAAAGTGATTGAGTGTAATTTGTAATAAAGTTGAGTCACCTGATCAGTGCGGAAACTTGCGTGGCTCTGACGTTTGGGAGGCAGAATAATTCAGTTTGTGAGTGGACAAAGAGTAGGCTTTCAGGCTTGTGATGGAAGTGACTTTAAAGCCCCTATACCCAGAGGTGACAGCAGGAATGGCCCAAGGGGATATGTAAATAAACGTCAGTCAAGCAGTGTGGTTAAAATGCAACTGTCCACTGTTACGTTACTGGTAGTATGTTATATCTAAGGAGGCTGCCAAAAGTATAGCCATGGATTAATTTGAGGAGCTAAACATAGCCCAGCTGCTGCATATGACAATGTCAACTTTTTTTTTGTTATGACTAAGAGTTTTGCTATAGATATAGTATATTTTGACATTCAATAAAGATTTTGTTCTGTGCATTCGTCTATTTCACTGGGAAAACACTTTTGATACCTGATAATGGCAAACCATCCATTTTTTTGCCTAGAACTGTACCAAATAATCAGTTAATCAAATGTCAAATCAGGAAGGTGGTACATCTGTAGTCTGTATTTAAGCAACACGATAGAACACGAGAGGGAGTTTGTTTTTCGTGAATAACATCACAGTTGTCTGTAATTGTCATCATAGGTACACTTCAACTATGAGAGACAAAATGAGAAAAAAAATCCAGGAAATCACATTTGTAAATTATGATGGAAAATAAGTATTTGGTTCAACTCAATACTTTGTAACATAACCTTTGTTGGCAATGACAGAAGTCAAACGTTTCCTGTAAGTCTTCATCAGGTTTGCACACACTGTAGCTGGTACTTTGGCCCATTCCTCCATACAGATCTCCTCTAGAGCAGTGATGTTTTGGGGCAACACGAACTTTCAACTCCCTCCACAAATTTTGTATGGGGTTGAGGTCTGGAGACTGGCTAGGCCACTCCAGGACCTTGAAATGCTTTTTATGGAGCCACTCCTTCGTTGCCCGAGCGGTGTGTTTGGGATCATTGTCATGCTGGAAGACCCAGCCACGTTCCATCTTCAATGCTCTCACTGATGGAAGGAGGTTTTGGCTTAAAATCTCACAATACATGGCCCCGTTCATTCTTCACTTAACACGGATCAGTTGTCCTGTCCCCTATGCAGAAAAACAGCCCCAAAGCATGAGGTTTTCACAGCCATGCTTCACAGTAGGTATGGCGCAACTCAGAATTCTTCTTCCTCCAAACACGGCGAGTTGAGTTTTTACCAAAAAGTTACCATTTAGTTTCATCTGACGACATGATATTCTACCAATCCTCTTCTGGATCATCCACATGCTCTGTGGCAAACTTCAGACGGGCCTGGACATGTACCGGCTTAAGCAGGGGGACATGCCTGGCACTGCAGGATCTGAGTCCCTCTCGGCGTAGTGTGTTACTGATGGTAGCTTTGTTACTTTAGTCCCAGCTCTCTGCAGGTCATTCATCAGGTCCCTCCATGTAGTTCTGGGATTTTTGCTCACCGTTCTCATGATCATTTTAACCCCATGGGATGAGATCTTGCGTGGAGCACCAGATCGAGGGAGATTATCAATGGTCTTGTGTGTCTTAAAGTTGCTCCCACGGTTGATTTATTCACACCAACTTGCTTGCCTATTGTAAATTCACTCGTCCCAGCCTGGCGCAGGTCTCCAATTTTCGTACTGGTGTCCTTCGACAGCTCTTTGGTCTTGGCCATGGTTGAGTTTGGAGTCTGACTGTTTGAGGCTGTGGACAGGTGTCTTTTGTACAGATAGCGAGGTCAAACAGGTGTCATTAATACAGGTAACGAGTGGAGGACAGAAAAGCTTCTTAAAGAGGAAGTTACAGGTCTGTGAGAGCCAGAAATCTTGCTTGTTTGTGGGTGACCAAATACTTTTTTTCCACCATGATTTACAATTAAATTATTTAAAAATCCTACAATGCTATTTCCTGGATTTTTTTTCCTCATTTTTGTCTCTCATAGTTGAAGTAAACTTATAATGAAAATTACAGACCTCTCTCATCTTTCTAAGTCAGAGAACTTGCTCAATCAGTGACTGACTAAATTCTTTTTTGTACCATTGTACTCAGTACTATTTCAGTATGCCTGTTGCATAGACACATTTTCAACATGATATAGTCAGCATACATGCACAGAATCCTCCATCCTTGAAATTACTGAGTCATATTAGACCCTCGGATTCCTGGGCTAATTCAGAGTGACACCCTGTTTAGCCTCATGCACATGTCTGTGTATGAGTGATTTGATGGCAGATGCTTCAAGTGCTCTCTTCCTCTGCTGATTTCTCTGGGAGGCCAGTCCTCACATGACAAGGTTTTTTTCCGGAACAATAGATAGCACATTTGGGAACAAATCTCTGGAAAATAACACCTGTCCACATGAATTATTTAAAGAAATACCTTATTTCCTTGCCTTGCCGTTTCATCCGTTTGTGCTATGCCATACAACTTAATAGTAGTCACAAATACACAATGAGTGGCTTGCTGGTAATGAAACTAAGCAGAGCGAAGTCTCTATTCACACGCTTTGTGTCTTTGTGTATGTGTTACTCTTTTCTTTGATGTCTTTTTGTAGTTTTCTCTAAGATGCATGACCTTATCCTTTTCATTTCAAGTTCAACATTTGGATTTTTTTTTGTGTGTACCTTATTGGAGCTGCCTTGAAGCGGGCTTCACTGCCTTTTCTGAGAAACAAAGCTTGCACCTTGGGAGCCAAAAAGTATAGCCTTTTGAGGGAAAGGGTCAGTCTGTGTTTGAAGAGCTTTGGGCATTTTATTTTTGCCACATTTTTTTTGGCACATGGGTAAAAATATTGTGTTCAAGCAAGATCCCAGAGAACAAAGCAATCTTATCTGAAATATAGCCTAGTGTAACATCCCTGCTGTTTAGCTAAGTAATTACAGGGAAACAATGATGAAATGATGATGATGATGTTGATGATTTTCCCCAGTAATTGCTCATCCTCCAACTGCATATATGCGTATGTGCAAGCATGATACCATACATATATGCACCCACTGACACTCCAGAGCACAGTGATCTAATTTAATAGCACAGTGACAGACTGAGGAAGTAAGCATCGGTGGTAATGTGTCTTTCACTGCCCCCAGTAACACTACAGCTCATTTTGTTCCTCTCTTGAGAGACATTTGCTCAGAGTATATACAAACAGGAGGGCACCAAGGAGCAGTTATGGCCTGCGGTCTGGAAACAGCAGAAATCAATAGTGCATCATGGGAAAAGTGTAAAGGCCCTGATGAATAGTTTATTTTATGGATTGAGAGGTATGTTAGGGGGCATAATAAACTCCCATCCTCCATTTTTCTATCATCCCTTGTCTCTGTCGAACCAGTGACTGTGAATCAGAGGAGCAGAAGCATGAAGAAGTGTTACTCCCTGGTCAAGGTCTATTGGCTACATCCGCAAGCCATATAATCTCAACATCAGTCATACAGAAGACGATGAATGAGTCAAAAAAAACAGTTAGATGAAAGGCAGGCTTGGTTTTAACTCTGTTATAGCTCCGTGTCATCTGTATAAATTCAACACAAAAAGAAAAATGATGCTGTGTAGAACTGAACCTGGTGTAACACAAGATTTTTCTGATTCACTGATCATGTAATTAAAAATGTGATTTGAATGCCACGAACAGCATATACAGTGGGGATTAAAATCTGAGACCACTGGTGAAAATTCTTCTCTGTTGCATTTCATTGTAATTTAATACAGTGCTTTTTATTACAAATCATTTCAGTTTGTTAGTATTGGTGGTGCGTTCCCCTTTTTGCATGTAAAGATGGTGTAAATTCAAGTTGGTGTGGACTCCACAAGATTGTGCAAAATCTGATGATCCATGTTATCCCAGCATGATGTCATAATATTCCAAAAAGCATCTTGTGATTTTACTGCTTTCTCTGCCCTTATGTGCCCTTTAAATGCTCAGTGGAGTTTGAACAGGTGAATGTGGAGAAAAGTCTATGACAATTCACACTTCTTTTTTTTTTACTTTACATTTACTTTGGTCTTTAAGTAGGTGTTTAAGCTTTGAGGTGTGTTTTGGATGAGTATCCTGCTGCAATATGGACCCTCCTCCAGAAATATCCAGACAAGCATTTTCACTATTGGTCTCAGACTTTTGGTCCTGACCCTGGTATACTCCTCAAACGTGTAGTTATTTTTATATTACATTTACAAGAAACTTAAGTTGTACTGACATGTACACTCACTGGCCACTGTAATAGGTGCACCTTGCTCGTACTGGATTGGAACCCCCTTTGCCATTAGAACTGCCTTAATTTTTCATGGCATAGATTCAGCAAGGCACTAGACACATTCCTCAGAGATTTTGGTCCATATTGACATGATAGTATCACATAGTTACTGCAGATGTGTCAGCTTAACATCCATGATGCAACGCTCCAGTTCCACCACATCCCAAAGCTGGTCTATTGCATTGTGTTAACTGATTACACTAAATTGGCCCGATCTGAGGATGTATGACTAGTTTTGAAGTAACCTTGTGCATTGTGTTTAACCTTGTGTCTGTCGTAAATAGCCATTGCTGTTGGAAGCGACGTTATATAAACTAAATAAAAAAGACTAATATAATATGATATATAATATAATGAAGTTTTTGATTACAATAGGGTTTACCTCAACCTACAAAATTATGCAATATATTAAGGATGCATGAATGATATTTCAGCATGCATGAAACAGGTGTGGAATGTAAACAGTTTTTTATTGTGCGAACTGTAACATATTAAAAACTGAAATTAAAAAAGAGATATGCCTCTTTTGGCTGAAGTATTTTCTCCATACCTCAAATCCAGTGTGTTAATCATTGCTCTGAACCTTTCTGTCTTGACTAAACTCTTACTGTGTTTGTAATGTGGCTCCACAGTTTGCTTTTCATGTCATATGTAGTGCCTCGAAAAAAAATGGCTATACAAGCGATGTTTGAGCCTTAAAATTCACTGTTTCACTGGCGCTAGTGGTTGTTGGCATTGATGAAGTAAGTAGCCAGAGTTACCAAAAGCAGGTTTTTTTTTTTTTAACACTGAAAACTTGCAAACTGCAGACACAGCTCCATTCTTGGGCACAAGTTCATCTTTTGCATCTCTGGTTCTCACTTTCTTTGTCGGTGCTGTTCTACATAGCACTCCATAGCACTTGTAGTGGCGAACAATATTATACAACTTGCTGCCTATTGAAGCATTACAGCTGTTGTTTCAGCTATGCTACAGCATTGTGGTATGTGAAAAATTCATACCGTACAGGAAATAAAGATCGGTTCATCATACTGCTCAGCACTATGAGTGGTTATTGGAGATACTGTTGCCTTTCTATCAGCTCAACCTAGTCTGTCCATTCCCCCCTGACCACTGGCATCAACAAGGCATTTTTCCTCAGAAAACTGCCAGTCACTGGATTGTTATCTTTTTCGAACCATTCTCTGTATGCCATAGAGATGGCTATGGATGAAAATCCCAGTATATCAGCAGTTTCTGAAATACTCAGACCAGCCCATCTAGCACCAGCAACCATGCCATGGTCAAAGTCACTTAAAGCACCTTTTTTCCCTATTCTGATTCTTGATTTGCACTATTGCAGGTCGTCTTGACCATGTCTACAGGCGTTACGTTTCTGCCATGTGAGAGTCCTATGAACAGTTGAACAGGTGTACCTAATGAAGTGGCCGGTGAGGGTATTAAAATGTACCATGCACAAAGTGTAATGTAATAAAAACCATACTCCACCCTTGTAGAGTTGATCAGCGTTTGTACAGTATTTTTAATTAACATGATATCCTTTGTGCTGACAACATCAGTCTTCATCAGGCTTAAAAAAAAGCACTCATCTGTGCCTGACAGCTTCACTGTCCTCAAATAGTTGAATATGTATGACCTAAGAAATTGTTCCAAGATGCTTCACCAGTGTCAACTCGGTTATAACCTACATTTCGTGGAAAAACCTGTGACAACACCTTATGACCTTTCCGTTTTCTTCACCTGAATGGCCTATCTAGTGACATGAGGGAGGATGTCTTGCCGTAAGCCAGATCATGTTCTGTTGTGTAAGCTGTGTGTGAGGACTCCCTCAGCTCAGTTGCACTGTCACATTATACCATGTGCATGTTTTGTTGAGGCAACTGTAATAACACTACACCAAACAGAACACAAGTAAAGCTTAAAATCTTTCACCCACTTCAGTTAATGTTTAAAGATCTACTGTTACATACATTAAAATGACAAATATGGACTTTGATTCACACACCTCTAGATAAAGGGCCATAAAGAATCAAGTGGGTGTGGAACAAATAAATGTTAGTGTTAATAGTACACTGGTCTACTGCGGTCTGTAGCTATAATTTGTATAGCAGCAACTCTACACTATAATTATATAGGTTACATTGGTGACTGCATTGTGTTTCGTAACTACATGGCGATGTTCAGCCATCGTTCACTGTGTCATGTTATAGGTTCATCTGGTCATAAAAATGACCCATGTCAGCACAATGGAATCAGTCAAACTGATGATGTAACATAAACTTGAACTGTAATGTAATGCTCTCTGAGTGTGTGTTGCCCCAGACTACTGTTCCCAAACTTTGAAATGTGCCAACAGATGTTGTCCTTGGTTGATACCAATGCCAACAAGAAACACATCCTGGGGGAGGATGGTAAAACAATCTAAAGATCTGTTGACAGCTGATCATGTTTGAATTCATGTGAAAGATATGTTTTCTCATAAAAGGAGGAAGTTAAGTTTGAATGTAACCCAAGTTCTTATTCATTTTCAGGGAAACCCAAGTTTATCCATTTGTGTGATGAAAGTTACAAATGAAGTTGTTATGATTATATTTATTTTGCAATTTCTTATATTTGCACATCAAAGCAAAGTCATCATTTTACACCTGCTTATGCTGGTACGATACTGAGTTTACGATTTGCTTTTCGCACAATATTATCGATTTTACATTTGATAAAAGTCAGTCCTTTTTCATTCCTGAAGTGTAACAATGCACATTTACCATATTTTTCAGACCATAAGGCGCACTTAAATCCTTTAACTTTCTCAAAAATCGACAGTGCGCCTTAAAATGCGGTGCGTCTAATGTATGAATTAATTCTGGTTGTGCTTTCTGACCTACAACCGATTGTAGATGGTACACGGCGCTCATAAATCTGTCAAAATGTTTTAGCACGGCCTTGGTAAGTTACGAAGCTTACGGCCACCGTAGTGCGCAGCATCACGGAGTAATACGGTATGTGCTTCAGCATTAGGGTACGTGCATTCATTCATTTATTTTCGAAGCGGATTTCAAACTCAACGCTATCAGTCACGCAGTACAACATGGAAATAGAGCAGCTGCGAGAGAATTCAACATTAACGAATCAATGGTACGGAAGTGGAGGAAGCAAGAAGATGCCCTGCGCCAGGTAAAGACCAAACTGGGTTTCCGACGAACTTACTTTTGTTTCATTTAATGCGTCTTATAACCCGGTGCGCTTTATAGCCCGAAAAATACGGTAATTGTATAAGTTTTTAAACAAAAAAACAAAAAAGTAGACTGCTATCAAAAGAACGTGATTTTTTGCGATGGTGGTAAAGGAGGTTAGGTGTTGTGTTTGAATCCATCACGGAACTGGTCTGAGCATAGCTTGCAACGTACAGGTTTCTGATCTGCGTCACACGTTTCATACCCATACCATGTCCATGCGTCATAAGTAGCTCCACTTTTAGGTACAAGCTCCTCGTTTTGTGCTTGCTGGTATCTCCTGTTCGAATGTACTCTGTTGTTGCTGGGCACTTACCATAGCAACATGGTTGTGCTTCAAGTGTTGAAAATGACTGATGGTATTACCTTTGGTCACTGAAAATGTTTTTCTGCGGTGTTTCACATCTGGCTTTATTTTGTTTGGTGTCATCTTTACTAAAGCCAAAATGTGTCCATACCCTTTATCCTGTCCATTTTTCTGATACAAGCTGCTTGGTGTTTGAGTTCTCCTCCATGTTGCTAAAGTTCTGTTAAAGTATTAACAGAATTACAGAAATAGTAATACATTGCATTGAAATAGTCGACAAAATGATGTTGGTTAATGGTTCTGAATGTCTGTATGTGTATGTATGTGTGTGTATGTGTATATATATATGTGTGTGTGTGTGTGTATGTATGTGTGTATGTATGTGTGTATGTATATGTGTGTATATATATATGGTGCAACTGCATTTTGTGACACATTGTCAGATTTGCATACTTACACCTCTAGTGTGCAGGCAGAGGTTCACCCTGGACAGGATCCCAACCAAATGCAGGGTTCACAATGTACAAAATGATTATTAGGATTTTTATAACATTATTTAACCTCTGCCTAGGCTCTTTTAAAAAATGAATAATTGTGTTATTTTGACTGACCAAACATAGCATCCAAGTTAATAGAATACAGTTAAAAGATATAGAAATTGTCTTAAATTTCACTAACACACCCTTAATGTTATATAACGCAATAGCATGGTTACTGTGTGAATGTCAGCATCTGTTTATAACAAATTTATATTATGATTATATTGGGGGATAATGATGTGGAATTCTCCAGTAGAAATTATTCTTACAGATATAAACATGGCACAGAGCTCAGACCAAAAAAAAAACAGGCATTAGGCTTCCATATCAAGTAATCATTCCTATGTGGAACATCTATTTGGCCTTCTTTCTCAAAACGCATGCAAAGCACATGATTACTACACAAAATGAAATGGCTAATTACACGTGAACGATTGATTTTGCGTTTTCTTAGCAGTCTGTCACATAAAACCTGATTCTGTTTAAATGTCAGTCAACGAGAATAATGCTAATTGAATTAGATCGATGCCATATGGCTGAGAAGACTACTGTCTATAGTAGTAAATTTAAGTCTTTCTTCTAGCAGTTATCACTGTGACCTGACTGACCAAGCATGCTGTTTTGCTTCAGAGGTGATGCATGGGACTCTTAGGCATTAATCTCAACACAAGGCCTCCTTATTTCCAAATGCCACAAGGGTGAGTGTGAATCCTTCCTGTAAATGAAAAAAAAAGTTCCTGTAAATGCAAAAGTTTGATACCAGAAGAACAGAAATAAGTATGATGTTATGTTGAAAACCTTGGCTATTACGAAGTACTGCTTTATATAAAAACATCATTAAAATTCTTATTAAAACTGAATGTCTGCATAAAAGCCATAATGGCAACACTAAAGTGGTCATCCTATAATCAGGTTCAAGCTCAAATCTTGTTAAGGCTGCAGCCATCTGCGGTTCGGGAATCTAAGGGAGCATAAATGACCCTGCTGAAATGAACAGGGTATTAAACACTCTCTACCACACATGTTGCCTTATTATTAGGGATAATAGACAACACTATTTTACCTGAACTTCAAGTATCAGCCAATACCGAGTATTGATACCGATACCAACTCTAGCTAGCGTAACTACTTGATAGGTGTCTATAAATCCTGATATTTATGTTGTTCCACTTTTACCCCACTATGAGACAAATAAAGAATTATCTTATCTTTTCATTTATTTTGATAAAACCAGTGTTCTGTATCCCAAATAAGGGATATTTACTGTTTGAGTTTGAAAAGTTTTAGAGCCATGAAAAAATACATTTGTCATAATGCAGTAGCAAGCACAAATGAGGAAGCATCATCTTACGAAGGTTTTTAATTGTTGGATATATTTACATTTCAGCCACCCCTTAAAATACTGTTGAGAACTAATCCAAGCAAGAAATAATAACACACTGCAGACAGCTTGAGTTAAGTTTCATCTAGTTTTGCACATGTCATCTCCTTGGAATTATAAGGTTCTGTCTGCGTTATGAGTAGTTTTGAGATATTGAGCTTCAAAGATTTTGCATTCTAAATAGAAAAACTGATAAGTGGAACAAGTCTCTTTTATACATGAAAATCACAGACACCCTAAATGTATTTTAAATGTGCAGTATCAAAATCCAACCAAATTTATAATTTCTTATTTTTTATATATATTTTTTTGAAACAGGTCAAATGTAGAATCTTCTAATCCCAAGAACTCACGTTCTCCTTGGAATTATAAAGTTCTATCTGGCAAAACATAAAAAGAAGCAATGGTTTCCTAGGAATGCAGACAGTTAACTCATTTCTTTTTAAAACATGAAATTATTGTCATAAGAGATTGTCTGTATGTATCAGAAAATAAAATGTCAAGTTTTTCTATGACATTTTTATTATTTAGTTTTTATGGCATTTCTTGTTTTAGGACAAATCATCATTTTTTTATTAAAAAAAATACATTGCACGTTAGGTGTAAAAGATCATTGCTAAACATTTTTTCTAGTGCAGAGGTAAATTTTAGATAGGAACCATTGATTTCTTTTAGGTTAGACAGCACTCAGCTACTCTAATAAGCTGCTCCAGCAAATACGTGTAGCAGGTCAGTATAAAAGCAGTACTGTTAGGTATGATTTTATATCAGAAATGTTGACTCTAATGCAGAAAAATATTTTATTTTGGAAGAAAAGTAATAAAAAAAAAGATGACTGAATTAAGGAAATCAATGATTGTTGTCATTAAGACATAAATTCAAATGTATACTGTTTAATTATCTTTCAGGCTTAGTATAATAAAACGTAAGAAATAAGACTTTTTAAAGAACCGTAAGATGACTGGCAATGTGTCAACAATATTTCATGTTTCTAAAACCTTTATAAACTTGGACATACAAATCATACAACCTTATAATAAACTTTTTTTACTTTTTATTAAATTGTTAATTATGTTTATTAAAATGAATGCATTATTAATTAAACTGTCACAACCATTGCAAAATTTCACTGAAATTAAACAACTTCGTTTCTAGTAACAATTAAAACAATTTCATGTCATTCATTCACTCCCTTCCTTCTCTTTTTAATCCTCAACTGGATCGCTGTGTGTGAGTGAGAGAGTGAGAGAGTGAGAGAGTGAGAGAGGCTTTTCTTCTCTGCTCCATTACAAGCAGTCATTGAGCATTGAGTGACATGGCAAAGAAGAAGAAATCTGATTGGTCCGTTTTTGTATTCCGATTGGCTCTCACAGATGAGCGACTCCACAGGTACAACCACAGATAGAGTCCCAAATGCATAAAACTTAAAACACCTCACATAATGTTAAGGATTTGTCACAGAGTAAGTACAAATAAATAACAGAATTTTGAACAAAATGTCAGATAGAACCTTATAATTCCATGAGGACGGGGACGGTGTGCATCAGTAGCTTCTTCCTGGTATCGGTGCTGTCTATTACCAATACCGATACTGCGTTTCAGCGTCAGTATCATCGCTGATACCGATACGATACTACTTATTATACTGCATGGGCAGCAGTTTAAAAAGAAAAAAGACAATGTTTGCTTTGTATTTGCTTTATTTTCTTTGAACTGTGTTGAAGTATATTTATCAGATGAGTCCATATGTATGCTCCTAAAATAATTTCTGTCATCTTTTAACACGTTATTGATTTAGTTCATTAGACTGTGTACACATTATTGGTTTAAATAATAAAATATCACGTATACAGTGATTCTTCGCAAGTCAAATGGTTCTTCTGGAACATTATTTGGTCATAGTGTTTTCTTGAAATTAATTATAAACAGTTCTGTGTAATACATTGGTTCTAAAGTTGATTAACTTAAAATAGACACACAGCATACTTTTTGTTGAGATTTGACCAGAGTTTAAGCACACATACTGCACAATAATGCCAGCTGTCTGTATGACTGTGGTAGGACTGAAGTAGCATAGTGGTTAAGGGACTGGACCATGTTCCAGAAGGTCCAGGGTTCAAATCCCACCTCTGCCAAGCTGCCACTGTTGGGTCCTTGACCATGATCCTTAACCAATAATTGCTTGGATTGTAACAGTTGTACTTGTTAAGATTGTATAAGTCCCTCTGGCTAAGATGTAGATGTATGACGGCATTCTAAACTGAGCAAAATGAAACCATTGTAATTTTATGACTCATTTTGAGTTTGTATTATTATTAAATATTGTGATATACCAACGTATATACCAGAGTTTGAATACATCTATATTTTTGTGAATCTTAACCCAGAAAGCCTAGTTTCCTTTATAATTTCCATTTAAACATATAAGTAAAACGATTTAAATAAAAATTATTACTTGCCCTTTTGACCACATGTTCGTCTTTTCAGCAGAGAGTACTTATGACCAGTAGTAACTGATAGAAGTTTTGTTTTCCTGGGTCATTGTTTTAGTACATTAAACCGTGTTAAGATTTTTACTTATTATAGGCTTAAATGGGAAGAAAATGCTTAGCTTAAAAAATTCTTACTTTTGAATTGGAAATATGTAAAAAAGATGTTCTTTATACCTAAGCATTTGGCACATTTTTCATCATCTTGGAACCAAAACTTATAATTGCTGTCACGCCCACCGGCCGCACCTGCTAAACACGCGCACCTGTTGTTCATTTCCCTTGTCATCCCTGCACTATAAATACCCGCACACAGCTCACTCCGGCGTGTTTCCTCAATGTACCCACCTTGTCTCACCACCCTGTCTGTGTCGTCTTTAAATAAAACCACCTTACCTGTCAGTGGCTCGCGTATGTCTCCTGCTTCCGTGCCGGCACCCGGCGTTACAATTGCTAAGAACCAGAATCCATAAGCAGAATAACAATTAGAATTGGAATCGATAAAATGCAACCCTATTAGTCAAGTATACTTCTGTTCAATGTCATTGTCTTTTCTGGCATATGCAGGACAAGGAAGAGAATCATTTCATGCCGGTCATCATTTATATATAGTCTTTAATACCAGCAACCCCTTCTTTCTGTTCTCATGTCTGTCTTTCTTTCTCTCTCTAAAGCACCCACTGTCCCTCAGAGACCTTATTAGAGGGGGGAGGCAGACAGCATACAAGTGGTGCTAGCCAGGGGTGTCATTCACATTCACCTCCCCCCTTCTGCTCAATGATATTGGACACACGGACACACACACACACACACACACACCACACAGATTTTGTCAAATTTGAGACTTCAGCTGGGTGCTGCCCTGTAGTCCAGCTCCAGGGACCCCAAGATCTTATATTCCGAACAGACATATGTAAATTGTGCAGTGGTGGCAGGGCCAAACTTGCTGTAGAGACTTACAATAGTCCTTCACTCCCTCTCTTTAGTAAATTACAACTCTTAACTTATCTGATTACTCAAGTGCATGTATACTCGTTCTGATAAAATCGGATTTTCTGTGGTTATCAGATTATTAACTGCATATAAATATACTCACTGTGAGATTTAGCATATCTTAGCCTTTTCACTTTGTTCCCCTTCCGAAAAGTGGTATCTTGACTTCTACTCTTCCAAAAAGACCATTCCTGATCAAGCTTCTTCATACTGTAGAAGGGTCAGCTTGGCGTCTTGATGAAGCTTCCAGAAGCGTCCAGTGTAAGGGGAGGTCCCGCTAAATACACTGCTCAAAAAAATAAACAACTTAAACAACACAATATAACTCGAAGTAAATCAAACTGTCCACTTAGGAAGCAACATTGATTGACAATCAATTTCACATGCTGTTGTGCAAATGGAATAGACAACAGGTGGAAATTATTGGCAATTAGCAAGACACACTCAAATAAAGGAGTGGTTCTGCAGGTGGGGACCACAGACCAGGAGGAGCACTGCCAGAGCCCTGCAAAATTACCTCTAGCAGGCCACAAATGTGCATGTGTCTGCACAAACGGTTAGAAGTCGACTCCATGAGGATGGTATGAGGGCCTGATGTCCACAGATGGGGGTTGTGCTCACAGCCCAACACCGTGCAGGATGCTTGGCATTTGCCAGAGAACACCAGGATTGGCAAATTCGCCACTGGCGCCTGGTGCTCTTCACAGATGAAAGCAGGTTCACACTGAGCACGTATGACAGAGTCTGGAGACGCCCTGGAGAGCGATCTGCTGACTGCAACATCCTTCAGCATGATCGGTTTGGCAGTGGGTCAGTAATGGTGGGGAGGGTGTGGCAGTTCTTTTGGAGGGCCGCACAGCCCTCCATGTGCTTGCCAGAGGTAGCCTGACAGCCATTAGGTACCGAGATGAGATCCTCAGACCCCTTGTGAAACCATATGTTGGTGCGGTTGGCCCTGGGTTTCTCCTAATGCAGGACAATGCTAGACCTCATGTGGCTGGAGTGTGGCAGCAGTTCCTGCAAGATGAAGGCATTGAAGCTATGGACTGGCCCGCCCATTCCCCAGACCTGAATCCAACTGAGCACATCTGGGACATTATGTCTCACTCCATCCAACAACATCACGTTGCACCACAGACTGTCCAGGAGTTGGCAGATGCTTTAGTCCAGGTCTGGGAGGAGATCCTTCAGGAGACCATCCGCCACCTCATCAGGAGCATGCCCAGGCATTGTAGGGAGGTCATACAGGCACGTGGAGGCCATACACAATACTGAGCCTCATTTTGACTTGTTTTATGGACATTAATCAAAGTTGGATCAGCCTGTAGTGTGTTTTTCCACTTTAATTTTGTGTGTGACTCCAAATCCAGGCCTCCATTGGTTAATAAATTTGATTTCCATTGATGATTTTTGTGTGATTTTGTTGTCAGCACATTCAACTTTGTACAGAACAAAGGATTCAATGACAATATTTCATTCATTCTGACCTAGGATGTGTTATTTGAGTGTTCCCTTTATTGTTTTGAGCAGTGTACTTGTCACTGTAGCCAATAGAAGCTGGGGTTATTTTTCAGTTTTTTTCCCCAGCTTTTTAGTAGTGCATACAAAATTTCCTGTATTTTCTGGTTGTATACTAATTATGTATAGCCATTATAACATTGCTAAAACAATAGCATATCTAATCAAATGGTGGTTTAAAGCTTTTTCACAGTAGTGTATGTCATAACCTAGGCATACACTGATGAACCGAGATTAGTTATTCCTTTGGCACCCAAGATCTGCATTTGCTCTGTGAGTTGACAATATCCAACATTGTGGGAGTGTGATTATGGGTGCCAGAGTCTTCAGGGAACAAGTTTTCATCAGTGAGAGAGTGAGAGAGAAAGTGATGAGAGACAGTTAATAGAAGTGTTACAGTTTCTGCATTCTTAAAAAGTGTTCTTGTAGATTTTTTTTTTTTTATAAAACCTCACCACTTAAAGAATCTTTGGTGCTTGCTATCTGGTTTGTTGGATACAGACCTGGTTTTTGCAGGGATATATAAAATTTAAAAAATATGTCTGATTCTCAGTTGTAAGTCTGTTCATTTCACCAAGGAATCACATGCTGATAAATGGTAATCTAAACCGATATTGTATAGTACTCAATTTGCTAATTGAAGTTTGTCGTCAGAATGTCCCCCTTATAGAATCCTTACACCCTCTACTGTCAAGGTCTGTGCAGCTATGGTTACTTTTTGATTAAGCACACTTCATGGTAGGTGCCTGGTAAAATGATTGTTGCCAAACTGAAAGGAAGACAACTGCTCAAGAATAAGCATTGTCTAGCAAGAAAAGTACTGCTATTACAATGAAAAGATACCACTGTATAGCTCTTAACACTTCACAATGCATGGGTCACACAGATGACATCAGTGTTGTGTGAGCCAGGATGTGCAGTCATCATGTTTTGCTCTGAAACATTGAAAACTGGGAGAATTAAGGTCAAAAGTAGACTAACTGACTCACTGACTTGATGCAGAACATTTTCCTATTCCAACCTGTATTTCGTGGAAATACATTTAATCATGGCAAGCATGTATTATAAACTAGCCTACATTAGTAAGGACTGTGGTGGTTTGGCGTTTAAGGAACTGGACTATGGACCAGAAGGTCCAGGGTTCAAATCCCATCTATGGAAGCTGCCACTGTTTGGTCCTTGAGCAAGGCCCGTAACCCACAATTGCTTGGACTATGATTGTATCAGTTGTAAGTCGCTCTGGATAAGGACGTCTGCTAAATTACATAAATGTAAATGTATTAATTAATGGAGCCTGTTACAACAGATATCTGGGACCAGTGTTCACTTATTTTTTAGAGTAAAATGTGTAGCAATACTGCTCCTACAGTGAATACATATATTAACTTAAATTAAATTCATACCTTAGCAGTAAATGTTCATGTACAGCATGAAACAATATTGAAATATTTGTATCCTCTAAACAAACGTATTGCATCATTAAAATAAATTCAGGACTGAAAGGGTTAAATTACATTATTGGTCATGTTTAAGACCTCTTTAAAATATGGATGTTCATTTTAGAACATCATAGTAGCCATGATTGTGGGACTGTGGTAGCCTAGCGGGTAAGGTACTGGACTATGGACAAGAAGGTCCAGGGTTCAAATCCCACCTCTGCCAAGCTGCCACTGTTGGGTCCTTGAGCAAGACCCTTAACCCACAGTTGCTTGGATTGTAAGGTTGTATCAACTGTAAGTCGCTCTGGATAAGGGCGTCTGCTAAATGCTGCAAATGTAAATGTAAATGATTGTACTCCCTATCTAGTAACAGCATCTGCCTTGATTGAAGTCTTAGTCCTTGGTTGAAGTCCTAGGAGCTTCCAAAGAATATTCAGCAGTCTACATTAGTGTAGGCCTGGAACAGGAACAGTGAGTGTTACTGAACTTGTACTTGACCTCCATCACTTTGTATGCCCATAATATTTTTTTTTTTTACTTTAGGCTTCCAACCTAAAACGCAGGTGAATAGCACTGGTGACTTGCTAAACGCCAGCTTTATAGTTTTTAATACTGTCAGCTGTTTTGACTTAGATAGAAGGCAATTGTCCTTAAAATCCAATCAATGATTTGCTGCTTTCTTGTATGTCAGTTCATAAAAGTGACATGTGTGGCAATTAATTGTTCTTATTCATTACACTCTGCTGTCTAATCTGGATGTTTGTGGTGGTGGACAGACAGATTAAGAAATCATTATTGAACATTCCTCTCCTAAATTCCTAAACTGCTTCAGATCTTCATTTGACCACTTGTCTGAACCCCAGACAGTGAGCTATAGTCAGAATCGAATGTTTAAGCCTGTTCACGCTACATTCTGGTTCTTTCTATCAACTGTTTCACTGCATACACAACACCCTGCAATACATTTGTTGTACTTAGCATCTCCTCGGTCACTGTAGGTCAGCTTTTTTATTAATTTAAATCACTAAATTTGACAAACACTCTTTGGTACAGAGTGAAATCTGCTCATCAGTTGTTTCACTCATGTATAGTATATATTAATAAATGGTTAATGTATTATCATAAAGCTGTGTCAGAATAAGTAATCAGTTAGTAAGCCATGTAATGAATTGTTTGCACTTGAGTTGTTCACAGTACATTTTAGAGTGAACATTTTAACGTATTTTGGTTGGTGGAAGTTTATTATAAACACGACTATGTTGTTGGTAGTAGTTTTCAGAGGAAATCATGTGATCTTGGCATTAACATTTTAGTTATAGCCATTTCTTCCTGTAATATAAGCAAATGTAGAACAGTTTGCATAGCCTTATTTGTATATTCAAGAGGTGTGTAGGACAGCACAGTGGCACCATGGTTCATACTGTTGCAGAAACATACACACACTCACTCACACTGGGGTGTTTGAGAGAATCCAGTTGACCTGGTGCATTCCTTTGCAATGTGGAAGGAAATCGGAGTACCCGGAGGAAACCCTGCTATAAGCTGCTATTATCTTATTATCTTATGTTTTGATTGTTTTTGTATTCTGCAGTTAGGTTTATCATACTGTATAAAATACAGTTACTGTAAGCTGTTCTGTTTTTTTTTTTTTTTTTTTTTTTTTGTAAATGAGCAATGGGTGGTCTGGCAAAACTGATATGAATAATTGAAATATATCGGTTAATGATGCCACCTAGGAACGGATCTGCATCGTAAGTCGAGGACTACCTGTATATGCCAATCTTGTAATCTTTTGTGTTATGAGCAGTGTTAGCGTTGTATGGCGTCTAGCTGTACACTCCTTTTATACAAGTCGTATAAGCAGCTTGGGTTATACAGCGGGTGAAATAAGTATTGAACACGTCACCATTTTTCTCAGTAAACATATTTCTAGAGGTGCTATTGACATGAAATTTTCACCAGATGTCGGTAACAACCCAAGTAATCCATACATACAAAGAAATCAAACCATAGACGTCCAGAAATTAAATTATGTGTAATTATGTGGAATGGCAAGGGAAAAAGTATTGAACACGCTTACTGAAATTTATTTAATACTTTGTACAAAAGCCTTTGTTGGCAATGACAGCTTCAAGACGCCTCCTGTATGGAGAAACTAGTCGCATGCATTGCTCAGGTGTGATTTTGGCCCATTCTTCCACACAAACAGTCTTCAAATCTTGAAGGTTTCGTGGGCCTCTTCTATGAACTCTGATCTTTAGTTCTTTCCATAGATTTTCTATTGGATTCAAGTCAGGTGATTGGCTGGGCCATTCTAGCAGCTTTATTTTTCTTTCTCTGAACCAATTGAGAGTTTCCTTGGCTGTGTGTTTGGGGTCATTGTCTTGCTGAAATGTCCACCAACGTTTCATCTTCATCATCCTATTAGATGACAGCAGATTTTTATCAAAGCATGTCTCTGTACATTTTTCCATTCATCCTTCCTTCAATTATTTGAAGTTTGCCAGTACCATATGCTGAAAAAACAGTCCCCACGCCATGATGTTCCCACCTCCAAAACTTCACTGTTGGTATGGTGTTTTTTGGGTGTGATGTGCAGGCCATTTGACCTCCAAAAATGATGTGTATTATGGCAATCCAAAGAGTTTCAAATTTGGTCTCATCTGACCAGACTATATTCTCCAGTATTTCAACAGGCTTGTCTAAATGTTGTGCAGCAAACTTTAAACGAGCTTCAACATGCTTTTTCTTTTCTTCAGCAATGGAAGTCCCCTCTTGCAATGGTGAGCGTGCATACAGGCCATGGCGGGTTGAGTGCATTACTTATTGTTTTCTTTGAAACAGTTTGTACCTGCTAATTCCAGGTCTTTCTGAAGCTCTCCACAAGTGGTCCTTGGCTCCTGGACAACTCTTCTGATAATTCTTTTCACTCCTCTGTCAGAAAATCTTGCGAGGAGCACCTGGTCGTGGTCGGTTTATGGTGAAAGATGAATGATGTTTCTTTCCACTTCCGGATTATGGGCCCCAACAGTGCTTACTGGAACATTCAGAAGTTTTAGAAATCCTTCTGTAACCAATGCCATCATTATGGTTTGCAACAATAAGGTTGCGAAGGTCTTGAGAGAGCTCTTTACTTTTACCCATCATGAGATGTCTCTTGTGTGATACCAGGCCATCATTTGGGACTGAACCAGCTGATATTAATTAGCACTGACAAGGAGCAGGATTGCTTTCTAATTACTGAGAGAGTTCAGCTGGTGTCTTGGCATTCCATGCCTTTTTGCACCTCTCTTTCTTCACGTGTTCAATACTTTTTCCTTGTGCCATTCCACATAATTACACATAATTTAATTTCTGGACATCTATGGTTTGATTTCTTTGTATGTATGGATTACTTGGGTTGTTACCGAAATCTAGTGAAAATTTCATGTCAATAGCACCTCTAGAAATATGTTTACTGAGAAAAATGGTGACGTGTTCAATACTTATTTCACCCGCTGTATGTGGTGGTTTCTGAGATATTATCCAATTTGTGGCAGATCAGATTAGAACTGTTGCTGCTGTTCTTTCATATTGATTGGCCTGGTTTCAGAAACCAGACTGGAGCGTGGATTCAACCCACAGAGGTGGTGTGTGACATTGCTGTAGTTTGAAGCTTGGTCGGTTTGTCATCGTGTTGCAACTTCCTATTGGATCTGATCTTTTAGTTGTATCAGATATAAATTGTGTCACGTCTATCTGTATGTCGTAGTTTCTCATCCCTACCATATTCCTAGTGTGTTGAGTATTCAGAGAAATAAACAGAAGAAAAAAGATTTTCAGATGGATCACTGCATCACATGATAGCTGAGCATGTGCCTGTTCATTTGTGGCTGTTAAATCTCTTCAGCTGCTGTGTCTTTAAGTGAATAAGCTTTTAAACTAGTTTTAGTACTTCAACTTCAACATTTTATCTCCCCGTAAAAAAAACCAAAAAAAAAATTTGTCACTTGTTGAAAATTGTCTTCTTCATTTTTAAGATATTTTGTATTTTCTAAAGTCAAAAACTGCCAGTACTGTATTGCCAAATGCCACAGAGATGAAAGTGGTTATTTTTAAAAGGTTTTACTTTGCTGGGTGGAGCTGCCTGTTGCCTGGAGGAAACGACAATACAGATACACTTAGAAACAGTATACTGTATAGAGTGTATCTAAAATGTGTACCGTTACATAGCACCTTCATATCCCTTTTTGCAAGCTCAAAGGTAACATGAAGAGTGCAAACGATAAAGAAACATAATATATATAGAAACATAATCATGTTTTGGAAAGACCTGGATATGATACAGTTATTGAGTCGCAGTCCTACCTAATGATCTGTTAATCGGTGTCTGCTAATCACCGTAACAGCTAGTCCTTTTCTGGAAGTACATTTTACTTAATGTGTAGCTTTAGAGCTGTGTTTGAGAGGCTCAGGGAGGCACGAAAATTACAGAGTCAGAAACCACAATGCTTGTTTATGTGGACGAAACGGAAAGACTGGGGCAGTCAATGTGTCTGGTTGAGTATGTGTATATCCTTTGAGCTTGTGTGTCTGTGTGTAAAGTGGGCAGAGCGTGTAGCTGTGGGGCCTGCCCTACTATGCTTTGCTCTAAGGGGCAAAGTGGAGAACTTTGAGTTGAGCCTGTGGTGCTCTGATACAAATGTCCCTCGGGAGTTAGTCAGGTCCTGCGAGTGCCTGCAGGATTATTACCGTTTAATAGAGAAGAACATGGCTCTGGGCTTCCTGTGTGGCATGGAGAACCTGTTGACATCTGGGAGTCAGTTAGTGTGGACCGTGACTGAACAGGTGCTGAGACGGTGCTACAGTGATGGCTTGGTTCCATGCAGAAGATTTCTACAGACATGGTGCCATATTGGAAATGTCTATCAGGTATGACACAATATAGGACAACTTTTTAATAAGCAAAGGAACCAAGTGGCTTCAAACTATTCATATCACAATGGTTTTATCTTTGCAAACTAGTTGCTAGTTGGAGGAGAAATGATTGGGTGAACTTGTAGACTGCCCTTTCCTTGGTGATTTAATGTTGATGATATAGATGATAGAGTGCATGGAATTCAACTTGAACTGTGACACACTCAAAATTAGCAAATTACTGGGTTACCTTTCAGCGGTGATTTCCTGGTTTTCAACCATTCACACATGCAGATTATACAGTATAATTTATGAGGTTGCAGCCATATGATGAATTTATTGGAATATACGTTTTGAAGATGCTGAAGTGTTTTTGCTGAGCTGTGCCTTCTCTTTGCATAGGCCACATTCTTTGGGACTTTTGATGCTGATTGACTTGGTATTTGGTTCATATGTTGGCCCATTATGGGATGAGATTAGAAAAATTAATTCTCAGTACAGATAACGAGTAGCCATCTTTCATAAATAATTGTCACATTCTTCACAGGGCCTTGACTGTAGGATGTGTTTAAACCTACCCCCTGGTAGATTACTGGTAAAGCACATGTATAAAAGAGAAAAGGTAAAATCTGTATTAAGTTGATGCTTATCATTCCAGGCATTTACTAAGGCAGTTGAGTGTGTATTATAAGTGTTTAAAGAAGATCTAGATGTATTTTTAATGTCTCCATAGCTGCCTTGGAGAGATGAAAATTAATATCAGTTTGTTTGTTAATAACACTGAATAATTACAATTTCATGGCAGATGTTTCTAGACAAAACAAATATACATTTGTCATCTGTGAAGAGTATACTTAAACTTTATGTCTAATCTCTAGCTTATCTAAACGTTTTGTTTCTTACCAAATGAATAGTGGGGTTTGTTCATTAATTCTCATAGAAAATTAAAATCAGGACTGGAATACCTGTGGTCAGTTTAGTCTTCGATTTCCCCTCTGACCCCAAAATAAATTTTTATCATGGATGTTGATATAGACCACATGGAAATAATTGTCTGTAGTGCAGGCAACTGTTTGAACGCCTTTCTGGCATTGAGCATGAAATTAATAAATCGGTTTTAAACAAGCTCAGTAAAAGAAAATGACAAACCAGTTTTAAAACTTAAGCAAAGACTTAAAGCTCAGATTTCTTTATGAAGACATTTTATTACACAATAAGCGCATGTCTTTTGGTCTTTTCCATTTTTACACTGGGTGGATGGATATTTATATGTCCAGACAATTGTCTCTCCAGATGTTGCAGTTGGCGTCAACCTTTATAGTAAATTATGTAGATGGTAAATATGACTCATTGCCAGTCGGTTTTAGTTTTTCCATGATGGTTCCAGGGAAGACTGTGTTAAGTTGAACCGTTTAGCATCAACATGGATTTTCAGGTCACTGACGGTGCATTAACTGCAATTATAAGAAATTTAATGGAAAAAAACACTGCTGAGCTTGTTAAGGCTTGTGTTGACTACAGAGGGGAACCTGGATTTTCAGGCCGAGGTACTTCTCAGAGTTCTTTGTATGAAAGCCCTAACCCTGTGATTAAGCTTAAGAGGCATTAACTCATTGTGTTTTAACCAGCTTTATCCATGGGATACCTACAGTTTCTCTATTTCTTTTAGACACACTAGAACTGTAAATTTTCCTTCAAATTCAAATATTGTATCTTTTTTACCTGCAAAACTCAAATGAATTTGATTTTATATGTATTTTAAAGTTGTAAAAATAAGTGAACACTTCTAAGGCAGTGTTATATGTTACATCTACAAAAGAGGGCATTTCAAAGACCTATTTATTATTGTTGTTGTTATTGTTATTATCAGCAGAATAGGAATAGTAGGAAAAGCTGAGTTTATTACAGGCATCAAGAAATAGTGGTTTAAGTGTTGGTACATGATAACACCGTTTCTTATTAAATTTCATAATTGAATTAATCGAATGCTAGTGGACAAAGTACACAAATTGTTTAATTTCAGTTATAAATTACCTACAGTTTCTCACTGTACACCTGCAAGCTGTACTCACAGTGTATGTGAGAAAAAAGTGGAACAAAGTGTATACTGTATAAATCACAGTTAAGCACCGTTATACTGCTGCACCTTATGAATTTGGTGCAAAACCCTACAATGTCAGGCTCTGGACTGCTAATTGGAAGGTTGTGAGTTAAAAACCAACCTCTGCCAAGCTGGCACTGTTGGGTGCTTGATCAAGGCCTTTAACCTTCAACTATTCAGGTCAACTGTAACTCACTCTGGATAAGAGTGTCTGCTAAAATATAATAAGTGTACCTGATAAATTGGTCAGTGAGCAAAGATACAGTGCAAGTGTACCTGACATCTCTATCGTCATCTGAACTGAAAACAAATGTATAAATTGCCTTTACACCATTCTTTGGTCATGGGAATGTTGAGAACAAAAAATCCAGGATAGACTCTCATGACTTCAGCAGTTAAATTGGGTTCTGTCTCACTTGCAGTTTGTAAGTTGAATAGTTGTGATACATATTGTCTGCTGTGAGAAGTGGTAGACCGATTCATCTGCCGATTAATGCCATTCTGAGATAATCGGCGTTGGCCAATGCCTGCGCTCACAAGGCCAATATTCAGAAATAGTGGGGAAAGTGCAGAGAAACTTTGTTTCCTGCATTACAACCTGCAGTTCCTAAACTGGGAATAGAGAGTGAATAAACAACTTGTTGCTCTTAACTGGGGACTGAGAACAAAAAGATGCGGCTGCCATTGTTTATTTTTTGCAAGTAACGAACTTTTAAAGAAGCGAACATGAATGTGCAATACAGTGAATCTTATTTAAGTAAGTGAACTTGAAAATTACAAGTTGCCTGTCAGCACGATAAGTTAGTTCACATCTCTGGTGCTTAATGGAGGCAAGCAGAATGTTGTTGTTTACTTGGTTGCAGTCACATGCGGGCTTTATTAAGTGGTTGTATTACCGACTGTCATGCTTGGGCGGAAAGCGGAAGATGAACACTAGAAGCCGGTAGAGAGCAGAGTTTTATTAAGAAACTGGAGAATTGAGGGAAATAATGAAACTGGGACCTGAGCATACAGAGTACAGAAACAGTCCAAAACACAGCGAATAGGAATGGGAATGATACATTCACGATAAAGAGGGAAACCGACCAGGGACTGAAACCGTAACAGCACGAACCGCACAGAAGCGAAGCATGCTCAGTTTGCACCAAAGAAAGGAAATGCAGTGTTTAAATAGCCAAACTGGCTATGAGACAGAAACTAGAAAAAGCTGAAGAAAATCATGAAGTCAGAACATAAACAAAGGTGGCGACCCATTCAGGGATGACGTAGAAGGTTCGATGGATGCTGGGTAGTTCTGCCTGGTAGGCTGGCAGTCGTGACACTGTGTACAGTACATACCTCCTTTTTGTGAAATTATTGTGCTGTTGTGCAGAATGTCTGGTATTAAACGTAAAAGCTGTGATAATCTTGCTAAGAAGTGGCGAGTCATAACAGTAAACAATTACAAGTATCAGGTGTTAAAGGCTCTCCAACTGGATGTTTAGGCTAAATATGTTGGACATGCAGTGGTGTGAAAAAGTGTTTGCCCCCTTCCTGATTGCCTATTTTTTTGCAAGTTTGTCACACTTGAGTGTTTCAGAACATCAAACCAATTTAAATATTAGTCAAAGACAACACAAGTAACCACAAAATGCAGTTTTTAAATGAAGGTGTTTATTATTAAGGGGGAAAAAAATCCAAACATACATGGCCCTGTGTGAAAAAGTGATTTCCCTCTAAACCTAATAACTGGTTGGGCCACCCTTAGCAACAACAACTGCAACCGAGCGTTTGTGATAACTTTCAATGAGTCTTTTATGGTGTTGTGGAGGAAATTTTGGCCACTCATCAGAATTGTAGTAATTCAGCCACACTGGAGGGTTTTGAGCATGAACGGCCTTTGTAAGGTCATGCCACAGCATCTCAATAGGATTCAGGTCACTTTGACTAGGCCACTCCAAAGTCTTCATTTTGTTTTTCTTCAGCCATTCAGAGGTGGACTTGCTGGTATGTTTTGGATCATTGTCCTGCTCAGACCCCGTTCATTTCAGCTTGGAGGTCACAAACATATGGCCGTACATTCTCCTTCAGGTATTTTGGTAGACAGCAGCATCCATAGTTCCATTTATCACAGCAAGTCTTCCAGGTCCTGAAGCAGCAAAACAGCCCCAGACCATCACACTACCACCACCATATTTTACTGTTGGTATAATGTTCTTTTTCTGAAATGCTATGTTACTTTTATGCCAGATGTAATGGGACACACACCTTCCAAAGAGTTCAACTTCTGTCTCGTCAGTCCACAGAATGGGAAATTTTATGGCCTTTTGGATTAGTCGTCGGTGTGCTCTTGGGGTAATTTTGGTCAGCTGGCCACTCCTGGGAAGGTTCACCACTGTTCCTTGTCTTCACCATTTGTGGATAATGGCTCTCACTGTGGTTCACTGGAGTCCCAAAGCTTTAGAAATGGCTTTATAACCATTTCCAGACTGATAGATCTCGATTACTTACTTTCTCAGTTGTTCCTGAATTTCTAAGGATCTTTTGGTGTACTTCACTTTGACAGGCAGGTCCTATTTAGGTGATGTCCTGATTGAGAACAGGTGTGGCAATACTCAGGCCTGGGTGTGGCTAGAGACCGTGACCTCAGGTGTGATAATCCATAGTTAAGTAACAAGGGGACAATCACTTTTTCACACAGGACCATGTAGGTTTGGACTTTTTTCTCCCTTAATAATAAACACCTTAATTTTAAATCTGTATTTTGTGTTTACTTGTGTTGTCTTTGACTAATATTTACATTGGGTTGATGTTCCGAAACACTTAAGTGTGACAAACATGCAAAAAAAAACAGGAAATCAGGAAAGAGCCAAACATTTTTTCACACCACTGTAGGAACTTTTGGACATGCAAACCCACTCTTGGAACAGAACTGGATCATATCTTGGGGACTTACTGTATTTACACATTTTTGTTGTTTTTTTTTCCCCACCAACAAAAAATGCTGGTATGTGGTATTAAATGTAATTGTTAGGTGCAATACAACTTTTTATCCATTTTATTACCTTATAAAAAAGACAGACAGCAAACATATACAGTACATGTATAGCTTAAATATGTTAATTTAAGTTCAGCAATTGTGTCTCACTTATCATTTAGTTTTATCGGCAATGATATATCGGCCATCAGTCACTCTGTTCTCTATGTATCAGCATAGACCATTAAAAAGCCCATATCGATTGACCACTAGTTATGAGTCAGAAAAGCTTAGTGAAAATTGGTATTAGACTGTATTTGACCTCTTTTCTATCCGATCTTCTAATGTGTTTCTGCCATGGGATGATGACTGACAGATCATGGAAACACAACAAACACTTTGTTTTGTAAGGTAGCACAGGAAAAGAAGCTTGCAGTTAGTGTTTATATTTGAAAAATAGAAGTGTATTTATTGTGAGTGGGGGGGTTTAGTGTTTGTTTTTTAGCCATCAATTGGATGTAATGTTTTCCATAGATGTTGTGTCATTGCATTGTTATTGGTGATGTAGAAACCACATCGAACCAGGCAGAGCCACTGCCTCAGACTGACAGAACAGCACAATGGGGTGACTGTGCAGTGTGAATGCATACACATTCATAATGGATCAACAGTCACTCATCGGTAAGGGTGGCTGGTGGATGAAGACAATGGAGGGGGCAGGGTATTGGGATGACACTGAGCTACACAGTGCTGATGTCAGGATTACAAGAAATATAGCATTGCCTTCTGTTGTATTTTGTAGAACAACAGTAGCTTAGATAACCTGAACAGACATTAGACTAACTATTATTATAGCAGTCATAAGAATATTATTTGAAATCATATAGAGCTTAATTTTTTATGAGCGTTTTGCCTAAACCCACAGATCATTTGCGTTTTTTCCCTAATTTCATATTACCAATATAAGCACATTTGGTATCTGTTGTGAAAGCTGCTTCTTTATTTGTGTTGCATGTTACTGTGCCATTTTTCCATTACAGCTCAGCTTTGATCAAGTGTATCCAGCTCAGACTCCTTTAATGGGTTACTGTTTTAATAATCCCTGTTTATAGATTAGGAAGCTTGTGTAATTAACAGTCACAATTATTTTGATAAAGCACAATAATTTGTGTTTATGGGAAGTGAATATAATTAGGGCTTTAAAGTAAGTCATTTGGTGGCAATAGGCTTTGAGTGTTCATGTGAAAAGAGAAAATTGATTCTTCATTAAGCAGTGGCATGTAGACATCTCACCTGGGGTGTCAAAACTCTATCATTTCATTCTTATATTCTTGGTCCTCTTGATTGTATAAAATATGTTAACATACATTCATCCTTTGCATAGTAATACTTTCATATGCTGCAGTTTCTCAACAGCATCAGTTAGGCAGTCTGGTTACCTTGATGCAGTGCCTATTCAATGTTGTCACTGTTTGGCTTGTAATAGGGGTGCACAAGTAATCTTACTGTATAATCTGTATGATTCATGCTCACGATTTATTAACTGGTTAAAAATGTACTGTGTTGTCAGTGAGCTTAGCGACAGTAAGGGATTGACCAGTATTAGTTATAATGTTTTGTTGACTCTGATGTATTGTAAATGATCAGCTGACATTAGTTTAGCTGTGAATAGTGTATGGCTGTGTATTGTGGTAGCACATTTAGTCATTTTACTCAAATTAGGTGTGGACAATCTGGCAAAAATATCACGTTTTTGTTTTGCGTGTTGGTTTTTAAGACAGATTAGAAAACTCTATGCAGCAACCAAAAATAATTTCTATACTGATAGTAATGCAGCAAAATAATAATCTAATAGTGTGCCTTTCCTTGTTTTTTAGATGACGGAGGGCCGGCAGTGCCAAGTGCTTCTGCTGGATGACAGACAGCTGGAACTGCTGGTCCAGGTAAGGGATTAAAACAATATGATTTCCTATTTTCATGCATGTTTGTCATACTTGAGTGTTTTGGAACATCAAACCAATTTAAATATTAGTCAACACAAGTAAACACATAATTCACTTTTTAAATGAAGGTGTTTATTATTAAGGGAGAAAAAAATCCAAACCCACATGACCCTGTATGAAAAATTGTTGTAGTACTTTTTATGCTGAATTTGAGCCTATTTTAAATTAAACATGGATTTTATTTGATAGGACAACAAAAACTTTACAATTATACACTCCAGGCGAAAACATGGGCAAAATCAGTGTTCTTCCACTCTGTAGAATTCAAACAGTTGTAGTTGACAAGTAGTAGAGAAAAATTTCTCAGCAAGTTTGTGTTTAAGACCAAATATTATGTCCAGGCCAAAACATGAGACTGATCGACTGTGGCAGATTATCGAACTAACGACTAATGTTTTAAGGCAAAGAAATAAATAAATAAAATAAAAAAGACAAAAATATATATTTATCAAAAAGATTCAAGAAAAAGATCTTTTCATGGTTTTATATTTGTATGCAAGAACATTATGTAAGTGAATTTCCACGTCTCCAAGTCCGCCCACCACCACCACCAATAAACACTGCATCAATAAGCCGTGACAAGCAAATGGTAGCACAGGTCTCAGGAGTGCATTTCCAAAAATAAAAAATAAAAATCCTATTGCACTTCAAACTATGAAAACATAAACCTACCAGCCACTATATTGGGTACCTTTGTTCAACTGCTCATTAACACAAATATCTAATCAGCCAATCACATGGCTGGAACTGGATGCATTTAATCATGTAGGCATGGTTCAAACTGAGCATCAGAATGGGAAAGAAAGGTGATTTAAGTTACTTTGGCTGTAGGATTTTTGTTGTAGCTAGGGATGATCTGAGTATTTCAGAAACTAATGATCTGCTGGGATTTTCATGCACAGCCAGCTCTAGGGTTTACAAAGAGAAAATATCCAGTGAGCAGCAGTTCTCTGGGCGAAAATGCCTTGTTGGTTCCAGAGGTCAGAGCTGAATGGCCAGACTGGTTTGAGCTGATAGAAAGACAACAGGTTAACAGTGTGTAGCGTACACTGTCTATTTATTAGAGATTCACAGAATGCTTTGTCAAAAAAGATAGCAGGGCCTGCTGGCTTGAGACTGACTCTGGGCTGTTGCTAGCTTTAGCCTCTTTAACTTTGTTTGTGTTGTAAAATCAGCATATTCAGCGGGGTGATGCTGTTTAAAACATCTTATTTAATCTGTTATTCCCATCGTTTTTGGAGTTGATCCTTCACGGCTTATTTTTGTCATGTATGTAATCCAAACAGCATGTGTTCAAAATGCATACCTAACCCCTAGTAGTGTCCCTAGTCCATCATCAGTAATGTGGTATTTAGGGAGACTATCTAGTTCACTAGCTAAGTAGCACTCAAAACGAAGCCGAAACCTATAACACCTCCTCCTCATCATGTCAGCAAACAGACCCTTAAACGTGTCTCTTAAACAAACTCTCGAGTTCCTGAAACTTTGAATTATAAATTATACCCCATTCTAGCAAGGTGTATCTAATAAAATGCCAGTGAGCATATTTGGATTCTGCGCGCATACATTGAGAAATTTTTTCTTAATCTTTTTGCATTGGACAAAACTTTAGCCCATGTTATTAACTGCGGTCTTTTATTTCCATCAGCCAAAGCTACTGTCTCGAGATCTCCTTGACCTGGTAGCATCCCATTTCATCCTAAAGGAGAAGGAGTATTTTGGTATTTCTTTTACCGATGAGAAGTAAGTTTGCTCATTGTGTCAGACAGCTATTGTGTAAAGAGAGTCGGGTTACTACACAATGTACAAACATTCTCTATATGCCCTGCATGTTACAATTTTTTTGTTCTGTTTTGTTCTTAATTTTAAGCGCAGATTAATTGCTAAGTTTTTGGTGTTGAAGATGGTTTCTCTGCAATTTTGGTATATCACAGTTACAAAAATATGGTGGCACAGCGATGTAACACTCTAGCCCACCACTGTGGTGAACTGGGTTCACATCAATGCAGTACAGTGTGCAAAAAATTTAGTCAGCCACTGATTGCGCACGTTCTCCTACTTAGAAAGAAAGAAGTCTGTAATTTTCATCATAGGTACACTTCGGCTAAGAGATACGAAGTGAGAAAAGAAAATCCAGGAAATCGCATTGAAGGACTTTCAAAGAATTTAATTCTAAATTATGGTGGAAAATAAGTATTTGGTCAATAACAAAAGTTCACCTCAATACTTTGTAACATAACCTTTGTTGGCAATGACAGAGGTCAAAAGTTTCCTGTAATTCTTCGCCAGGTTTGCACACACTGTAGCTGGTATTTTGGCCCATTCCTCCATGCAGATCTCCTCTAGAGCAGTGATGTTTTGGGGCTGTCGCTGGGCAACACAAACATTCAACTCCCTCCAGAAATTTTCTATGGGGTTGAGGTCTGAAGACTGGCTAGGCCACTCCAGGACCTTGAAATACTTTTTACGGAGCCACTACTTTGTTGCCCGAGTGGTGTGTTTGGGATCATTGTCATGCTGTCACTGATGGAAGGAGGTTTTGGCTTAAAATTCCACGATACATGGCCCCGTTCATTCTTCCCTTAACATGTATCAGTCATCCTGTCCCCTTTGCAGAAAAACGGCCCCAAAGCATGATGTATCCACCCCCATGCTTCTCAGTAGGTATGGTGTTCTTGGGATGCAACTCAGCATTCTTCTTCCTCCAAACACGACGAGTTGAGGTTTTACCAAAAAGTTCTATTTTGGTTTCATCTGACCACATGATATTCTCCCAATCCTCTTCTGGATCATCCATATGCTCTCTGGCAAACTTCAGATGGGCCTGGACATGTACTAGCTTAAGAAGGGCGACACACCTGGCACTGCAAGATCTGAGTACCTCTTGGCGTAGTGTGTTACTGATGGTAGCCTTTGTTACTTTGGTCACAGCTCTCAGCAGGTCATTCATCAGGTTCCTCCGTGTAGTTCTGGGATTTTTTTCTCACCGTTCTCATGATCATTTTGACCCCACGGGATGAGATCTTGTGTGGGGCCCCAGATCGTGGGAGATTATCAATGGATGTTGCATTGTTTTGTATGTTTTGCATTTTCTTACAATTGCTCCCACAGTTGATTTATTCACACCAACCTGCTTGCCTATTGTAGATTCACTCTTTCCAGACTGGAGCAGGTCTACAATTTTCTTCCTGGTGTCCTTTGACAGCTCTTTGGTTTTGGCCATGGTTGAGTTTGGAGTCTGACTGTTTGAGGCTGTGGACAGGTGTCTTTTATACAGATGACGAGGTCAAACAAGGTGCCATTAATACAGGTAACGAGTGGAGGACAGAAGAGCTTCTTAAAGAAGACATTACAGGTCTGTGAGAGTCAGAAATCTTGCTTGTTTGTGGGTGACCAAATACTTATTTTCCACCATGATGTACAATTAAATTCTTTAAAAATCCTACAATGTGATTTCCTGTTTTTTTTTCTGGTTTTGTCTCATAGTTGAAGTGTACCTATGATGAAAATTACAAACCTCTCTCATCTTTCTAAGTAGGAGAACTTGCACAATCAGTTGACTAAATACTTTTTTGCTCGTGTGTGTGTGTGTGTGTGTGTGTGTGTGTGTGTGTGTGTGTTTATATATATATATATATATATATATATGTGTGTATGTGTATATATACATGCATGCATACGACTAGCTTTGAAGTAACCTTGTGTATGGATATAACCTTGTGTCTGTTGTTAAAATGGTCATTGATGCTGATAGAAACGTTAAATAAAACAAATGAATAAACAAATGCATAAAATATACCCAAAAAGCTTTATTATATATCATCTACAACTGGTTTTTGGTCTGCAGTTAGTAATTAATGCACGGTTTCTTCTACTAGTGGTCAGACTAACTGGCTGCAGCATAACCGAAGAGTACTAGATCACAGCTTCTCCAAAAAGACTGGACCACTGGAGCTCAAATTCCAAGTTAGGTAAGTAAACACATTTAGAAATACCAGAATGCTGTTTTTTTTTATTTAATCGATACAACCAATGCAGTATTTTACATAACCAGTAGAGGGTGCTGATGTGACAGCTAACAGACGTTTTGTTTCAGACCGTATATTCAGTTACATTGTGATGTCCACTAGCATATAAATGCTCTTTATATGTTACAGTTTCATATACATACTATACTTTACCCTCAGGAAAGAGACCACTGTATGGCCACCACTAATAATATTTGTGCTAGTACAAAATGTGGTGACAGTGTTATTATACTAACACACTTACTGGCCACTTTATTGGACATGCCTATTTTGCCGGTACAGCTCATAGCTGTACAGATAAGGACAATGGCAACATACTCATAGGTTTAACTGTACAAGATTCTGCTGGTTATATACTATATTATTAAATGCAAAACTACTCTCAAACCCAGAATTGCTGGTCAAAAATCTCAGCAGTCCTGCTGTGTCTGACACATTGCAATTGATATTTAAGAGTGACTGCTGTGATGAGAACGATCCACCCAAATAACATTGATGAGTGATGTTCTTCTGGTGGTACATATGTGGTAATCATGCCTGATAAATTGACAAACTAACATAATTTGCTCTTTTTTTAGTAGACTACTAAGTAGGCTATAGGGTTTTTGTCTACTGTATCTGTGCAGTGTGGGATATTTAAACTGAAAGTGCAACATACAGGTGTGGGTATTGGAAAGGACTTCCCGATATGATCAACATCACGATACAGGGGTCACGATACGATTATATCACGATGCATTGCGATACGATGCAAATTGAGTCTTCCTTAAAAATTAACTATGTTTTGCATTGAAAATCGATGTAGTATATCACTATTAAATAACGTGATACATTGCTGTATCGAATATGTTTCTTTGTTTGTTTGTTTGTTTTTTGCACAGTCCTAGAAATGTTGGTGTAATTCCATGTTCTTTGACAGGTTTTACATTGACAGCATTGCATATCTGAAAGACAGAACCACAGTGGAGCTGTTCTACTGGAATGCAAAGACCTCTGTCTATAATGTAAGTGCTGTCATCTTCATTATAGTTCAACAAACTTTATATACAGCAATAAAGATACATTTCAGAGATTACATTCTGTTCCACTTCATCTTAGATTATACTAACATTACAGAATGACATCATATAAGAACATTACTTCTTTGCTGTCTTTGAGGGGGGGAAATGAGTCACCAATAGCTGCGTCTTGTTTAAAGTCGGTACGTTGCACCTGGATGAATTAAGCACAAGTTGTTAGCCAGCCTCTGAGATATGTGCAGAATACATCAAGAGCAGTATTAACAAAAGTAGTGTTGTGTAAAATGGGTCAGCAAAAGGACATCACAAAGTCACCAAGTTTAGGACAAGTTTTACTGGCCAGAAAAATCACTCCCTGGTTATTAGGAACAGCTGATGAAAGGCTAAAACCGTTACACACACACTCAAGGTGATTTGCATACACAATTAGTGAAAGAATGGACTAAAGTTTATAGACATTCTTTCAAAACACTGGTAGATTTCATATGCGACAGGATGGGTACTCTTAAAGTCAGAAGAAGTATAACCAAATATTAGATAAGAAATGACACACGTCAGTAACTTCTTGTATGGGGAGATTTGAGGACACATCATTTATAGTTGATGTGGCAGGCACTTTTAGCCAGAGTGTTTTTCAAATGTGGATGAATCCAGTCCAAACATATAGCTGTGAAATGGGCTAACCAGTGCTTAGTTTGTAAAACATGTAGTAAGGGAACACTGAGTGATCCAGCAAGTGGGAAGGGAGTGAAATGGTCTTGGAGCGTACAGACCCAACTGCTCATAATTTTGCTAGGATTGCAGTTAACCATCAAAGAAAATGAGCAGTGTGGGTTTTTGGAAAGGAGGTTACACACAAATATCATTTAATTAAGATTTGTTTATTAGTATTGATCACTTTCATTTTATTTTATTTTATATATAAAAAAATGCATGTGTTTCAAATTCATTTTCCGGAATGCATGTGGTCCAAGTATGAGTGGTACCGGATCTTGTTCAGGCAGGTCCACCAGCTACCCCGGAAGAGGTATGAGGTGCACTGCTCTTAAAACCATAGAGTGAGAAACCTCAAACTTGAAATTGAAATAAATTTAGTCTGAGAAAAAATCTCATCTCAAGAAATATTTTTTTGTTAACAAAACCACACGTGCCAAAATTATAGGCACCCCTGCATTTACTTTGTACAATCTCAGTTTGCAAATAAGACAGCACTTGGCCTTCTCCGATAACATCTTATAAGGCTGATGAATACAGAGCAGGAAATTTGAGACTGCTCCTCTTTACCGAATCTCTCCAAATCATCCTAGGTCCTCACTTGTGAAAAGTAGGTCCTCAATTGCGCACACTCCTCTTTAATTCACCCATAATGAGATGGTCATGGCAGAAGTTTGATTGTGTTCAGTAAACCAATTGTGTGTTGATCTGGACACATTTTGGATCACTGTCCTGCTAGAGGATCCAGTGTCGACCAGTTTTTAATTTCTTGGCAGGGGCAGACAGATTTTGATTTTAAATGTCCATGGTGTCCATGATGCCATTTACCTGAATGAAAGACATTTGGAAGAAAAAACAGCCCTACAACATCACCTGGGCATCAGGTTCTCTTCAGTGGAGTCGTCCTATGTTTATGTCAAATCTACCTCGACTCTTTGTTGCCAAAAATCAAACACCAGTGCCTTATGTCAAGAAAAGAGCTTTCCTGGCAAGTCTTCCAAATAATATGTTAGCATGGAGGTAGCATCTGATTTGGGGACTTGTTGTCCCTGAGATGCTACTTTTTGCTGTAACTCTCTGACTTAACATCATTAAACAATGAATTATTACTATTACATGTAATACTAAAAGTAATATATCATCTTGAATAATGCACAATGGCACAGGAACAAGGAAGTAGCATGTGATCTCTTGTGGCAGAACAGAATTTTTTCTGTATCTTATCTGATGGGCATTTGATGTCGTAAGCTTGCTCTGTTACCGGAAAAATCTGGCTATAGTAACTTGACATCAGTAACATGTGTTTTTTTTTTTTTTTTTTTTTTTTTTTAATTAAGATTACATTTACATTTACAGCATTTAGCAGACTTACAATTGATACAGTCTTACAATCCAAGCAATTTTTGGGTTAAGGGCCTTGCTCAAGGACCCAACAGTGGCAGCTTGTCAGAGGTGGGATTTGAACCCTGGACCTTTTGGTCCATAGTCCAGTGCCTTAACCGCTAGGCTACCACAGTCTCAGTCCTAAATAATTTTACATTGCATTCAGCATCTTACTCTAGTGCCAGGTACAGCAGTGTTTCTTGTTGAACAATGTCAGCATTTAGGCATTTGTACAAAGTATCGACTGATTTTGTAATCCCCTACAAATATCCCTTAACTTCCTGGAGTCCTCTTTTAAAAAGTGTGTTATTGTTTAATATTAGAGGGTGAGAGGAAATACAAGTTCTCCAGTGACCTGAGGCCACACACACAAACATGTACTTATATCCAAGAGTGTCCTAATACCAGGATACATACAGTTTGGAAAAATCCCATTTCCTTCTGCCATCTCTAATAGCAAGCCAGCTGTCTTACTGTTAGTAAACTAGTTTGTGTTTACAGTGGTAGAAACAAGAACGATTCAGTATATGCATCTTGATTTGCATCATGTTATTAGTTATTTGTACATAATAGTAACCAAGCATGTTCAAGTAAATTAACATGTAGCAGTTGCTTACCGAGAGGAGCTTAAATATTACTGAAACTTTGGTTGAACACTAAGTCTTAAGTAGTGAAACCAATAGTGTTAATACAGTTCTGCCACATACATGTACAGTGCTGTACAAAACAAGTTGCTTTAATATTTCATTGGACCATCTTTAGCTTTTATTACAGTGCGGATTTGCCATGGCATTGTTACGACTACCTTAGGAAACTTCACAACATTCATTTCCAATTAGTCCTCAGATATCTCGTCTTTATCTTATTTGATTGTCAGTTACGATTGCCTCACAATTGAAGTTTAAGAGGAGTAAGTTCAGGGGTATTTTGGAGCCCACAAGTATTTAGCCCATGCATGTCTGGATTATACATAGGCCTAAGTCTGTATTATAAACAGCTCAGGTTCTAAAATCTGATTGGCAGGTCTGAATTCTGTATTATTCACCAAGATTTTAAACCAATAAAACCATTTCACTTAGCAACTCATTACAAACATGAACTTTTGTGGCAAGTGCTGACTTATTTGCTGGATTATCAGTAGAGAAACGGTGTAAAAATGTGGACAGAATTAAAGACAAAAAATTAAAAGACGCTGAGATTAACATTGTGAAATTTGTATAAATTGAGATTGGGAAGGTGAGTGTTAACTAATGATGTGACTGTGCTGAGGAAGCACTGATAAGCAACTAAAGCAAAATCTTTCTAAGTATATGCCAAACACTAAAGAACTGGAAAAGTAAATCCAGGTTTCTGCAGGTTGTTGGCTTTTGTGCAGGAATGAACAGGTAGGCACTACGTTACATCACTGAAGAATGATTTATCTTGAATGTTATTAAAAATATATTTGTTAAACACTGATGTGCTGCGCATTGTGCCTAATAACACACTTTAACCGTGATAACACCCTGATAACACAGACTGTGGTATACTGCTTTTATTTGGAAGACAAAATGAGTACGTTACAAGCCAGCAGATGAAAGCCAGCTCACCAGACCAATATACTTAGGTTATAAATCTGCAGAAATCCAGAAATCAAGCATTATAATGTATAAATGTGTTTTTAATTGAAATTATAATTTTAAATGCTGGGACAAAATTGAAAATGCAAATAAAAAAAAATCTTCCTTAGATTTACTTTGACTTTTTATTCCTTGCAGTATATTTCATGTTTCTTTTTTTTTTTCTTTCTATGGTCAACTTCGTGTCATTTGTTAAACATCCATTTCTGCATTTCTGGCCTGCAACACATTCCAAAATGGAGACAGTTTAGGTATAGTAATGAGGAAAAAAACAACTAAATAAAGATGTGATTTCAACAGGAGATGTCAACAGGTGATTATAATCATAATTTGGTACAAAAGTAGTATCCACGAAAGGCTGAATCTTGGAGAAGTAAAGATGGGCAGAGAAGCTCCAGTTTATCAACAAATGTGTGAGAAAATTATTGAACTGTTTAAAAACAATGTTCCTCAAAGAAATGTTGGAAGGAATTTGCATATTTCTAATCTGAAGGAATTTCAGTGCGTAAAGGGCAAGGGTGAAAGCCTAAACTGAACTCCTGTGTTCTCCGATCCCTCAGATGCCACTGCATCAAGAATCATCATTCATCCTTGGCTGATAGACCCACATGGGCAAGGGTTTATCAAACCTATATCAAGCACTACAAATGGACGTTACAATCACAAATAGCATTTCAAATGTTGCTGTGCAAAAAAAATAAATAAATAAATAAAGGCTTATCTTAACCATCCAGTAGTGGTGTGTTGTGCTTGGAGGCATCTGGGATCACACAGTGGAAATGTATTGTGGTCAGGCAAATCAATATTCCAGACCTTTTTTGGAAGAGATGAACGCTGTGTGCTCCGAACCAAAGACAAAAGTGGACAAAGAAGAAAAAGACAGCAACAAGTCCAAAGCCAGTCTTTGTCATTGTACGGGTTTGTGTCAATGGCCTTGGCAAAAGTCAATTACACTTTTTTGATGCAACATTAATGCAGAAAATGGAAGTGTTCCATGGAAGTGTGGGTTTTTTTTGTTTTTTTGTTTTTTTTTTGAAACCTCTCTAGCCCTAAATTGCCCCGCTCCAACTTTTTTGGAATGCTTTGCTGGCCAGAAATGCGGGAATGGATGTTCATGAACAAATGAAATTCATTTGGCCAGACACGATATAAAATGTTTTGGGTTTGTACTGTCTGCAATAAAATAAAAGTCAAAGTACAGTGGCGCTTGAAAGTTTGTGAACCCTTTAGAATTTTCTATATTTCTGCACAAATATGACCTAAAACATCATCAGCTTTTCACACAAGTCTTAAAAGTAGATAAAGAGAACCCAGTTAAACAAATGAGACAAATATTATACTTGGTCATTTATTTATTGAGGGAAATTATCCAATATTACATATTAGTGAGTGGCAAAAGTATGTGAACCTCTAGGATTAGCAGTTAATTTGAAGGTGAAATTAGTCAGGTGTTTTCAATCAATGGGATGACCATCAGGTATGAGTGGGCACCCTGTTTTATTTTAAAAACAAGGATCTATTAAAGTCTGCTCTTTGCAACACATGTTTGTCTAAGTGCCTCATGGCACGAACAAAGGAGATTTCTGAGAACCTCAGAAAAAGAGTTGTTGATGCTCATCAGCCTGGAAAAGGTTACAAAACCATCCCTAAAGAGTTTGGACTCCACCAATCCACAGTCAGACAGATTGTGTACAAATGGAGGAAATTAAAGACCATTGTTACCCTCCTCAGGAGTGGTCAACCAACAAAGATCACTCCAAGAGCAAGGCATGTCATAGTTGGCGAGGTCACAAAGGACCCCAGGGTAACTTCTAAGCAACTGAAGGCCTCTCTCACATTGGCTAATGTTCATGAGAACAATGGTGTGAATGGCATGGTTGCAAGGGGAAAGCCACTGCTCTCCAAAAAGAACATTGCTGCTCGTCTGCAGTTTGCTAAAGATCACGTAGACAAGCCAAAGGCTATTGGAAGAATATTTTGTGGACGGATGAGACAAAAATCGAATTTTTCGGTTTAAACAAAAAGCATTATGTTTGTAGAAACTAAAACACTGCATTCCAGCACAAGAACCTTATCCCATCTGTGAAACATGGTGGTGGTAGTATCATGGTTTGGATCTGTTTTGCTGCATCTGGGCCAGGACGGTTTCCTCACTTTTAGGACTTTTATGAAAATCTCATGCTGTTTTAGGTCATATTTATGCAGAAATATAGAAAATTCTAAAGGGTTCACAAACATTCATGATTAAATTACTCACATGTCCAGACATAAAAATGTCACTCTTATGTCTGCCATGTGCTCCCCTGTCAGTCTTTGTTTCCATAGTTAAGGGTTATCTTCAAATAATTCACTACAGAAATTATGCAAATGTTGTATAGATATAAACAAAAATAACACGTCTTTTTCAGTTATTATAAAAAGACACTTTATTATTTTTATTTTTTTTATGAATTGATGACTTTTTAATAATTTTATTGGAGCAGAAAAATATTAAAGTCTGGGTTGGGGTCAAGACCAAAGTATCAAAGTACTGCTGTTTAAAACATTAAAAAAAAACTAAAATCATAATTATTTTGATGCATAATTTGTGATACAGTAAATTATATTTTTTAATACCTATTTATGTTGTGGTAAAGTATTTCTAACATCGATTTATAACCAGGGGACAAAGTTCCCCTAATTGAAGAATCTCCCATTATTTTTATATACTATTTGTAGTAAATCATCTTCTGCGGTGCAGTGTAGTCCATACCTCTTCAGTCACTCACAAAAGTCAACAAGCTGCTAAAACCAGGATTCCCTTTTTCCGTTCTGTAGTAAGTAGAAAAAGGATTCACTTTTTCTATGCTTCATATAGTTTACAAATAATCTGGTTTAACTGTGTCTTTTTTAAAATAAACAGATGTTTTTCCAGCACACCCAATTGGAAAATAGTGAACAGCCCACGACAATAATTTACACTCGGCGCCACATCTCATGTTCTCATTGTCCTCCTTATTCTGTCCATCTCTTTACATTATTCATCCACTGTTAATGCACAGACTAAATCAACACTGACCTCAAAAATATATATTTGTATATATTTGTGCTGGTAATATTTTCCCTAGCGTAGCGTTTTTATGGGTTTAATGGGTCAATCAGATTTTAGAACCAGAACTATCTGTTTTATGATATAAAGTGAACAGCCATGGTATTTCCATAGGCAAACACTAGTTGAAAGGGATGAACTGAACGCCTCAGTCACTCTCAACACTTGTTTAGGGTTCCACCTCGCCAACAAGTCAGGTCATCAGTTTTTTGCCCTGCCCTCTTAAAACAAAGTCCATACAGAAATGGTTTCCACATTTGATGGATTTGTTGGAGAACTTGATTTTACACAGAGCCCTGAGATTAACTCCTGGCCTGAATTAACCAGGTATGGAACTGAAGGGTGTCTATAAAGTAAGTCCCACTTTAATAAATGTATTTAATCCACAGATCAGGTTTAATCCACCTTGCAGGGTGTTGACAAACTTTTGCCTTTAATAGCGTGCACACTGAACAGTATACACAATGATAGAGAGCTTATTAAGGAAATGTAACCTAACTAAACTTAAGTCACAAAGTTTTTAGTGTTTCTTTGTAATGGTTATTAAAATGCATCTTTCCATCTTTGTTTGATGATGAAAATAAATGCATTACAGTACACTGCGTTGTGGTATGTCTACAAGTTAATAATTATATTACTACCAAATGTAATTGATGTGATAAATGTTAAAATTGTGGGAGAAAACGTAATACATGAAGATGAAATGCTTTGACATGTGTGGTGTGCAAACGGGTTGCACAGCCGTCATTGTCTTAATGTAGTCTTGAACACTCTAATGCCGAAAGAAAACAGATCAACATTGTAAATATTGCCTCTGTATTTCATGCTATGTAGTCATTTTAGACTGACATAACTTTACCTGCGCTTGTTTCTTTCTTCTCTTTAGAAGGCTTAACTTTTTTCTGAATACATAAAGCCGATTGAAAACCGCTGAACCTGCTCGCAGACTGTACCAAGTCATTAGATGGTATAGATGAATGGAATTCTGGCGAAAAGAACCTTAACTTCATGGTTTTCTCATGTTTTAATGCATTAGCGTGACATGACGATTTTAATGAGAAATTAATGTAACCACAGTGTCAATCAAATTTACAGATGATGTGCCTTTATGCAACCCGTGTTTGTGGTGAATGGTTTGTTCCGGTGGAAACCTGTGAGGGGACGGGGTGGGTCTGAAATAGTTTGTGCTACCGCGCTGTGGTTTGCGGTGTAGGCGTATTTATTGATTACGTTTCTTCGTCTTTGTTGTTTATCTATAGGGAAACATTGAACTGGAGAGTGAAAATGTGTTTAAGTTAGCTGCGTACGTGCTGCAGGTAAGTGCGACTTTCAGCATTCCCTTGTTTGACAGGGTCTATTCAGAGTAGCACGCTGTGTGGCGTCTCCACTGTTTGAATGTAAACTGATTTGTAGCACTGAGATGGTGGAACCGAGCGGACCTGCTTCATTAAAACTGCACTAGATCATTTAAACCGCGATTTTCTGCGCACCTGATCTACACCAGATATAAAAATATTTTTAGAACGAAAGTTTATGTTAAAATGCATTGTAATTTGTATTTGTGAACACTCATTTAGTGCTTGTGTAGCTATTTATATTTTAGTTATATTTCGATACATTTTATATACATTTACCGGCCACTTTACTAGCTTATAGTACAGTGTTGAACCCCCCTTTTGCATTCACTTCTTTGATTCTTCGTGGCATAGATTCAACAAGGTTCTGGAAACATTAGACGGATACTTTGGTCCATATGGACAGTATAGTAGGCTATCACGTAGTTGTTGCAGATTTGTGGGCTGCATAACCATGATGCGAATCTCCCCTTCCACCTCATTCAAAAGGTGCTCTATTGAATTGATGTCTGGTAACTATGGAGGCCGTTGAGTACGATGAACTCATTGTCATGATCAAGAAACCAGAGATCAGAGATGTTTTTCTGCATACCTCAGTTGTTACAAGTAGTTATTTGAGTTGTTGTTTCCTTTGTGTCAGCTTAAACCAGTCTGTCATTCTCCTTTGACCTCCTGCATCAGCAAGGCATTGGGATGACAATCCGGTGTGAGTGGGCAACCTGTTTTATTTAGTTTACAAAACCATCTCTAAAGACTTTTGACTCCACCAATTCACAGTCAGACAGATTGTGTACAAATGGAGGAAATTCAAGACCATTGTTACCCTCCCCAGTAGAGATCACAAAGTACCTCAGGGTAACTTCTAAGCAACTAAAGGTCTCTCTCACATTGGCTAATGTTAATGTTCGTGAGTCCACCATCAGAAGAAGACTGAACAACAATGGTGTGCATGGCAGGGTTGCAAGGGGAAAGCCACTGCTTTCAAAAAAAAACAAAAAAAACCATTGCTGCTCGTCTGCAGTTTGCTGAAGATCATGTGGATAAGCCAGAACGCTATTGGAAGAATGTTTTGTTGGACGGATGAGACCAAAATAGAACTTTTTGGCTTAAAAGAAAAGCGTTATGTTTGGAGAAAGGAAAACACTGTATACTGTATTCCAGCATAAGAACCTTATCCCATCTGGGAAACGTGGTGGTAATATCATGGTTTGGGCCTGTTTTGCTGCATCTGGGCCAGAACGGCTTGCCATCATTGATGGAACAATGAATTCTGAATTATATCAGTCATGCAGCAAGGCAACGACCCTAAGCAAAGAACCCTATCAAAGAATGGTTAAAGAAGAATAAAGTTAATGTTTTGGAATGGCCAAGTCAAAGTCCTGACCTTAATCCAACCAAAATGTTGTGGAAGGACCTGAAGGGAGCAGCTAATGAGGAAACCCACCAACATCCCAGAGTTGAAGCTGTTCTGTATGGAGAAATGGGCTAAAATTCCTCCAAGCCAGTGTGCAGGACTGATCAACAGTTACAGGAAACGTTTAGTTGTAGTTATTACTGCACATGGGGGGTAAGGGGGGGGGGGGTCTCACCAGATACTGAAAGCAAGGGTTCACAAACTTTTGCTTCTCACTAATATGTATTTTTTGAATAATTTTCCTCAATAAATAAATGACCAAGTATAATATTTCTCTCTCATTTGTTTAACTGGGTTCTCTTTATCTACTTGTAGGAGTTGTGTGAAAATCTGATGATGTTTTAGGTCATATTTATACAGAAATATAGAAAATTCTAAAGTGTTCACAAACTTTAAATCACCACTGTATATTTAGTGTTTACAGGATTAGTTCAGGCATCTACCAACAAAAGAAAAATAGTACACAGTGCAGTGTAATTACAACATTGCTGTTAAAGCGCATACAGACTCAGGTTCACAGTGTACATTGAGTGCAATGTAATGAAACGTAGTGTTAGATGTATGTTGATTATCCATACATCTAAGCTGATTATCCATGATTGGCTGTATAGAAAGTATTGTGAAAAGCTCAGAGTTTGCTAATACATGTTTGTGTTTTTTCAGGAGGCAAAGGGAGACTACACAAGGTATGGTCATTTTTAAATATAACAAATCTAACATGCCAAAGTAGATTTAGTATTATGACAGTATATATGTATGATGTTGATGGTACCAGGATGAAATAAAGTTGTTAAACTTAAAAAACTCATATTATATGTTTTTGTAAGAATAGTGTTTGCTTTGTTACGTACTGCAAACAGTATTGTAAGACTGTACTGAGGGTGTAAAATAGTTGGTTTCTGTAATCCACTGGAGTATCATATAACCAGACGTGTTATGCCATTTTGCCATCAGAAACATCGATAGGATTAGACCTGAGTGATATAAAGGTAGTGATATGTAGTGTGATGGGCACGTGATCAGTAACAGTAAGAAAGTTATTGGATAGAATGTTTCAGTGTTTCACTTAAATGCAGACCCGTAAGGAAAGTACATAACAAACAAGCAAAGTTCGGTTTTACGAATAAACCCATGTTTTCTCCCTGGCTCAAACAGCCTACCATATCCCTTGAATGTGCTATGAGTGATGCACAAGCAGCCAGTCTGTTAACATTGTTCAGTTGCACCATCCACATGTGACAAAACAACAAAAATAGTATTAAGTAAGAAAATGATTGCATACAAAGAATTTGTTGATGAAAAAGAAAAGTCAGCCTGCCAAAATTTTGCTTGTCTAAATGGAAGTCTGTGGAAATTAATTGTTAAATACAGAAGCTATCCCAGATGGTAATTAAACTATATGATATTTATTTAACTATTGGAAAAAGTCCATGCTACTTTGTAAGACTTTCATTTTATACGATAGTTCTTCAGCTGATAATCGCTTGTCTTAATTTTATCAGCCCAAGCCTAAATAAGATGCCCCATTTTGGAAAAGCTTGTAGGCCAGTGTTTCTCAATCCTAGTCCTGGAGCCCCACTGCTCTGCACGTTTTAGTGCTTTTCCTGTTTAAACACACCCACTTTGTACACACTTTCAGTAATAGGATTGTTAATGAGCTTAATAATTGGATCAGGTGTGTTTGGAGTATGGAAAACACTAAAACATGCCGAGCAGTGGGGCTCCAGGACCAGGGCCGTTTCTCAATATGCGTACTTCTCTATACTTGTGTTCTCGTGTACTTGTGAAACGTCATCAGTGGCAGCCCAAGTACTGTTCCATTTTCAAGTTCGCATCTAACCAAGTACGCTCCAAATCCCCGGATGTGTTCTCGATCCGCCCATATTACCGAGGATGCATCGATGCAAACTTGTGCGGACTTGAACAGCGAAATGTCCCACAATGCATTGCCAGCTCGGTAATGCCGGATGAGAGAACTCCCTAATGGATGTATAATTTCTAAAGTAATACTGTTATTGTGTCACAAAATGAAGTTATAAGAGTTTTTTAGGCGAGAATGTAGTTGTTTAAAATTCAACTATGCGGTCAGTTTATCAAGATATAGCTTACATAAAAAAATGCTCAAACGAATGCTCGGAGATTTTTTCGGAGAATGTGAACGGGAACGCTATAACGTATTTATTATGCATTATATGTGTTATAATTTGTTCAGCCTGTATCTAAATATGAACTGTCTGATATAAATTGAAGTTCATAATTAAATTCCCTTCTAAAACCAGACTTGTTTGGTGCTGGCTTATGTTTGGGAAGGTTTCTATTTCATGCTTAAATGCGATCGGTCCGTTGTTACAGGTAGATTAAACTGTTTAATGGAAAGTAAAAGATCTGAGCAATTCTTCCACCACTGACAGGCTTTATACAACATGTTTTATCTATGTGTAAAAAGTAAACCGTGTTGTCTCCATAGCCAAGTACACTGCTGTTCCAATTGTAGTATAACCGAACTGCGTTCTCCCGTCCTCGGGAGTATGTACTCGCAAGTCCAACTTCCTAGTACAGACTTGGAAGGTACGCGAGCCGAAGTTCGCGTACTTAGTATTGAGAAACGGCCCAGGGATTTGAGAAACACTGTTGTAGGCAGTTAAAATGACGTGCCACCTGAAAATGATAATTACTGTGACTTTAATGCTATGCACGACTTTGATTTGAAGATTGAATTGATTCCACAATATATCACCTCAAACTGTGATATTACAGGTGTGTGCATAGTTTGGAAGCCTATGAATGGGTGTATTTGGGAAAATATCTCTGGTGTGAGTCATTGGTTAACTGTCATCACTTATTTGTTAAGAGGAAAAGTGCCTGGTGTCTACACTTGTAGCTGGCAGCATTTAAGTATGGTGCATGTAAACTTAGTGGATTCAGTGGATTTTAGGGTTTAAAAAAAAAAAAAAATTTATTTAACGAAGTCCCTCTTCACATATGAAAGGTGTCAAGACAAAAGCCTGTTGGCCATGCTTCAGTGCAAGAATGCATGTACGGTTTGGACTTGGGTGTGTTCATACTTGGCACGTTTGGTTCGATAGTGCAGTCCATTTGAAGAAGTGTGAATGCTGCCATCAGAACCTTGTTGTGCACCAAGCAAGCAGATCAAGACCCCCTGAACAGATGGGTCTCGGTCTGCTTCCAAATGAACTTTGGTGTAGTTCGATTTATGTGAACACTGCACTGACCAAAGACACATGAACAAACTAAATACGAAATGACATTACAGGAAGTGACCTGTAATTTCATTTAATGTAAACACCTTGATGTAACCGCTAACAAACAAATGTTATTCTTTGTTAGAGACCTGTGTTGTTTCTTTCATTCCAGAGGATAGAATACTTAAACATACTTGCCTCTTCTTGTTATAGGAAGTATAGTTGCCCATTAAATGTCAGTACCACCCTCTCCTTGCAGCATTATGTGCATACTGGAGGAATTAAATTGTTGGAGCGCTATGGGAGACGTCAACTGGTAAAAATACCATCACATATTAACAAATCCCAGGAGCATGTTTAGCCACAGCATTGTTTTGAAACTTTAGAAAACTTGTCAAGTTCGGTCACAATACGTCATAAAAGCTGTCCAATCATTGTGACCTTATTCATGTGACTTTTAGTTAGACTTTTAGTTCGATATTAAGAATGTCGAACAATGACACTGAGGACAGTGTCTGGTGAGATTTAAAATCTCTTGGCTTCAGTTAGTGTCCTTAAAATTGCTGATGTTCCCTTGAAGCAGGCAGTTATCCTTCTTGAACCTGTGTTGTCCTTACCTTTATAACAGTCAGACTAGCATACAATAATTGCTGAATTTCAGTGAGTTGATTCTGAGATGTGATTGATTTCACTTGCATTGGCTAGAATTTGACTCCCAGTGAAACACTGGAACAGTTCATTAACCTCTTGACACCACCTACCATATATGTACACCTACATGTAGCCCTTAATTTAATGTGGCTGATGAAGTTCATTGAAATGGCTGAGCATCATGTAAACACAACAAGGGGTCCTGTCTGGACCTGTGGGTTTGTTTGGGAGCTTTTCTTCTCATGCACATAAGACCAGCGTTATTGTTTTGGTCCCATTACACAAGGGCTAGAGACAAACTTTGAACATTTCATAGTGGTCTTTTAAACAACTTTTCCTTATCTTTAGCTACTTTATCTTTCAGGTGGCGCTGCAGGTACAGGTACATGTGGTGGTCCTGACCATTAGAGAACAGAGTAACGGGGACTAACAAAGTATGTGGAGAAACAGACAGACTAAAGTCTGTAATTGTAGAACTACAAAGTGCAGTGACCACTAAAACTTAAAGAATAAGCACCATATAAACTTTTGCACAGTATTATTAGGATTACAGTAAATTATTATGCACCTGTGTTTGCAAATGCATTATGTAAATATAATACACTAGAAGGCAACATAAGGTTTTTTCAGCATGGTGGTTTTCAGCTTGATGTTAATGTTTATCTTGTTCATGGTCAGGCTGACTGCAGTTGATCATTTCCTCAAATGTACTCTTTGCCAGTTAAAGTAGCTGGCAACACAAGCTAATTTTATTCTAGTGTCCTTGGCCTGAATTTCCTACTGTATGACCATACATTAATGGGACATGCATTAATACACAAGTGACACTAATATAATATGGTAACTTGATGATAATTGTAAATAATTCTGCAGGTAATGTCATCTGTTAAAGTGGGCTTCAGTGTTATAACAGTTCATAGTCATGTGTTCTGTAAACGTCAAGTTGGTGAATTGGACAAGTGCATATATTAAGATCAAACTGGTTTGTTTGCTTCTGTCCCTCCAATGGCCCCATGATGCATTGTTTGAACACAAAGCCTTGTACGCACAAGTGTTGTGTGGAGTAAGAACGTAGCTTTGTGTATGCTCAGTGGTGAATTGCCTCATTTACTATGTGGAAAGTGTTTGGCTTGCACCAGCTTTTATCTTTCAAGCTAAAGTAGATGATTGAGATTTGTGGTGAAAAACCTGAAGATGTGCAAATCTTGAAATGTGCGATCAATCAGTGCATTCACTGACAAAACGTATTTTTAGCCTGTAGATTTTCTGCTTCAAATTTTCTGCTCGTGGCTACAGCCTTTGTACTTTTGGCAAGAACAATAATCCCAAGTATTCAAAGTAGTTCCGTGACAGTCGCATCAAAACTGAAAGCTCATGTTGAATTTAGATGGGTCCATGCTCTCTTGTTCTATAAATTTCCTCATATGGTTGAAAACCCCAAATACTCTCCATATAGCACAAGCTGCAGTAGTAACATACCTGGAGATTAAGCCCCCATCCTCCCAACTTTCTTGCACATCTGTCTTTAAGCCTGCTTGGATGTGAAGCTTAAGGGAGTAAAGATATCGTACCTTGGCAGACATGCAGGCGTCTGACCGGTTAGTGATGTCTTCAGTCAGGTGTGCACTTTTAAAATAATAAGGCACGGCATTTGAGGTCGGTGATTTTTGTGCTTAGATGATTGACTGCAGTGGCACACTGCTGGAGTAGGTGTGATGTGACTCATGCAGTCAGGAGAGTGCTGGCTTAGGTTTGTGCCATTAGATCAGTATGCAGGAATATTTAGCACTGTAGACTACCGGTATGTGATATTAACAAAAAATGACATCACAATATTTTTAGGGTTTTACATTTACAGCATTTAGCAGACGCCCTTATCCAGAGCGACTTCCAACTGATACAATCTAACAATCCAAGCAATTGTGGTTTAAGGGTCTTGCTCAAGGACCCAACAATGGCAGCTTGGCAGAGGCAGGATTTGAACCCTGGACCTTCTGGTCCATAGTCTAGTACCTTAACCACTAGGCTACCACAGTCCCTAGGTTTTGTTGCCAACTGTAATTAGATGACACCTTGGCAGTGTATATGTTTGATCTAAAGTACTCAAAAGTTGTTTAAACCCATCTCTCTCAATCGCCAGATTTGGCACCGTGTCTTTTGTGATGTAATTGGTGATATTTGTTATGTCTGTTGTTTTTCTTGTTGTAAGGCTCTGTGCAGAATTATTCCCTCAAAGTTTGATGGGTATATTATTGTGGTGGTTCCTCTGCTGGTTTAAGCCTATCGTGGACAGTTTACTCCCAAAGTTTGTCGTGGTATTCTTCTATGGTTGGGTGTTGTTCGCATATCGATTCTGATTGAATCTGGTTTGTATCGATTTAAATTTTTAATTCCAAAATGGTGAAATAAAGGTCAAATATTTAGATGTAAAGAATATCTTGTTGGTGCCTTAGATGTTTTTCCATGTTGTTGGTGCAACCTCTTTTACAGTATTTATAGCATTTAGCAGACACTTTTACCAAGAGTGACTTACTTTTACAGTCTTTCAATCCAAGCAATTGTGGGTTAAGGGCCTTGCTCAAAGTCTGGATTTGAACTATGGTCCATAGTCCAGGACATTAATCGCTGCACTACCATATTCCTGACAAACGTCATCTTTGTGTACACACTGCATTTCACAGTTTCATTTTCTTTCTCAAAGTGGAGCCAAACTTTTGCGTGCCTCCCAAGGTCCATCTTCTGCTAATACCATAGCAAAGCATATCAAAACAAACCTATCTGATGACGTATTGTAGGACACACCGGTCTGGGCAGATGGGTGCCTCCTTAATGATGTTTGAAGCCTTATATTTGTTAAGCCGTGTACACGTTATGCCATTTTGCCATCAAAGTATAGATGGGATTAGACACGCCGTTGTGTATTTGAAGCATAAAATGTGTTTGTAGGATCTGATAAGTGTAATTGAAATTCTATTTTTTAACATGTACCAGACTCTCTTAATTTTGGTATTTCAGTTTCTGAATTCTAAGGTGTGTTTTTGACTGTTTCTTGCAAAGTGAGTGACATACTGGATAATATCAGCTCGCCCATCGTTAAAACAACAATTTAGATATTATCGTAGATGATGCATATCGCACACCCCTACTGTGGACTTAAAAATAAAAATGAGACCATACAGGATTGCTGACCTGACCTTTAACATGTTTTAAGTTGGTGACTGTTTCATAGTTGACATACTTTACTTTTCTGAGACATTTGTATCAGTAGATTGCCTTAAGTGATTTAATGTTTGTAGCCTTCAGGATCACATTAGGTAATGATACGTTTCTAACTTTGTATAGCATTTTTCTCTAAATTAGGTTTGAAGAATTACAGTAGTTTCCATCTAATCTGACAACACATGCCACATGCACAGTACACTGAAAGTGATGTTGAAGAGGTTACCAGTTGTCACAGATAAACAGCCTTTTATGATACATTATTAATAGGTGCATTTCTTGTTGAAAGAATGCGCTTTGCTTGAAGATGGTTGGGTTTTGTCAGTGTTCTCATAGTAGTAATGGCCTCCTTTGTTTCATGATTCCTCTCAAATGTGAGGTTGTTAAATCGGTGAAATAGCTGACACTATAGTAGTGTTACCCGCCTACACTTTGCCCCCTGGAGTTGTTTGATAGTGCGGACAGTATAATGAATGCCAGAGTGCTGACTTGACTCTGTGGTGCGAAAGCTGAGGCACATTGTACACTACCACACTGTTGGCTCATCTGGAACTGCACCCAGCTTCATTGCATCAAACACAAACCTTGACTGAAAAAAATGCCGTGTTAAATGAATATATAAACATGACTACCATTTGCAGTGTTCCTTATCCCTTCTCAAGGAAGTGTACTTTTAAGAGACCGTATAAAGTGAGTGAATTTTGTCAGACACTGCCTTTTTTCAGTTATGTCTACACAGAGGAAGCCCCCCCCAATGCTTCCACACTGCTCGCTGTGTGTTGTGTCTTTAGCTGTCAGCACAATGGAGGCTAAAAAGCGTCTTTTTAGTTGAGACTTTCATAACCATGCCAAGCAGCACTTCTCTTTGTTGTTTTATAGCAGCATAAAACTTCACTTTGGCTGTGTTTTGACTCAGTCATGGGTAGCAGTATCTCCTATCTTTACACTTGTGCGCAGCATACTGTCTGCATACTCTCTCCTATTACTGTATTTGGGTTTAGTCTTTAGTGATTTAAGAGATAAAACCCCAAATTATTGTTATGCCTTACACTTATTTCTGTTTTGGTTAGCTACTTTGGGTAATCCCTCTGCATGCTTAGCCATCTCCTGAACAGCATCTGCCTTTTTTCTTCAAGTTGATCACCTTAAATCTGTCTAGAAAGTAGTGTAAAGTATAAACAGTGAATAACATTTTTCATTTTCTCTTTACTGTTTCAAAAACATAGTATTGATTTGCATAGGTGTTCTTAAATCCAGAGATTTTGACCTTCACAGAATAACATTTGTAACCTATCGTTAATCCTAAAAGAAGTCACACTGTGAATGACTAGTTCATAAGTTGCATTTCATTTTCTCATGTAGGGAAGGTCAATGCTAGTGTTGTAAGATGAGTTAGCACAGATGATTTTTGCACTTTTTATAAGCTAGTGTCGTGCTTTACAAAAACAGAATTGTTCATCCATGACTAAGGCTTTTAAGCCCTCTGACAATGGGCATCAAAGAAACTTGTGTCTCAAGACACGCAAGCCGAGAGCAGATAAAGAGCAGTGGACAGATGGTAGAGGCCCACAGATGAGGCAGCAGGTAGAGGTAATGGGAGCTGGAAAAAGAGAAAAACAAATGTAGTTCAATTCGACTTGGGCAGAGAGAGCACACACAGAATTTGATTGCATGTAAACTATTGAGTGTAGGGCAATAATTTGTTTCTAAACTCATTGAATTTTATCAGTTCCACTTACCATATAAATGCACTTTCTATTTCAACAATTACAGACTGTAGTCCATCTGTTTGTCTGCATATTTTATTAGACCCCTTTACTCTGATCTCTAATGGTCAGGCCCACAGGGCCACAACAATTACAGGTCCTATTTGGGTGGGTTTTTCTCAGCACTGCAGTGACACTGATGTGGTGTTGTGTTAGTGTATGTTGTGCTGGTACGATTGGATCAGACACAGCAGAGCTGCTGGAGGTTTTTGTCGCTGCTGCACTGAAAATAGTCCACCTACCTAAAATTTCCAACTATCAGCTTACTGTAGGCAGCATCCTGTGAGCACTGTAGGATTAGAGGATGACTAACACAAATTGTGCAACAACAAACAAGCTACTGTCTCTGACTTTACATCTGCAAAGTGGAGCAGTATGGTAAATGTGTCTAATAGAGTTCACAATGACTGAACAGTGTTTTTAAAAACTCCAGCAGCACGGCTGTCTGATCCAGTAAAACCAGCTCAACACACACTAACATATCACTGCAGTGCTGAGAATGATCCACCACCCAAATAGTACCTGATCTGTGCTTGTCCTGTAGGGATCCTGAGAACAGAGTAGGGGGGCCTAACAAAGTATGTAGAGAAACAGATTGTAGAATAATTAGTTGTACTACAATTAAGAAGAATTAATTGTAGAACTACAACGTGCATCTCTATGGTAAGTGGAACTGATCAAATGCACAATGAGTGTAGAAACAAGGAGGTGTAATTAATAAAGTGATCTAACCCAAAACAAACAGAGGAACTGTTTTTAAAAGTCATGTTAACTGACTGTTGGTGCTACAGTTTACGTGTATCACTACAATTTCGGCTACCGTATGAGGATGTATCTACTTTTGGAGTGGAACTGATTTTGTTTGGAGAGTTTTTTTTTAGCAGTCTGTTTCAGGATTTGCAATTGTACTTTTATAAACATTTTGTTTTAAACTTAGTTGCAACATTGTGCATCTCAGAAGGTTTTATCTATATAAAGACATTTGAAGTGGGATCTAGGAAAAGTAAATCTTAGTGATATCTGTAAAAAATATGTTGATATTGTAATCAAACAATTTGTAACAGCATTCCATGCTGGGTATTAAGGTCTGCTAGACTTATATAATTTTCATGCACAACCTAAACAGAATCTTGCAGAGTCTCGCAGCGACGACTCATCCAAGAGGTCACAAAAGACCCCACAACAACATCCAAAGTCCTCACTTGCCTCAGTTAAGGATGTTGTTCATGCCTCAACTATAAGAAAGAGACTGGGCAAAAATGGCCTGCGTGTAAAGAGATCGCTTAAACAGCATGTCAGTAAAAGAACATTATAACAATAATAAACTGTGGTGGTGGTAGTGTGATCGTCTGGGGCTGTTTTGCTGCTTCAGGACCTGGAAGACTTGCTGTGATAAATGGAACTATGAATTCTGCTGTCTACCAAAAAATCCTGAAGTAGAATGTTCGGCCATCTGTTTGTGACCTCAAGCTGAAATGAACTTGGGTTCTTCAGCAGGACAATGATCCAAAACACACCAACTTTGGAGTGGCCTAGTCAAAGTCCTGACCTGAATTCTATTGAGATGCTGTGGCATGACCTTACAAAGGCCGTTCATGCTCAAACCCTCCAATGTGGCTGAATTACAACAATTCTGCAAAGATGAGTGGCCAAAATTCCTCCACAACACTGTAAAAACTCACTGCTAGTTATCACAAATGCTTGGTTGTAGTTGTTGCTGCTAAGGGTGACCCAACCAGTTATTAGGTTTAGGTGGCAATCATTTTTTCCACACAGGGCCATGTAGGTTTGGATTTTTTCTCCCTTAATAATAAACACCTTAATTTAAAAACTGCATTTTGTGTGTGCTTGTGTTGTCTTTGACTAATATTTCAATTGGTCTGATGTTCCGAAACACTTAAGTGTGACAAACATGCAAAAAAAAAAAAAAAGTAAAAAGTAAATCATGAAGGGGGCAAACACTTATTCACACCACTGTATATACTACAATAGTAGAGTGTATTTTTAAATGAATATTTTATTTCTTGTGTACTATATCTAATAAACAATAATCAGTTAACCCAAAATGTTCTTTTCCAGTGATGAAAGTGCAAGTTCAGACTTGAAAAAACTGCCAGTGTTTCCCACAGCTGTTTTAAAGGAGCATCCATCGCTGGGCTATTGGTAAGAAACTTGCTTACTTGAACCGTTTAAGTAGTGTTAAACATTTTAAACCTCAGCTATCAGGCTTGCTGGCAGCCTCAAACAGCTTAAATTTCCTCTCCAACAGTCTTTAATTGTTGTTTTGACTCTGATAAATTGTAGCCTTGAACCTCAAAGCTGCGATAATGGTCAAAGTTCCTTTAGTGCACCCAGATGGGTTGTGTTCAGCAAGCAGTACCCAGTGACTCCAGATGAATAGTGATGATTTTAATAATCATTGTGTGATGGATCTCATCACCTAGATAACAATAATCATTACTGTTTAGAATAGTAACCTACATAGATATCGGCTTAAATAGGTGTCATTCTAGATAAAGACTGTTTCTGAGTATTAGAATCCGCTGTTTACTCATATAAAATGAAACATAATATACCTATTAAAAACTGTCTCTCAAACCCATGGTTTTAAATCTTACAGGGTTAGAATTGACCATCGAAACTACATGTCTCAATCGACCACTGGTAGATCACTAGTTGAGAGATCTATTAATATTTTAATAGATTTACAAATTTACAAATGTTTGTCAGCTGTGATTTACACATTTTCATGCATAAGCTCATGAACGCAATATTAATGAGACATGAGGGCAATATCTCAACATGGATTTAATAGACCACTTAAATATTAGGATTTGCTTATGCAAAACCTGCATACATGGCGAAGGAACTTCAGATGCATGAAAACCAAGGATTTATTTACAGTCACCGATGACTTCACATTTTTATCAGTTCCATTTACCATATAGAAGTGCTTTCTAGTTCTAAAATTAAGGACTGTAGTCCATCTATTTCCTTACATACTGTTCATGCATGGCCCCCTTTTACTCTGTTCACTAATGGTCAGGATACCCACAATAATATTTGGGTGTTGGATCATTCTCAGCGCAGCAGTGACACTGACGTGGTGGTATTGTTAGTATGTGTTGAGCTGGTATGAGTGGATCAGACACAGCAGTGCTGCTGGAGTTTTAAATACTGTGCTCACTCTTAGGGCGCATTTACATGAGGAGCGGCAAACTGCTTTGCGCTGGCGATGCCATTGTTTTTCTATGGAGAGAGTTTTGCTGCTTTGCTGCTCCGATTTGACACCCTGCCGCTGCGCTCAAAGTTCAGCCAAATCGAACTTTGACCTACTTATTGCTGACCTTTCCGAAGCACAGCCAATGAGACAGATTGGAGTGCATTACCTACCGAAAGCAGCTCAGTCTGACCGATATGGAGGAGAAACGAATTATCATCGATTTGTTGTGCCCAGAGCTCTGTAATTCCACTTTAAACGTGTTGTCAGGTTTGCCCACAAATAACAATTTCACATTTACGTGATGTTTGATTTGCGATACAACATCTTATGAACCCTCTTTCTTTTTATTTGGGTATTATTATTCTATAATAGTCTTCTCCATACAGCCACAATGAGAGTTTACTTTTGAATTAATTAAATAAACACATTTGAATTGCGGGTGTTTATTAGACCTGCCGACAGTAAATGTGCGCTGATGATGTAAACTCCACCTAGAGCCAAGCGGAGAGCAAGGCGGCATGCATCTTTGCGACGAATGACGTGTAAAACACTTATCATATAAAAGCACTCTTAGACAAATCTATTTATTGCTCCACATTGAAGATGTAAAGACAGTATCTCATCTGTTGTTGCACAGTTTGTGATAGTCATCCTCCAGTCCTTCATCAGTGCTCACAGGATGCTGCCTACGGGATGATGGTGGCTGGACATTTTTGATAAGCGGACTATTTTCAGTGCAGCAGTGACACTAAGGTGTTTTAAAACTCCAGCAGCACTGTTGTGTCTGATCCACTCTTGCCAGAACAACACACGGTATTATACACAATGTTCTAACTCAGTTTTTCGGACATCGACAGTGTATTGTGTTAACTGAGACGGGTGTGTGTTGAACACCTATGTGGGTGCACACGTGCGCAGAAGTAGCTGTGGTTTCACAACCACATTCCTGGTATGTCAGGAGTGTGTCTGCATGTAATAAGAGCATAAAGCAGGTCAAGGGTGTACAAGTAACAAGATGGTTGGCCAGGTGACATTTTATGCATGGGTGTTCATTAATAATAATTTGTCAATACATTCTCTACAAATGTGACATTGCCATGTCATCCTGATATTTAGTCACATCGCTCTCTCTCTCTCTCTCTCTCTCTCTCTCTCTCTCTCTCTCTCTCTCTCTGACTACAACTCTTGCACTCTCTCTTCCTCCCTGTCCTGCCTTTTAGTGAAGAAAGGGTAATTGAGCATTATAAAACACTCAGAGGACTCACCAGAGGAAAGGCCATTGTACAGTAAGTGCCTTGTAATTTTTCCACACCAAACACAGTATGGGATGCTGAGACCTATCTTGGTGAAGATGTTTGTGAAAGGGATCATTATCTGTCTTCCAAATCAAATAAGTTATTTGATTCAAATTGTGTTAGCAGAGGCTGCTGTTGGCATTTTTGTCAACTGCCTGTTGTAACACTTTTGCATTGCATGACACTAGGTCATTCCCTGTGGCTTGTTTTGGTGTTGCAGAATTCATTGATCACTTCTCCAAGCCCCTTGACAGCTTTGATATTAATCCGTTTTGTGATTATAGCAAGTGCTGCATATTCGACATGATAGCATTAAACTACAGTTACTCCCCGTTTTACGATGGCCTGACTTAACGTTATTTCAACTTTACAATGGGACTCCAAGTATAAACATAAATACACGTTCAGCAGAAACCGTACTCTGAATTTTGACGTCCCAAAGTGATGTGCGGTATTAAAAAAAAGCCTTTTTTGTTTATGTCTTTGCCCAACTGTAGTTTAATGTAAGTGTTTTAAGCATGTTTAAGGTACACCATGCACTATGATGCTCTCCAGCACTCTGCAGTGCATGATGTAGGGAATCACGTGGCAGGAGTGATGAGCGCTGGGAAATGTACTGAGGAAAAGCTCTCTGATGTATACAGTGGAACCTCGGAATTTAAACACCTCTTCACTTGAACAATTCGGACATCGAACGATCAGTTTGAAGTTTTTTGCCCCCATATTCTAACAGAATCCTGACTTTGAACATAGGCACCCTAAATAAAACGCTCAATGGTGTGATATAGCGAAGGTCATGCATGTAATCCAGTCCAGTCGGGGACCATAATGCACCAATATGGTATGCCAATCCCATAAAACTCAAAAGAAGTAGTCTCTGTACCGCTGTCCAATTGATCAGACATGCCGGAACTGCATTTGACTCGCATTTCATGTATTTGTTGATTATTATTATTATTGTATTACATTACGCAGTGGAAACAATAGAAACGCAATACTGTTTGCTTTCCCGCGCTGTGTCCATACATTTAGCATCTCTTCTTGTCCACTTCACATTGACGTCTGATCGCTGTGCATAGTGTTGCTCTGCGGTTTTGTGTTTGTAAAGCCTTAAAATATATATCAATAATAAAATAAATATAATGCCGCTACTTCGTGGAGTTTCACCTATGGGTGAGGGATCACTGTAATACTATTTACATCACTTCTTGTGGGGAAATTTGATTCTGACTTAGAAGAAATTGGAGTTTGAACAGCCTTCTGGAAACAATTATGTTCGAATTCCAAGGTTCCACTGTGTAGTAAAGTCCTCGGTTTACAAAAAATTAAACTTGATTTGTTGAAACGTATCACCATTGTAAATCGGAGGGGTACTTGTATATGTGTAAACTACAGTTCTAAAAATACGTGTACATTTAATAACTATTTATTTTTCTGTCTAGGTATCTCTTGCTTGTGGAATCTGTACCGTCCTATGGAGTTCATTATTATGAAGTGAAGGTAATGCATCATACAATAGCTGTAAGCAGTTCTCTCCGTGTTGAGTGTTTCAGTTTTGCTTGCCTTGCTTATTAAAGCTGTTTGAGGAGATCAAATTGTTTTGATCTTTTTACTTTGCTGATACAGCAGGGACAATTACCTTTTAAAACTTCCACAGTTTCCTTTCCCACAGGACAAACAAGGGATCCCATGGTGGTTGGGAATTAGCTACAAAGGCATTGCCCAGTATGACCAACAAGACAAGCTGAAGCCTAGGAAGGTAGGTAACAGAACTGCTATTGACCAAACAGTGACGTTTTCATTGTCTGATTAGAATTCCCTATCTGATTTTATTTTTTGTTTCACTCCAAGTTAATATTTCACCGAATGACAAATAAGCTCATGAGTCAATCTGTAGGAAATGATTTAGCAGTGTGAGAAAATCTGTAGGCATCTCAAATTGCATAATACTTTTGTAGAATATGCAAAGCTGTCTGTTGCCTTCACGCTGTAAAATATAGATTCTTTAGCGTAGTAGAAAGATTGTGACGTACTGCATTTGCTAGGCAAATGAATTAAGCAGCACCGAACACTTTTTGCCCTTGGCTGTCGCTTTATACACTTCATGGGGAAGAGGGCTTATACTAGGTAAGGTGCAGAAGCAACATCGCCATGGTTCCACTACCATATGCAATCCAGTTCCAAAATGATGCTACTTGAGCTCTCTGCACTGAACTTCTGTAGTAGTACATGGTTTTTCTTACTTTTATATTTACTGTGACCTTTTCAAGATGAGGAAAATTTGTGGTGCTAATATTAACAGGAAACTGTGTTTTTCAGATTAATGCTAATAAGGAAAGTTAGATTTAACTGATAGAAGATTGCAATAAGGAAGCGTTTGGGTGGTTCAGTGGCAGTTCTCTAGCCCAGCACACCCGTGTCCCATGTTGCAGCCCCAGCAGTGGCTGGGTAGACTATCACACAAGCACAGGGTGGCATGGTGGCTCGGTGGATAGTTCTAGTTAGATGTAGTTAGTATAGATCGATGTAAACTACATAAACAAACAAGGTCATGCAGGCACAAATGGCCATCCTGGAGGCAGTTTAGGCCAGAGACAGAGACCCTCCATCGGAGCTGCCCCGGAGGTGTGGGACACGTTAACCCTGACCAGTAATTGCAATAATGGCATGTTTCATTGCTATAAGAATGTGATTAATTACCGTCTTTACCTCCTAGTTTACCTTTTTTAATCAGCGTTTTTGCCGTCCTGCCCTCCTTAATTAAGTTTTCCATTTGGTGTCTGTTCAGAATTTTTGTCTGCAGGCCCCACCTCATTATCAAGTGTGTATCCTGCCATCATTAGACAACCACAGCTGGGTGGTTCAAAGCCCAACACTTAAGAGGGGTGGTGTAATTGTGGGGAACAGCATTTCATATTGGCTCCATGCCAATAATAGCCTGAAGGGGCTGGCTTATGTGGAGCTGCCTTGCTAGTCTACTTTTCCTCTGGCAAACTGAAGCTGAGACAGGGTGTTTGACTCTAATCTCCTAAGAGCACATCCTTCTCTCAGTTTCATTTTCTTTCCCAACCAGCTCTTCTCCTAGCAAAGTTGAAGTAAATGCGTGGGAAGGAGGAGAAGAGGGAGGTCGCACGAGAGCTTGCTCCTTTTTTCTTCTTTTTCCTCTATTCCCCACTGCCCTGTGCTTTTCTTCCTACTCTGCCTCATTCTCCTCCTCTCTCTGGCAAGTGTTTTACAATCTTTTAGTAACCCCTTCTCCTGGTTGTCAGAGCACACCCAATCAGCTTGTCAGTATTGATTGTGCTTGCTGTCGGCGCTGGCTGCCTTTGTGTCTCCCCTATTTGCTACCAGCAGGCTTCACTCATTATGCAAATCCGTGCCCGTCATTGTACTCAATGCTCAGCCCAAACAATTGATCAAGCAATAAAACACAATTAGCCCGGCAGGGAATGAGTTAGGATAATATGGTTCTCGTAGCTGGGCCTGCTTCACGCAAGTGATCTGTTGGAGGGGGTCATCTGTTTAAAAAGCTTTAAAACTGTATTGGGCAGTGAAAACATTATAAGACAAATTCTTCTTTTTCTCGCCCTGTTCAAAGGCCACTTCCATTGTTGTTTCATAGTTTTCAGGAAATCAAGACTTTTTACTCATAAGCACATTTTAAGTGATAAGTCCACTGAATATGATACTAGTGAGCTGACCTTAAATTACCTCTACATATGTAACTTTAATTCAGCATTAGATGGCTTATTCACTTTGCATTTTCAGACTAACCTTTTATAGTATTGGTATAGAAATATTTCTGCAATTTAAAATTCAGTGATTTAATAGCAGCTTTTTATTTCAATTTTCTTTCTTTATTTATTTATTTGACAGAGATGGTGCTCGTTCATTATAAAATTAACAATAAATAAATTTATTGTGCTCATTAACAATAAATTACTGTAAATGAGTCAGAGTTGGCCATAAAATCTTATTTTCATCTGTAGTCCCTGGCCAGTTCTTAAAGTGGCAACCTAAAACGATTTTCATTATGTTCGCGTATACGTGGGGTGGTGCTTTAAATGTTTTAAATGTCTTATTAAATTCGTTGTTCCAAACCATTTTGGATATATACTTTCCTCATGCCTAGCCATGAGCACTCAACCTCGAAGTAACCTACTTCCACACTGAAGATATGGCTCTGTCTGAAATGGATAGAATTGGTTATGTGAGGCTGATTGGCCGATCACACTAAAAACCAGTAGATCGGTGCATCTCTAGTTTTTGGTTTTGTCCCCAACCCCCTGTAGACTGTAACCCCCAGTACTGTGGATCTTACATCTACAGTGCTGTATTCTTAGTGCAAATACATCTACATGGGTCCTAAAAAGGTTAGTTTATAAGAGCCAACTGAAAGGAAATCAGGAACTGAATGATCCAGAACACAGGCTGCAGTTAGCTTAGCAGCTATGCTAGCACCCTAAGTTCACTTATAGAGTAAGTGTTTTGCTTTTCACTTTTAATCCATTCCTCAATAAATTACATGAGATTTTTCAACACTTTGTTATAAAATAAGCATTGTGTTAGTGATTCTGGTCCACACTAGGTTAATGTAAGTGTTAATGTGTAATATGCTCTGCTACGATGGTGTATAGACTATATTAAACTCATTGGTTTATGATACATTTAACTTATGAAAGATTTGACGAGAACAAATCCCTTTTGTAAATCAGGGAGGACCTGTACAACACAACTCTGTTAATGCATATAATGCCTTGTGTAGATTTTCTGTGGGTCTGGAACGGATCGATTCAATTTAATTTTGCTCAGTAGTCGTCATTTCCAGTGCTCAGCCAGCTTGTGGTAAATTAGCAGCCAAACAAAATAAAGCAAATCAGATACTCTACAGTACCTAGTTTCTTTGTTAAAGCATTGAAGAGTGACAGTGACGAACTGTATGTGAATTAACTCTAATAGTTAATAGTTTGAGTACATTTGACATAGATTGGGGTCCAAAACTTAACAACACAATATAAATCCTTACCAAAAAAAGCAGTAATGTTAATTTACACAGGCTCTACAGAAACTCCACTCATGCTACTAATTACAGAGTGAGAGACTAGGTACTGGAGTTGTGCTGCTCTGTGGTTTCATGCAGTAATTGTGAAACTCAGCTCCTCACTGTACAGTGTGAGTTATGCAGCACTGAGTGTCTTAGAATTCTGCCCCCACTTCACATGTTAGCAGGAAATGGAGTGTGAACACTGCTGTAATATCTACACTCAATCATTTAATCCCAGTTTGGCAAAGGTGTAATGACACCGCTAATAGATCTACATAGACATCAAAACACAATGGACTATATATATGCTCTGTACATGTAGTGTGCACTTTGTCACATTGTACATGTTGCAAACCTGTGACGTTCGGTGCTCGATGGCATGAGAGTGTGAAAGCAGTAGGGACAGTATCCACGTCATTGTGAAATCAAACTCTCAGCACAGTCTGAGATTTCCAGTACTTGGTCATTTTCTCTGTAGCACCACTAAGAAATGAATTAACCATTTTTTAAAGAATTTTTTTGTCTTCTTTTACCTTGCTAGGAACAAAAATGCCAATGTCTCTCCTTGGTGTGCGTGCATATGTCTGTTTGAGTTCTAAAATCTGATTGCCAATATACACATACATGCGACCACTTGCATTACATCACAAATAAGCAGTGTTGAGGTCAGTACTGATTTATTTGGTGGATTAACAGTGATTAACAATGGTATGGACAGAATAAAGGTGAATTAAAGATCAAATTTGAATTGAACTATTTGAAGTTTTGAAAAACTACTACTTGCCCTTTTTTTGTAATTATGTAGATGCTTACTGTACTTGTCATATCTGGGAAGTACAATCATCTTCCATATTCTGCATTTAGGAATAAGGTGTGTCAGAACATTTTAGCCATGTCTCAATTTCTGTTGTTGATTCGATGTTTCATGAGCATGTGTACCGCGCAGTTTAATTGTACTGAACGTGTTCTTATTTGGCAAAGTCAGTTTGTCTAGCAGAAGCCACTTGACATTAGGCTGTTTGCTTGGGTTGAAGTTGTAGCCTACTGTCGTCATTTGACCCAAATCCTCATGTGATGTTTACTTCGTAAACACAGCACACTAAACTTCCTTCCAGCAAGTTTATTCCAGAAAGAACAGGGGTTTGAATTGGCCAGATGTATAGCACTAGTTGCTCATTCATACACCCAGACTTGCCCAGGAACCCACCTAATGACCCCCTTTTGTAATTCAATTAGAATAAATTTGTGTTTGCAGTACTGATGTCAAGCAGTTAACTCCGCAATATAAACTGCTTTTTAAGAGTAAATTCTAATGCAATTAAAGATAGAGTACCAGTTGAATTAGATAACACTTCCTGTACTTTGAAGCCAGTACAGCATAATTACATTTGAGGTGCTTGGCAAATACACACACACACTGATCACTCTATAAGGTGCACCTCCTTGAAGCACTTTATAGTTCCACAATTACAGACTGTAGTCCTTCTGTCTCTCTATACTTTTAGTCCCCTTTACTCTGTTCTCTAATGTTGAGGGATCTCGCAGATCAGACACTCTTTGAATCATTGTCTGATGTCTCGGTTGAATCGAGTTGCGCGGCTCGACTCATTCAAGTTGAAGCAAGTGTGTGGAGGAGCATTTTTCTCGTCAAAATGCATCAAGAATCGAATTAGACTAGATCAAAGGTGGTCGAGTGCTGAGGTATGTGTGTACATTCATGTGTATATGAGACAGGTCTACAGTAAACATGTGTGTTAATGTTATATGGAAAGAGCCTTTCCAGAAAATTCAACAGAAGCATCGTGTTATCGTGTGTTACAAAAGATCTATATCAAACTTGTCATCCTTTTTTTTTTTTTTTCTTTCCTGTACACAAGGAAATGTACGGTAAATGACCAGTGTAGCCTTTTAATTTGCATTGCGATGTGTAACAAAATGGAGTAACAGTTAAGTTTACTCTTATTAGGCACTGCTTAATAGAATGTACAGAACTTAAAGCAAGTTCTGTACATTCTATCTGTACGTTGTGGTATTAAGTAGAGATAAGTACTAATCTTCTTGGGCTTCTGATAAAGGGTGAGACATTCTCTGTTGTCAGATTAATCAGTACTATAACTGCTGTGAGAACAGACTATCTTGTTTTGGTACAAGTGGTCAAGGGGGGCCATGGCCAGCGATTAATGATTAAATGTAAGTAGTGGATTCCATGCATATTTGCCCTGGGAAGTATCAGGAGGGTCAAGGAGTTGGTGCTCTCGATCAGCTGGAGGTGATGTTTGTAATTTAAGCAGTGCAAACCCATAAACACCAGGAAGTGAAGTACAAAGCTTTATGAGTGGCTACAGAAGGGTGTGCTGAAACTGCAGCGTGCTGGGAAACTGGCATATTAAAAGGCAAATTCCTTCGCAAGAGTCCAAAAGCATTGATGGTTTGAGGCTGTGTATGCTTTTGTGTAACCTGTTCATCTTGTTCAACAAGAGTGTGAAGTCAAAACCTAAGAGTGGGAGAGGTTGTGAGACTGCGTGAATGAGTGTAGGCTTAGTCAGAGAGAGATCAGGAAGGAGGGGCTGAGAAATGTGTATTCTACCAAACGTGAACCTGCCGGAGGTGGGTTAGGTTAAAGCGAGTTGCTCATGATGTCACGAGGAGGAGTGTATGGGAGGGACTCGTTCAGCTGAAACTCTTGTAACACATTGAGCTCTCTGAAAGTGAACAAGAGCGTATTGTTTTTGGAAGCCTTAACCCTGTGGGAAACTTGAGCGTAGTACTACTGGAACCTGTTCACCACACAGGGATTTTATATTGGTGTCCATATTTTACTGGTGAGTACTTTAGTTGCATTTCCATGCCACTTGAGATCATATTCTCTCAGGTGTGTTTGCAGGTAGAAGAAAATTCCTATTAGAGATCTGTTGGATTTCACTTATAAGATTTTACAATGATTCATACTCCATTGTTATTAGTCTATAGTTTTTTCAGCTAACTTGTTGTGTGTACATTTGAAACGGCTTGGTCTGTGTTTTGTGTTTCCTGGTTGTGGAGTCTTTTGATCTGAACAGATCTGCCTAATCTGCTGTTATGATAGTTGTATGCTCAGGGTAGCTGTTGAGTATTGTGCTGTATCTGTTTAAAGTCTGTGAGCACTGAATATGAGTTCCCAGGAAAGGTTTGTAAGCATGTCTGGTCTATCAGTAGCAGATGTTTTGCTGTGCTTTATCCGTAGCACTGTTTTCAGCTTCTTCCCTTTAGGGCAGAATTGAGAATGAGCAGTGTCTCTGACAGAAGCCTGTCTCCCGCGGTTTGATTATAACACCGGTGGTGCTAAATTGACCTTGTTGCAGCAGCCTTTTGTGTTCTGTTTCCAGCTAAGCGTAATATTTTTTCACACCTTTATTTATTTATTTATTTATTTATTTATTTTTCTGAGAATGCTAGTATATATTTAATGTTTAGAAGCTCAAGTCAATCTTTTAGCATGCATACGTTCTGTGTATTGTGTGTCAACTAAGCCTTATCGCTTAATTTCTCAGTGCACTTCCCTGCCTTGCTTCTGCACTAAACAGTTGTCTCTCTCGTCATAGCTTTTTCACTGGAAGCATCTGGAGAACTTGTATTTCCGTGAGAAGAAATTTGCAGTTGAGGTCAACGACCCACACAGGTATTTAAGTCATGACGGATGGAGAGAGAGATATAGATAGACATTCAAGTTAATGTTAATTTATTCAAGCACTGTTGATTGCTTAAGCGTGTTTGTTCCGTTTGTCATGTATAGCAGTTTTGGCTACTCACACTGCACTGCTCCAGCTTTCCATGATGTGACATGGGCCATAACTAATAGTTAATGATGCAAGACTCTTTAATATTCCTTAATTTTACAATGCTGTACATTGGCAACGAAGCATGCCACCAACTGAGAATTATATTGTAACTGTTTGCAGCAACAAGGTCAGCGCTGATAACCGCACTTAAGTTTTCAATGCAATATGGGGGCTGGAGTTGATATGTATACACAACTGACAGCCTGACTTTCTTGTGTAATACAGCCTGTGAAATGGCAGATTGTGCTGTTACAATTATAGAGCTTCACTGTGACAGCTGCTTTACTGTAACCGTATAAGAACGTGTGAATATGTATGTTGATCCACAGAAAAGCAACATCCAAGTCAACATTTGGCCAGTCTGGACAGGCTATCTACTCGTGGTATGCCAGTCACTCACTGATCAAAACCATCTGGGCGATGGCCATCAGCCAACACCAGTTCTACCTGGATCACAAGCAGAGCAAAGTGAGTCTGTTAGCACTGGCCACGTATAAGTTTGGTGCATCATAATACAGACGCTTCTCTCCATGCACATGTTTGTATACTACAAAGATTATCTGTGTGAACAAAGTATGGGTGTCTAATTGTAGGAGCAAGATTTTATAAGTAGAAATGTATAATCTAGTTCTTGTACCAAAGCTGCTAAGTTCATCATTATTGTTAATCAAACTGTTAAAATTATTGACTGAATGGTTGAAAACCTTCTAAGATGACCTCAGTAGCACAAGGAGTTGAGGCCAAGGATAGCTTTCTTGTGCTAATCTTGTTGAGATGAGCTGTAGATCTCTCTGGTCTGAAAGAAGGCAGTGCTAATCCAGGAATAGTCTACTGCTTAATGTGCCATGTCTGCTACACAGTCACTGTGCTTTTTATAGCACATCAGACTTAATTAGCACGATATAATGACTACTTGCACTCCTGTTCTATTTTTTACCTTTACATAAAGGCTAAAATGACCACAACTAAGAATTTGGGAGACATTGCCATGGACCTCACAGAGACTGGATTCCCCAGGAATAGTAAAATGGTGAACCTAGAGCGCAAAGACCAGCTCATCATGGCCAGCAATGGAAGCTTGGTTTCTGCAGGTAATGAACCTCATGACTGCACACTGTTCTTCATTTTACAAGGTCCCCTCTCTGGTTTGTTTATCCTGGATTGGACCATCTCCAAGTTTGACATATTTGTTATTATGATATAGCTTGTGCTTAAGCTTAAGATTGTTTATGCCTTCAGGTTCTGCAGACTCTGAAGTAAGTGAGGAGCTAAAGAAGGAGAAGATTGCTGAGCTAAAGAAGAAAGAAAAGGACCTCCAGGATCTTCTAACTCAGAAACTCAATGAGCTGAAGAAGATCTGTCTTAGAGAAGCAGTGAGTATGAATTTAACCGGAGCTGCTCATACTAGGTGGATGTGTTTAGATGAGAAACTTTAAGAATTCATAATTCAGTTTGAAATCAACATGTAATTAATTGTCTTTTTCTTAGGAACTGACTGGCAAATTGCCCAAAGAGTACCCCTTAACTTCAGGAGAAAAGCCCCCTACTGTACGAAGGCGTGTTGGAACTGCTTTTAAACTGGACGATCTTTTCCCTTATGATGAAGTATGTTATTTTTTTGTCTACGTGTGACTTTCAGTTTAAATTTATACAGGTTGTCATGGTTACCAAAATCTCACAAAACTATGACCATTTGTAATACAGTGGTACCTCAGTTCTCATCGTTAATGCGTTCCACTAGACGAGAACCAAAAACGATAACTATTGAGCAAATTTTTCCCATAAGGAATAATGTGAACTAAATTAATCTGTTCTAGATGCTCGAAAAACCATACTGTATAAGGCATTATATGCTTTAATGGAGTTATATTGCACTACCTGATTTATGATGGAGATGTGTTCCAACAAATCCATCAATAGTTAAATGTATCATGAACATCATAAGGGGTTTAATGAGTTATACTTTATACAGTGAGGCAAAAAAGTATTTAGTCAGCCACTGATTGTGCAAGTTCTCCTGCTTAGAAATATGAGAGAGGTCTGTAATTTTCATCATAGATACACTTCAACTATGAAAGATAAAATGAGGAAAAAAAATCCAGGAAATCACATTGTAGGATTTTTACAGAATTTAATTGTAAATTATGGTGGAAAATAAGTATTTGGTCAATAACAAAAGTTCAACTCAGTACTTTGTAACATGACCTTTGTTGGCAATGACAGAGGACAAACCTTTCCTGTAAGTCTTCACCAGGTTTGCACACTGTAGCTGGTATTTTGGCCCATTCCTCCATGCAGATCTCCTCTAGAGCAGTGATGTTTTGGGGCTGTCGCTGGGCAACACAGACTTTCAACTCCCTCCACAAATTTTGTTTGAGGTTGAGGTCTGGAGACTGGCTAGGCCACTGCAGGACCTTGAAATGCTTTTTATGGAGCCACTCTTTCGTTGCCCGAGTGGTGTGTTTGGGATCATTGTCATGCTGGAAGACCCAGCCACGTTCCATCCATCAGTATGTATTCAGACTTCTCTGAAGGGACGGCCAAAAAAAGGATTCCAGATTTTCCAGATCGCTTGGGTGCCAAACCCCTGCTATGTGGAAGGGATAAATGTACTGACCTCGCCTTGACACCTTAATTTAGTGTCTGCAGTAATCAGCACATATTTAAAACCAGCCAGTGTTTTTCTTCATACATTCCCACACATTGTGACACTGGCATTCATCTGCGCATGCCACGCAATGCAGGGATTTGTCAGAATCAGGGTGAAAAAAATCTGTCATTTAAAAAGAAATAAAGCCTATGCCATTGTCTTTTATTACAAAAGAACAAACAATTGCCTTGCAATACAGCATGCGAGTTTGACCAGTATTTTACAGTATTAAAGGTTGTTAAAATGTGGTTGTGATTTTTTTTTTTTTCCTCAGGACCCTCACTTGAGGAATTTAGAAAGCCAATTTGCCCTGCAGCAGAAGATTGTAGAAGCAGCGAAGAAGCTTGCCAGTGAAAACGAACTGTGTAAAACTGTAAAGAAGAAACGGAGGAGGAACCATTTAGATTCTATGAGAAGGCTCCAAGAGATTGAGAATGAGATTAATGACTACAGAGTGAAAACTGGCAAGAAGCCCACACAAAGAGCCTCGCTAATAATTGGTATGCATCTGTTTATCATTAATTACCTTGGTGTACTATGAATTATGTTGGTCAGATAATGGGTACTAAATTGTATGGGGCTAATCATTACAGCCTGCGCTGTTCTTCAGTATCAATTTGTTATCCAAGTAATTATTCAGTGCCACTTTAGCTGAGTACATTTTATGTAAAGAGCTTTAGCCCTCATGTAATGAATGGGGCTGATGCTTCTTGTAGTGATAACTGGTGGTTATATGTTACGACTGACACTAATCATTAAATTAGATACTAAAACTTAGTCTCTGCATATCTCCTGTTTATAGATGATGCCAATGCAGACCTCAGCTCGCTTTCTGACAGCTTAAATCTGGATGAGGGTAAAAGTTAACACACTTTTCGCCTATAATCCTTTTGATGTCTCGTGTGCCAACTTACCAGCCTCTCGCCTTGACCTGTGTTTCTTTTCCTGTTCCCCAGATGAGGCACTCGCAGCACAGCGTCTGCGCTCGCGTTCAGTTCAGTCTTCCCCCAGGCCTACAGACTCACTCAACACTTCATTTCACTCTGATCGCAGGGTTTCTGAAGAACAACACAACACTGACAGGTAAGACATCCCTAGAATTTACAGTCTTTTCTCTCACGCCTCTTTCTGTTATGTGGGGCTCGGGCTTGAGGTGGTTGAGGCATGTTGGGGCTCGTTAGAAAACATTCCTGCTTGGTTTTCTCCATTTACCCACCTTATCAGACTGAGCACACAGGGTGTGTTAAAAATAATGCTGGAGGGGAAAAGCAGAGTGACTGCTTAAAAATGGAAGATAAATGTGAAGGAGGCAGAAGAACATGTGATGTTGTGAAGCAATACTGGAATGGGAGAGTTTTGTTCAGATTGAGAAGACTAAATATTAGAGATGCACCGACTGACCTCATATAACTGATATGTAACGGTCTCATATAACCGATTCTGTTCCGGTCTCATGTACACTTGCGCAGCACATGACGGCAACAGCGACACAAACAGCACGATGCTTTTGCTAACCTTAATTCAGAATTCAGTTCCTGCGTGTATGGAGCTTTAAACAAGGCTCAGCCACTCGCATGTTTTAGGAGACCACTGTTGATATGTTAATGATGAGAAAGTGTTACGTTTCAGTTGTGTTTTGAGTGCTACTTGGTCAACTAAATATGAAACGTGTCTCTCTCTATGTAGAGCATAATGAGGGGAGTAGGGATACTAATGAGGGAGTAGGGATTTATTTTGGACACAGCCATATCTTCAGCAGGGAAGCTCTTCAGAGCGTGCTGTTTGCAATGCATGCATAGCGAAAATAAGCCATGGAGGAACAACTAATTCAGTTAGACATTGAAAACAGCATCACTCTGCTTAATTTGTCAAAGCTAAGAAAGGAGAAGGGGTTAAAGCTACACTCAAACCAGGCCAATTTTAGTGTAATCAATTAACCTAACATGCATGTCTTTGGACTGTGGGAGGAAACCGGAGTACCCGGAGTAAACCCACGCAGACAGGAGGAGGACATGCAGACTCCACACAGAACCCAGGCCGCTCCACCCTGGGATTGAACCCACTACCTTCTTGCTGTGAGGCGGCAATGCTACACACTGAGCCACTGCTACACAACAAGAGCGCAGAGCCAGGCACAAGTCAGAAGCCCCTGCTATCTTTCTTTAGCAGTGAGCATGACAAAGGTTGAACAAAAATGTTTCTGTATGCTGTCTATTCTTAGACAGAAATAAATAAAATCGGAATCGGATGACCATATGTTAATAACTTGGCCAAGAAAAGCTTTTCTACTAAAAATGATTTTTGAAAGTTTAGCTGTTTATTATTTACTTTGATAGTTATTTAAGGAATTGAATTAAAACATTAAATAGGGGCGGCACCGTGGCTCAGTGTGTAGCATTGCCGCCTCACAGCAAGAAGGTAGTGGGTTCAGTCCCAGGGTGGAGCGGCCTGGGTTCTTTCTGTGTGGAGTCTGCATGTCCTCCTCCTGTCTGTGTGGGTTTACTCCGGGTACTCCGGTTTCCTCCCACAGTCCAAAGACATGCGTGTTAGGTTAACTGATTACACTAAAATTGGCCTGGTTTGAGTTTGGTCTCTGGCGACAGACCGACGGACGCGGCTGGAGTATTCTCGGTCGCATCGAGTGGCAGTGGACGGACCAAGCGCCAGGAAAATGATGAATTAAAACATTAAACAACCAGATTTTTTTTATTTATTTATTTTTCCCCCATGAAGCAATTAGAAATGTAACTCCACCCTAAAAGCAACCTGCTTATGTTTTATAGATTGCATTATGGTGTACATCATGACCCTTACCCCATCGTCCACCAAGATGCCTTATCAACGCACAGTAGCTCCTATTACCCTCCCGCTAGACAAACACGGGACTCCCGCAGCATGCCCCCAACACCCCAACTAACCCGCAATGCCTACAGCAGCATCCAGCTCAGGTACCAAACACCTCACCTGTACATGCATCCATCTGTGCCTATTTAACACACATCTAAACCCAGAAGCTAAACCATGATCTGTTACATCAGTTTTACGTCGCTCATTGTGTAAATAGTTGGTGATGCAGTAACTGTTGAAGGTCACAAACATTCAAGTGACTGCAAACAATCCAACTGCTTTTCCTGCTGCACATTTTGACCCTCTTGTTATGTGTTCAGGTGCGAGGAAGACTCTCCTCAACACTTCCGCCAGCGCAGTGGCAGCCTCGAGTCTCAGTCGCTCTTTGCATCAGAATGCGACGGGCCGGAACCTGTGTTTAACATCGCCCCTGCTGCCCGGCGCAGCAATAGCACCGAGGTACTCGACGACGTCTCTTCTCACACCAGCCAGTCGAGCACGGAATACTGCGCCCATTCACGTGCCAGAAATCGCCATCGCCGCCAAAAAGGCAACGTCTATGCCAACACTGGTAGCATGCCCAACCTAACACAGCACGATTCCCACTTTTACACCTACCAGGCTCCTGCGAGGCCCACTACTACTGCTTATTACGTCACCGGATACCCCTGCTATCCTGAACCGCACAGTAATAGAAGCTGCACATATGAGGACGAGACAGAGGGCCATTATAGTGTAAATCCTTCTTACCAGACACTGGCGTATCATGCACCCGAGTCGTACAGAGACTGTGGGCACCAAGAGGTGGACAATATGAGCCAGAATCCGTATGCAACTTTGAGGCAATCAAGAAGTCGGCCGCAATCAAGGAACGAGAACGTGGCAAGGACCATGCAGAAGGCTATGGTGGCTGAGCACTTGAGAGGCTGGTATAACCGCAACACAGTATGCAGGCAGATGTCCTACGACTATGAAAGGGAATCCCAGCACACCATGGCCTACAGGGTGCCACCATCCCCTTATGTCTACAATGACCACAGTGGTTCATACTTATCAAGTAAGTGTTTTGATCTTTAATCATCTTAGAATCTGTGGTTTATTTGTCATGCTGGCAAAATTCAGGTGTTAAACTCAACTGGCCTTTTTATATATGTGACAATATGGGGAGTTACAAATATTTCCTGCCAATATTTGAACTATTTGATTATGACGTGCAATCATTTGGCTTCCCAAACATGAAGACTTGTTGTCTGTTTTAATAAATATTGGCGATATTGCTAGCAGCGTTACATAAGCTATTTTTGATGCACTTTACAATAGTAATGGTATAAGCAAATACTAAAACAAATGGAACAGTTATTTGGGCTATCAGTTGCTCAGTAGTAAGGTTCACGTGTGTGTAAAGGGTGCTTATGCAGCCTGGATCAATTTCAGTCGAGTTTGAGATTTCATGTAAATCTTAAATACTAAATGTGTTTGAGAAAGCTTTAGCAAAAGAATTGTACAAGTAAATATTTTGTACCTTTTGGCTGTTAAGCAAGTACAGTGGGGCAAAAAAGTATTTAGTCAGCCACTGATTGTGCAAGTTCTCCTACTTGGAGAGATGAGAGAGATCTGTAATTTTCATCATAGGTACACTTCAGCTATATAAGAGAAAAAATCCAGGAAATCACATTGTAGGATTTGTAAAGAATTTAATTGTAAATTATGGTGGAAAATAAGTAACAAAAATTCAGCTCAATACTTTGTAACATAACCTTTGTTGGCACTGACAGAGGTCAAACGTTTCCTGTAAGTCCTGTAAGTTTACGGAGCCACTCCTTCATTGCCCAAGCAGTGTGTTTGGGATCATTGGCATGCTGGAAGGCCCATCTCCAATGCTCTCACTGATGGATGGATTGTTTGGCTTAAAATCTCACGATACATGGCCCCATTCATTGTTCCCTTAACACGGATCAGTCATCCAGTCCCCTTTGCAGAAAAACAGTCCCAAAGCGTGATATTTCCATCATGCCCCACTGTATTATACGTGAGGGAGGTGACACAATCGCACTCTAGCGTGGTTCAAGGCAACGGGGCTCAGCCCTAAGATCAAGGAGGGCTGACGACTTTATCAGTGTCACCTGACTTAAACCTCATTAAGCATTTATGGGGCACCTGAAGACAGAGAAAGCCAAACACTCGGTATCACTGGAGCATTCAATTCCTGTTTTGCTTTTGGTTGGCTCTCATAAACTAACCTGTTTAGGACCTGTGGAGACTTCTTTGCACTAAGAATACAGTACTGTAGATATAAGTAGTACTGTAAAAATGAAGAAAAAACAGCGATTTAAAAATTAGCGGAGTTTTTCTCCAAGAACTATTAACCTGAATCAGTGTGTACTAAATCATGAACGGTGAATCATGGATCGAGTTTCGGCTCGACTGATACAAGTTTAAACGTGTGCGTCGAGTACTAAGCAATTGATGAGAATCGAGACAAATTTTTCTAGCCAAAATGGGTCGTGGACTGAGGTACCACTGTATTGTGAAATCATGCTGGGATAATATGGATCAGCAGATTTGGCACTTGTGGACTTCATGCCAGCTTGAGTGTACACTGTCATTATACCAAAATGGGGAACAGCCCAAATACTAAATTATTCTGAAATGTATCAAAATATTTTTTTCCCCCACAGATTCAGTATGTGTGTAATTTGCAATGGAAAAAAGTAGGAAAAAATGCACAGTAGCAGCATTTTCACTAATGGTCTCAGACTTTTGGCCCCCACTGTACGAGTTGCCATAAATAATCCTTATACACTGTACACACTTGATTTCACCCACATTATTTTTGAAAATTTCAGCTCCTTCAACAGCTAGCTCGAGCAACTGGCGTGGCCACTTGGCTGTGGGTTTGTCCGATTACAATATGGGTCTTCACCTGCAGCATGCATACAGCTACAGCTCAGTGCACCACCCTCCACACAGCAGGTAAGATCACATGCATTTCCACTGGATTATCAGCCGGTTAGTTGTCATCTGATTTGCCTTAATCAATTTAATACTGTTCTTCCATATGAATGAACTTATATTGTTCGATTTTGTTGGGCTACATTACTTGTTAACTAAAAATATTTGTGTGATTAATGCTATAGATACACTAGGACACGAGTCAGTGGTTTATTCGACTGCTGAGGATTATTCCTTAATGCTTTCTACAGTGATTCCCGCAATACCTGCATTGCTTTTATCCTCTCTTATAAACATTCCTCTAGTCCACTACTTAAAACCTCCTGGCATGACCCATCCCCTACCTTCTCCTCACATGCTTGTTTTTCAACCTTCTCCTGCTTCTCCTCTTCCTTTTTCCTGCCCCCTCTTCTACTTGCTATTGGGTGATCACCCTCTACTCTGCATCCTTGTGGTGGCTTCAAAACTGGAATGGTTATTAAGGCTTCGTGGTAAATCTGGCCATTGGTAGTAAGTACAAGTGGCAGTTATGTGGTTTGTTCAGTATTTAATGTGTTTGGTCCAAGGTTTGTGAACTAAGATTCTGGAGGTTTTTGGATGTTTGTGCTCCACGTTACCGCTGTTTTGCTTGGAACTTTTGGTTTTGTTCTCTTGTGAAAGCGTAAACTTGCATGGCTTTTGTTAAGTGTCTGTGTTTCTCCAACAGAGTAGTCTAATTTCATATCCTTGGCTCACATGTTACTGGTTGTACATGAAGACAAGGCACACAGTTTTCTGCTTTATCTGACTAACCACCATCCCTTCCATGCCAGCCGCCAGCCACATCTGCTAGCTCCGCCCCCAGACCCTCACATGGACCGAGCTCCGCCTCCGTTTGCTAGGAGGAGCCCAGTTCCAGGAACTTTAGACATGCCTGGTGCTGTTGCCAGTGGTTATGACCAGGACTATTATTACACTCAGTGCTAATGCGACTTGCAGCACTAAACAATGTGGTGAGCTGCATACAAACTGCCCCCCTAACTGCTTCTCTAACTCGTGTGCTTAATCAACTGTTGTCTCTCGTAACACCCCTTTTTCCCGATGCACCAAACCTGTCCGGTAGCTCTTGTTTTGTTGCTCCACACTGCTGGATAGATTTGAGTGCTCACTGGTGGTGGGATGGTCCTGTGTTTTGTATTAAACTTAAAGGGTGGTGTCTTGTTCTGGGGTTGAACGTAACTCCTTGAACTGTGTGTCTTGATTGCTGTGTGCGAGTTATGACTTGTGACTTTGTGTACAGTTTGTTTCGTGTGTGTGAATGTTTTAACCCTGAGTTAAAGAAACCCCTCATGTTCTCTTTGTTAGTCAACTGGCTGATGATTGTGTAACGGTGGTTTACTATAAGACCAATCAAGTTCTCTTAATCTTTACTCTTCCTGGTTTAGTAAATCTCACAATCAGAGGGAAAATGCAAAACAATAATGCAGAAATTGCCTGTCTCTGTCTCCATAGTCTACTACAAGGGGTTAAAATGTTCAGTCAGGAGTAAACTGGGTTGGTTTACTGATGCACCTTTTCTAACTGTACTTTGTTTCAGGTCGTACGTGGATGTAAACCAAATGGATTCACACCCGAGTGACCCAGTGGACAATTTTGAGTCAGATGAACAGACACTTTATTGGCATGAGGACTCAGAGCCTGGAACTATAGTGTAGGAGACGTCAAACCTTGTCGTCCTGCTTTTCTGTGCCTTTTTCCAAATCCAGCTCCAGCACTTTTTCTGTGGGTGACAAGTTCCAAGGATTCTAACGCAACAGTGTTTAAAGGATCCTTCCTCGCCAAGAAATGTGCACCACTGAGTTTATCCAGCTCAGACCCTTTTTTGGAGTGGAACTCAAACACATTCCCTGGGCAGATGGAACAGGCAACATGTTTTAAGTGCAGGCAGCTCTGGCACTTGTGTTCCAGGTTTGAACCACCCTGAGAAATACCTGTCATGGAAATTAAGGATTTGTTAGTATGTCAATAGTGACTGGGCCCAGAAAGATACTGAGCCAAACAGCCTGGACTAGTCCTCCAGGTCCGTGGAAGGATATTGCAATCGTAAATCTACTGCATAGACACAAGCAAATATATGAAGGATTGAACCCAGCTGGTTTCTTTTGTGTGAAGAATTCCACATGGGCACTCTGCAGTCTGTCCTAGTTAACAAAAAACTGTAATCTTTATATTGCTACTGAGATTAACTTTCCTTTGGGGGAATTGGTTCCTACGAAGTTTTTATAGGTAATTATTCTTCCGTAGTGGACTTACAAGGGCTTTGAGCATGGCTGTCAAAATAACGGCATTTGATTCAGTGTTGCGTTCCAAGTTTACCTCACTCCAGATCCTAATCGTGTTTCTATAACCTTTGGCAGAAATTATGGATTAACCATAGTTGGAGGATGTTCACCCAGCTTTGTTACTTCATAGCAAAGAAAAAATTACAGATATGACACCAAACAGTTTTTATTTAAATACTGATCCTTCTGGTTTTATGAAGTTTTATCTCAAACTAATTAAATGACATTATTTTAATTAATGCCATATTTTTTCCAGATGAAGTAGAGAAAAATATATGGACTCACTCACTGTTGAAAGAAAAAATATGGAAGCATTAACAAAATAAAAAATCACAAGTACTTCTTTGATGCTCCTCCTTGGGCTTTTATGAGAGCCTGAATTTTTAGACGCATATACTCCACTAACGGAAAAACAATGTCGTACATCAAGCTAGGTCCAATCTGGTTTGTTCTCGTGCACATTTTATATTTAAGGCATATTGCTTTGGGTTTCTATCCTGACACTTTGATGTCTTTCTTTGATCTACCTGTTTGTTTTCCTTTTATAACCATAGCAATTTTGTGTATACAGTCGTCCCTCCAGTAGATTGCCTCATAAGTGATGGGTAGGCATACCCTGCTCTCAGTCTCTCTCCTGCACTTGTCGTTTGCCTTGTTCACCTCATGTCTATTTTATTCACGTGTCCAAATAATTTCTTGTCATCATTCCTTAAACAATACAGTATAACGTCTCTTTACATAGCATTTACATTGTATCAAGTATTATAAGTAATTATGGGCCGAGTGTATTTGGACCCAATTTTAGACACATCTGACTGTGAACAATCAACATCTTTTGCCACACTCCCGTGTTGTATTTGCTTCGTGAAAGAGTTTTGGAATCCTTTCCATTGTTTCAGTTGACAGCTACCTTGTTGGGCGATGTTTCCTTTCAATTGGCCAAGTCCAACAGCTCATTAAGGTTTGTAAGCACTCCCTTTTAGCTGCACACTAATTTGCATTTTTAGACTTGTACCAGTATTTGTTTTAGATATGCAAATTACATTCCAGAATATTTTTCCTCTACTTAATCTGGGGAAAAAATGGCGTTATCTAAAACAGATTAATTTGTTTGAGGTATGCTTCACAAAGCCAGAATATTTAGATATTAAGCAAAAATTGTTTGTCCTATCTGTGATTTGCTATGGAGTAAAAAAAAAAAAAACTTCCTCTGTGTGACGATTTTGTCATTTTCAACCAGGATTATAGTTGTTCACATTATCTTGTATTTAAAAGGTATCTTACTGCAGAGCGTTGAAAAAGTTCTGCTGCCTTTGATCTGTCCTTGATTAATGCAACCTCTAGCCATGTTACTGATAGACTGCCCAGGCCGTGTATGTAAATGATGCCCTGGTACCTTAAACCTTATTGTGCCGCTAGACACTACTAAGTATTGGGGCTTTTTTGTCCTTTTACATATTTACAAATGCCGTATGTACTCTTTCTGATACTGCAGTTCGTTTTGCTGTTCCCATTTTACATACGGCACTAATATGGCTTTGTTAAATGGCTTCTGAAAGGCATACAAATGTTATCAGACTGCAAACAGTTCTAGAAACCATGGCCTGGTGTTTGCCATGTTTTGCTCTCTCTAGCAGAGAGCTGTTTATATATGTGAATTTTGTATATAGACTTTGCTACTTTGTCATTTTAGATATTTTTTTTCTATGTTTTTGAAAAGCTTGTAATATATAGTATTCAGATTTGTTAAGCTGGTTCTTAGTCATTTGTATCAGTGGAAATCCATTTGAATAAAAAAAAATAACCAATTTAAAACCATGTACCATTAATCTCATTCTTATTAACATTGTCAGTTCTTCATTTGAAACCTAGCTGTAGGTTCTTCATTGAACCCTTTCATGATGTGAACCAGAATCAAGTTTCCTCCTCTGAAATTCCATTAGCAATTACAGTTTACTAGTTTCTCAGAACTTCTGACTCAACATGTTTTGAGTCAAACTCTCTGAATCCTGTTACTATGTGTAAACAGGACTGTAATACACATTTGTGCAGGGCTGCTGATGTTCAGTGGAAGTATTTTCCTTCTGAGTTTAAGTATTTTACTGGAATCAGTCTCTCTTCCCACGACTCATATGTGATATTGTACATGACAATCTAGTGTCTCACGTGCTTTCCTCTGTTGGGCTCTGAACCTTTCACGTGACACGTTTCTCAAGTTTGCTGTACGTTCAGAAAACCAGAAGAACCAGCTGGCACACCCACTTGAAGCCTAGTACTCATTCCTCATGGGGCCCAAAACCAGTCTTACCGTGCTTACATAGCTGAGTCAAAGCACCTTACCTACAGTAAACATTTCTAATGTATGCAGTACATCTAAACATTTGGAAATAAGATTGATAACAAGGTAAAATATTACCATATACTAGAATTATATCTAAATGATTTGTTTATGATCGAAGGATTGTAAACAATTCATGCAGTTTATATATTGTTTTCTATCTACTAAGACATTTACGGTCTATAAACGTTTGCGGATAACCTTGTTGCACTGTTTGACACTCATCCCTCTTTGTCTAGTTGAAGTGTTTGATCGGATATCTGCATAATCCACGCTTGTTTCCTTGTGAACCAAATATCTGAGACTTACTGAACTCTACAAGTTGTTTCCTGCATTTCTCCCTTCAGTCTCAGTTGTTATTCTGTGAACACCCTCCACACAGTCACTTAAAGCGTTCCTGTGTTTCATCATTAGTTGTACAATGGACAGATAAGCCTGCGGTGTGGTTTCAATTCTTTTCAAGAGCCGTACTGTAGTGAACTCCAACCTGGACAGTACACCATTCTCCTAAAACATGCTGAAATATTCAGGTTACAGCTGTGCCCCACAGTCTCTTTTCATTTCCTCAAGACATATCAGCTGCAAAAAGATATCAGGGAATACAACCACAGTTGACACTGGACTTTGATACAAACAATGGCCTTCTATCTTCCTCACGCCTTACCCGGTGCTTCTTGCTCTAGGCAGGTGTCGTTAAACACAGATGTACGTGACTGGCTCATTCTTTAGTGCTTAGTGAATATATTTTTGCAAAGAAACTGCTTCTGAAGAAACACTTATATTAAACGCACCTTGCACATTGAGGCTGAAAAAGGGTTGACGTTTGGAGTTTGAAGGTCAGAAAAGGTATGTCTGGTAAATGGTGCTTACTCTATAATTAATATAGGGGTCTGTTGGCACTCAGGACTTGCAGCGGCCACCACCATGTTGACATGGGTTTGAGTACTGACCTTTAGGCCAGGTCAGCGGTCATGTAGGCATGATTGGCTGTTTCTGAGGATACACAAAAGTGGGGGGAGATGGATGCCTTGTAGCTGACAGCATCTCCAGTTCGATCCTGACCTTGAACTCCGCCTGTGTGGAGTCTGCATGTCCTCGCCATGTCTGTGTGGATTTACTCTGCGTACTCCAGTTTCCTCCCACAGTCCAAAGACATGTATTAGGTTAACTGATTACACTAAACTGGCCCAATCTGAGTATGTATGACTGGTTTCAAAGTAGCCTTGAGTATTGATGTAACTTTGTATTTGACATAAATAGCCATCGATTTTGAAAGCGACGTTAAATAAACAAACAACTGTGGTGCAATAGCTTGAGACTACAATGTCATCTTAGTATGCCAAAAGTTTGTGGTCACACACATTAAACATGGGTGTTAGTTTGGACTCGTCGCCCATACCCCAACTCCCTCTTTGCTGCTATAACAACCCTCACTCTTCTGAGCTGGCTTTCCACTAGCTTCTTGGCCAGTAAGCCTTGGCTCACTCTTGCCATTCCAATTCATCACAAATGTGTCTGACAGAGTTAAGGTCAGGATTCTGTGCATGCCAGCTAAGTGCTACATCAAGAGTTGGCAACTGATTTTTCATGGCCTTTGTTACAGGGAGGGCAGTGTAGAAAGTTGATTAAATGAAGTCATGGTGAAGTGAAAACTGAGAATCACTGAGGTGTAAAGTACAACCCATTTCGCTGCCACTGTTTGTTGCTATAGGGGACAGATTAATGCACAAGCACACAGTATTTACCTTTTGGTTCTAATAAAGGTGTCCAGATTACTGTTAAATGTTTTTCATGCTGAACAATTTCCTCTATATATTATATTATTTGGTATATCGCCTTGTTTCTATACTCATTGTCCATTTTATCAGGTCCACTTATGGATGTACTGCACAGCCTGTACTCCATCTGTTTCATCCATACTGCACAGTTTGTGTTAGTCATCCTCTAATTCTTCAGCAGTACTCACAGCATGCTGGTGGCTGGGCATTTTTGGTAGGTGACACCAAGGTGTTTAAAATCTCCAGCAGCACTGCTGTGTTTGATCTAGTCATACCAGTACAATACATACTAACAAAGCACCACCACATCAGTGTCACTGCAGTGCTGAAAATGATCCACCACCCAAATTGTACCTGATCTGTGGTGGTATTGTGGTGGTTCTGACCATTCGAGAACGGGAGAATAACAAAGTATGTAGAGAAACAGATGGACTACAGTCCATAATTGTAGAACTACAAAGTGCTTCTATATGGTAAGTGGAACTGATACAATGGACAGTGATTGTAGAAACAAGGAGGTGGTCTTAACATGATCAGTGAATGTATATTACTAATATTTTACACATTACTTAACCTCCTGAGACCTCGCATCTAGACATGAGGACATAACGTTTTGGATTTGCTACACCTCACACTTCATTCTGCTTAACTCAGTCCTCATTTGTAGACACTCTTGAGCATTTCACAAAAACAAAGATACCTCCTCTTCAAAGACGGTGCTCAGTTTATACATAAAAAAAAATCAGAGCTCGCGGAGGGTAAGGAGGTCTCGAGGTTAAACTACGAAATGATGATAAATCATCAATAACTAGCATTAAATTATCAATGCTAGCATTAAGCCGGTAAGTGAGGATTGCTGGCTGTCAATACCAGGACATGTAATGGACGCTGATGATAAATTTCCTTGTGCTAAGCTCCTGCAAATTGTCTGAGCAGAGATGGGTGTGTATTGAAGGTGCCACCTGTGTCTGGATGGTGGAAAACGAAACTGTGGGAGCTTGTCGGTGAGTCAAAGGATCCTCTCTACTGGTGATCTGTCTAAGCCACCCAGAGACTGTTCATCTTGTGTACATGCAGCGAAGAATCATGTCTGGCAGGCAGTGATCTATAACCAAGAGGGACACTACCCACAAGTAGTAATGTCTCATCTGATCCCTCTTGGGTGTGTTACCTTCTGGTTCTTCCCTTTCCAGCTATTTTGTTGCTACACTTACACAATTGTGTTCTGTTATTAGACTTTACATTCATAACATCACAAACTATATATTTTGTATACTATCTGAGCTCTTCCTCCGGTACAAATTTCAGTTCACGTACTATGTTCTTCCGGTACCAGTGCCGACTCCACTCAAACCGGCTCTCCCGTTACCTCCCTCAGCTCAAAGAAGTGATTTAGGTTAACTGATTATGCTAAAGTGTCCCTAGTGTATGAGTGTGTGGGGGTGTGTATGAATGTGTGTATGATGGACTGCCACCCTGTCTAGAGGTATTGCTGTCTTGCACTCTATGCCGCCAGCCAGGCACCAGCTCTCCTGCAACCCTGTCCAGGATTAATTGGATAAGAAAGTGAATAAATTCATTTTATTTATTCTTTTTCTTTAAATATGTTCATTTATTTATTTATTTTTATTTAGCTTCCATGTATTTATTACTATTACTATAATATTATTCATTAGGTAACGGCCCAAGATGGTTGAGTCTCTTTGTATTAGTCCTCCCAAGGTTTCTTCCTTATAATATTTAGGGAGTTTTCACTCGTTCCTCGTCGCCCTAGGCTTGCTCAGTTAGAGCTGTGAGCCTAGATATTTGTAAATCTGCTTTGTGACAATGCGCCACTGTATTAAAAGCACTATATTAATAAATTGTTCTTGACTGTGTTTTCTGAAATATAAACCTGATTTTCTCTGATAAATAACACCGTAGATTTTGTTGTGTGCATCCTTTCATACTCTTACTTAAGCAGGCTACATATTTTAAGAAACAGTAGGTGTACTTATGTAAGGTTTCGCACACATCTGGCTACCTGATAAACATGGTCTTTCATTTCTTGTGCTTCAAAGATGTAAAATTTCACAATCAACTTACCTGCACCTGAAGGTCATTTCTGAGGAAGTCATGCTTAACCTTTTTGTGAAGGGCAGAGGGAAAGGCAGAGTTTACTGGCATAAGATCAAAGGCTCGATGTTGCTGTAAAACAGCTCTTAAACACTTTCTTCTATGGTGTAGACCTGTCAGAGGTACTCTAAAAGTTTTGCTAGTACTTTATTGGCCAGCTCAGCTAAACCCACATTAGCTAAAGGCTATATTGCACACCTACTATAGTGCTGAAGCATGGTTGGCTAAGCCTATACTGTGTAAGGCTGTTGTTTATGTATCATATTAATAATGGCAAGTTACACCATTACAGAAATGAAGAGATTTCAAAATCAAATCCAATGCCACCTCATGGCAGCTCTATGAACAGTTTTATTATCTGTAGTGCTTTCACAGCAAGATATGGAAGAAGATTTTCAAACCTACTTTCATGCCATAAATGTTGCCATTGCAATGGGGTTGTCAAGTCTATGGATGCAAGTCCATTGGAGGGGCGACGGGGTTGGGGGGAGTGAGTGGGTTGATCCTCTGACTGGCTTCCTCTGCGCCAGGCATGGCTAATCATGCTGGAATGATTCCCGAATTGGCTAGAAGGTTCCACTGGGACTCAAACCTGGGTCACCATGATGGCGGGCTAGTGAACTGCCAACATGCCACCTGAGCACCTCTTTTTATTTTTTTTATTTTTTATTTTATAAACCCCCCAAAAATTAGAAAGCTCTAAACTTATAATTTACTCTATCAGAGAGATAAGTACTCTTTATAGAAAAAAGTATTGGAACACACCACTTCTTAATCATTTAATTCAGGTGTTTCATTCAGTCCCTTTGCCGCAAGTGTATTAAATCAAGCACCTAGCCATGCAGTCTGCCATTGTGGAAGAGTGGGTCGTTTTAAACAGCTCACTGAATTTGAGCATGCTACTATGCTACTGTAATAGGATGCCCCCAAAGCAACAAGTCAGTTCATGTAATTTCTTCCCTAAATATCAATCAACTGTAAGTGGTATTACTGAAAAGTGGAAACATTTAAGAACCACAGCAACTCAAAGTGGCAGACCTCAAGAAGTTACAGGGTCACCGAGTGCTGAGGCACATCGTGCATAAAAGTTACTAACGCTCTGCTGACTCAATTTTGACAATTGTATGTTTCCAACTTTGTAGAAACAGTTTGGGGAAAACACTTTTCTGTTTCAGCAAAATTGTGCCCCAGTGCACAAAGCATGGTCCATAAATGCATGGTTGGATGAGTTTGATAAGGTAGAACTTGACTGTTCCGCACAGTCCTGACCTCAACCCCATCAAACACCTCTGGGATGAACTAGAACAAAGATTGCGAGCCAGGCCCTCTCATCCATTATCAGTGTCTGACCTGACAAATGCTCTTATTTGAATGGGCAAAAAGTCCCAGTGTGTCTCATAAAGACTGCTTTGGTAGGACATTCCCTCAGCATTGTAGTTTGCATAATATTGACACATTGAAGTGTTTATTTTGGTGGGACTTGTGTAATCTTACATAACTTTTAAGTTTGTTCTCCCCATGTCTGTATGGGCTTCTCTGGGTACTCTGGTTTCCACATTAGAAAAACATGAGATAGGTCAATTTGGTCTTTCTAAATGTCCCCAGGGTGGGTGTGTTTGATGAGTGCAGTTGTAGCCTTGCTCCTGTCATGGATATACTGTAGGCATCTGACATGAAGTTAATAAATAATTAAGCATCTTTTCCACTCTCTGCTTAGTAAATGAAAACTAAGTGTTTTTCTCAGTGGGAACTACTTATACACTACATTGGCTTGAAAAAAAGCTGGAGAATTGCTTTAAGAATTGCCAAATGCAAGTCTCCTTACCATTCATGACCTGAAAGTGGTGTATCAATAACTGCTCAAGTAGAACTCTACAGTCACTTGGGGACACAGTTTACCAAATACACACAGCTGCCTGAGAGCTCTCCTTGGGAGTGATTCCTGCAACAGCTGCTGCTGGGAGTGTGGAAAGGTCTTGTCTGCACTCCCTCTGACTCGGGTTATTACTCCTATTTATTGCTAGCACTGCTCACCCACGTTGCATGATGCAGTCAACAGCCTGAGGGGTTCTTCATTCAAATCTGCTTGTAATCATATCAATTTCCATACGGTCAGGGTTGTTTTTAACCTCAAAGAGATGGTCCCAAGTTTGCTCATAAATGCTTCGCATGGCTTTACTTTAGTATGTGGACACCCTGATTATACTGGCTGTGATTGAAATGGCATACTATGCATGCTACTCATTCTAAACTCCACCCAAAAGCAGTAACTGGTAGGTCATAGATGAGATACTACTCATTTTGCAATATGAATACAGAGGTAACCGCAGGACATCCTGCATTCCAGAATTCAGCATGGTTCCTTCTCAAATATTATCCATGACACTCAGCTTTCATCGATAAGTGTAGAGCAGAAAGTCTTCTCCATTTGTCACATTACACCCTTAAAGTAAATTAAAGCTAATCTACACATTTTATCCCTCAACATCAAACTGAAAGTAACATTTTGATTAGTAAAACACCCAATATGGTATTTCCAGTGATCACCCTCTTTAGATTAACAATTATAAACTTGCTTAGGTACAATCAATCACTTTACACCACATCACACACCAAGCAACTAGCCCCCCATCAGACATCAACTGTAGTGGTTCTGATTGCTTCAGAAAAAACAAACACTGTTCCTTGAAGATTCCAGTATTAGAACATGGTAATGTAAAGAATTCACCATGGTTGGAAAGATGCTTTGAATAGGGTTCCAGGTTGAGGTTGTGACAAGTACAAGTTAGAAAAAGGATACAAAACATTCAGAGGCCTTAACTATCCCCAAGAGTACTGTTCAAGAATTATAAAGTAGTGGACAGTGTATGGTACCACCAACTTTTAAACTGGGCTGTCCCTCCAAACTGGCTAAGCCAAGAGGATACTGATAAGGGAATCTACACATGTGGCAACTATAAAGGGCTTACAAGGATTTTTTGGAAAGTCTCACACTGACTCTTGTTTGAATTTTTGATGCCACTAAAGAATATGAGGTTGAACCTTTTGGACTGAAGTTCACACTACTGAAAATACACCATACCTACTATGAAGCATGGTGGTGGCAACATTGTGCTGTGGGGGTAATTGGTCAGGACTGAAGGGTAAATGGATGCTCCTAAGTACATCCCACTGCTCTCCCTGCTAGACAGTGGTGCTGATAATGGCAATGGTTGTAAACACACTGCAAAAAAGAGTGAATTTAGCATAGAAGATGAATGTCATTGTTTATTTATTTATTAATTTGTTTATTCGCATATTTAACGTCACTTTTGGGCACCAGCAGCTATTTGCAACAGGCACAAGCTGAGTACTACCAGCAGTCATACACACTCAATTATCAGTTAACCTAACACATGTTTATATATATGTATATATATAATATAGTAGAGTAAATGTAGTGGAGTATAGTGGAGTAAATGTGTGTGTGTGTGAGGCTACCACAGTCCCCAGATAGCCGCACAACTGTGTAGTATAACAAATATAGTCAGTCCTCCTTATCTGTGGGTTTTGCAGAGATCTCTCTCCAGCACTTTCTGTTTGAGGCTTTATTGGTTTAGGTCTTGTTCGTTCACAAGTACAGTTTTTTCTTGTCATTATTCCCTAAACAACATAGCATAACTATTTTCATCGCATTTACATTGCATTAGGTATTACAATTAATCTAAAGATGATTTAAAGTATACAGGAGGATATGCACACGTTATATTCAAATACTAAAATCTGATACTACGCCATTTTATACAACACCAGCTGCAGATCTTGGTATCTGCTTGGAATCCTGGAACCAACCCCTGTGGATACTGAGGGCTGCCTGTACTACATGCTGCTCCAAATATATTATTCAGTATACAAATATGCTATTTCAAAGCATAGATTAAATGTCCGATTCCCAAACCATGGGCATTAATATCAAGCTGTCCCACCTTCAATTGCAATCCACTAGATTAAACACATGACTGCAGAAATTAATTTCCATTCAGCCACAGCAACAGCAGGGAGGTACTAATGACTCACACTTAGTGTTCACTAGGCTTGAGGTCAGGACTCTGTTCAGGTCAGTCAAGTTCTTTTACACCAAATTCTTCCTCAAATATTGGAAGTAAGCTGGAAAAAATAGACATCTGTGGCTGAAACGTACCTAATAATGTGTAGTCACCTCAACCAAAGGACCCATTTCTGACTAATTAAAACACCCCCAGAACATCACAGAGCCCCCTCCAGTTTGAACCTCACCTTGCACGCAGTCCCTATTGAAGAATCATTGATTCATCTGATCAGATAAGTTTTCCAGTCATGAACAGTCCACTTTTAATGTCTTTTGCCCACTATAAGTGGGCAACTCTGTGGGCAGAAGTGAGCAAAGGCCCCGTGTGCCATTCTGCACCGTATGTTCATGGTATGCAGTTCCGTGTGGAGTGTTCTTTCAGAAATTGATTGGGAAGGACCTGTGTTGACTTGAAGCGATGAATGGGTTTCTATTCATTAAAATGTTGCTTTGGATGTGTTATTACAGTTGCAGACCACAGTGACCACACAATGCTTAATAAAGATTTTTAAAATGTGATGCTATACAACATATATGCATACAAGCTGTGTTACATCAAATGTTCACACTTCAGCTTCAGTTATTTGCTATCAACTGTAGGGTAGTTTCCTTTTCAGCATATATTACTGAGTCCTGTTGTGATGTCATGACAACAAAGTAGCAGTAAAAACATTTCCCTAATAAAGTCACCAATACGGCATTCTGCAGTATACTCTATGGCTGTATCAGAATGCCAACAAAGGATATTGTCAAATAATTGACACAAATCATTATGTTGAAGTCATGAGATACTGCTGACTGTATTTCTTCTTCAGGTGGTGGGAACAGGTTCCATAAACAACAGTCTGCATTACACCACTGAAGCTGATGACATTGCACATCATGATCTTAGGCTTCAGTGTGGCTGCATGGCCATGAAAGCTTAATCTACAATGTTTCCAGTTCTTGTGGTTACTTCCAGGGGTAGAGTGTTGCATCTGAGCTTGTGGCTGAGCTGTTGTTTGTCCTTGATGTTTCCATTTTGCAACACACATAGCTGACCAGGGCAGCTGTAGCAGGGTGTGTGTTGAAAATGGCAGCATCTTGTGAAAGTGCCTAATTTAAAGTCACTGAGTTCTTCAGTACAGCCAATGTGACTGTCAGTGTTGGTCTGCTGAGCAGCTCTGTGATTGAGTTTATGCACCTGTTAATAATGGATGAATTCATAACCTAGAAGGGATGACCTCATACTTTCGAACCCTGTACAGTTTTATTCAAAAGCTGGTCATCCCTGGCCAAATGACTTGGTTTATTATTTAAATGACTAAATAAGCTTTATATAATTCTGACAGTAAACAGTTAAGACAACTATTCATATGTACCTACCTATTTCAGATACACAAAAATGAGTGTATGAGGAGTAAAGTAAAACAAAAAAGCTGACATTTGGTGCAGGTTTAAAGTGGAAGCAGATGAGTGCAAAGCTGCTGATACAGCAGTTTAGGAGAGCACCCACATGAATAACTTCAGATGAGGCTGCTCGAAATCATCCAAGCATTTTAACAGCATGCCATAGTTACTGACCAAGATGGGGGGAGAGGGTGGGTGATCAATAAGTCTGCGTGTATGAGCAAGGAGGCAATATATTTTCGCTCTCATAACTCCTTTATGATCAGCCATGAGGAGTGTACTGTTGAAAAACCAGCTGTTTTTTTGTAATCCCTTAGCACAATTTATTCTCACAGACAAACCTTCTTTCCTCATATAGGTAAAAATATTAGTGAATGAATTTATACCAATGTATCAGTGTTACAGAGTACAACATATTACTCATACCAAATACTTCTGCTACTTATGAATTAATTTATTATTCATATTGCATGTTGCCATCCATGATGTGTTCAAGTGTAAACATTGGGTCAGATATTTTCGAAAATGTACACAAAAAACCCTGAAAGCAGGTGCATTGGATATGTTTGTCACTGATGTGTGCCTACCATCCAGCATCATAAAAATTATTCTAATACAAAGCAAAATAATCTACATGAAAGTATGAAACTGCTGCTTATGAGATGTGCACCTACAAGTCAACAAAGAAAACTAGTCATCAGTGTCCAGTTTATATATTCCATAAGTCCTCATAAATTATACTGTTGTCTAAAGAACCATTCAGGTGTTGTTACTTTAGACATCATACAGAGATGCATTGTAACAGGATCCTTTATGAACCTCATTCTTCGACAGTTGTTCACATATTGAGGAATACTCAGATTGTCATCATGCAGACTGGTGAATGAAAGACGTCGGGATCACTCCTTAAGCTTGTTCTCCAGGAAGTCCTGAATTTTGCTGAAGTTCTCTTCCTGCTGACCAAGTGCTTCCAGTAAAATCCCCATGGGTGACTTCTTTAGTCCTGCACTCTCCATTTTATTCTCCAGTTTGTTCTTCATGTTGCGAAGACGCAGCGAGGCATGGGCAAAGATCACTGGAATGCAAAAGGGCAGGATTTTACTGCTCTGACAGATATGTTACTTGTGTTTTTGTTTTTTAACACTATGAACAGAGCTTGCGTGACACCATTACATTGGATGCACAGTGATACTGGAATCGTATCGTCTTACGTGGTGGGAGTAGAGTAAAACGGTTCAATTCTACATATTGAATTACATGCATGTATGCGCTGTTTAATGTCCGCGTTACGTTCTGTGAAACAGGACGTCGACTGAAGTGAAAGTCAACCAGGCATTAACATAGTCGATTGTTTTGGGTTCCGTAATGTAAAACTCAGGGAAATTCTTACAAGAATACTGTCTGCAAATGATATACACTGCTCAAAAAAATAAAGGGAACAATTTAACTCAAAGTAAATCAAACTTCTGTGAAATCATACTGTCCACTTAGGAAGCAACACTGATTGACAATCAATTTCCCATGCTGTTGTGCAAATGGAATAGACAACAGGTGGAAATTATTGGCAATTAGCAAGACACACTCAATAAAGGAGTGGTTCTACAGGTGGGGACCACAGACCACTTCTCAGTACCTATGCTTTGTGGCTGATGTTTTGGTCACTTTTGAATGTTGGTGGTGCTTTCACACTCATGGTAGCATGAGACGGACTCTACAACCCACACAAGTGGCTCAGGTAGTGCAGCTCATCCATGATGGCACATCAATGCGAGCTGTGGCAAGAAGGTTTGCTGTGTCTGTCAGCGTAGTGTCCAGAGGCTGGAGGTGCTACCAGAAGACGTGGAGGAGGCCGTAGGAGGGCAACAACCCAGCAGCAGGACCGCTACCTCTGCCTTTGTGCAAGGAGGACCAGGAGGAGCACTGCCAGAGCCCTGCAAAATGACCTCCAGCAGGCCACAAATGTGCATGTGTCTGCATAAACGGTTAGAAACCAACTCCATGAGTATGGTATGAGGGCCTGACATCCACAGATGGGGGTTGTGCTCACTGCCCAACACCATGCAGGACGCTTGGCATTTGCCAGAGAACACCAGGATTGACAAACTCGCCACTGGCGCCCTGTGCTCTTCACAGATGAAAGCAGGTTCACACTGAGCACATGTGACAGACGTGACAGAGTCTGGAGACACCGTGGAAAGCGATCTGCTGCCTGCAACATCCTTCAGCATGACCGGTTTGGCAGTGGGTCAGTAATGGTGTGGGGTGGCATTTCTTTGGAGGGCCGCACAGCCCTCCATGTGCTTGCCAGAGGTAGCCTGACTGCCATTAGGTAACAAGATGAGATTCTCAGACCCCTTGTGAGACCATATGCTGGTGCGGTTGGCCCTGGGTTCCTCCTAATGCAGGACAATGCTAGACCTCATGTGGCTGGAGTGTGTCAGCAGTTCCTGCAAGATGAAGGCATTGAAGTCATGGACTGGCCCGCCTGTTCACCAGACCTGAATCCGATTGAGCACATCTGGGACATCATGTCTCGCTCCATCCACCAACATCACGTTGCACTACAGACTGTCCAGGAGTTAGTGGATGCTTTAGTCCAGGTCTGGGAGGAGATCCTTCAGGAGACCATCTGCCACCTCATCAGGAGCATGCCCAGGCGTTGTAGAGAGGTCATACAGGCACGTGGAGGCCACACACAATACTGAGCCTCATTTTGACTTGTTTTAAGGACATTACATCAAAGTTGGATCAGCCTGTAGTGTGTTTTTCCACTTTAATTTTGTGTGTGACTCCAAATCCAGGCCTCCATTGGTTAATAAATTTGATTTCCATTGATGATTTTTGTGTGATTTTGTTGTCAGCACATTCAACTTTGTAGAGAACAAAGTATTCAATGAGAATATTTCATTCATTCAGATCTAGTATGTGTTATTTGAGTGTTCCCTTTATTTTTTTGAGCAGTGTATAAATGCGTCCAAAGGGGTGCAATAATTAATCGACTTAGTCAACTGAAATTGACTAGCAAGTGAGTTGCCAACTAATTTAATAGTCGATTAGTCTGTGATGTCATCACACGTTTCTTGAGCTAACTGGAAATGTTTTTACATTAGTGCTTACTGGAGAGTTAACAAAAGCGTGATGGCAGTCTCAAGAACAAAATCCTCAAGCGTGGAAACTTTTCACACTTATCTCCAAAAAAGATTGTCAATTGTACCAAAATATTTGTAAATATGACCTTAGCTGGCATGGAAGCGCATCCTCCATGTTGGAGCATCTAAAGAGCAAACACGTCATCTAACTCAGTGAAGATGACACATCTCAGTAAGTTAGTTGTGCTAGTTATCTAACATTGAGTGCAATGGTTATGGAAAACCAGACAGCTTGCTCAATCACCTCATCATTAGTTATTTTGTAACAAAGACATCAATACATTTCACTCACAGATAAGGGGAAGGTTGATCCCAAACATGAAAACCATGACTCCACCAAACAGTGACATAAGGAGGTAGCTGGCAAGCATCACTAAAAAGACAAACAGTGTAGGGTTCTCCTTCTTAAAATTCTTGATCATGGCTTTGTTTTCCCCAACCCAAAGGAATCCGAGGAACACTGCTACGACTACCGTTGCACCGGTGATCATGCCAACAGGGTTCAAGAACCTAGAGAACGAGATTAATGGACAGAGGATCAGTCGAAACTTTTGCAGATTTGTAAATGGTGACATCTAGAGATTGTGGACTGCAAGTACAAACAGACTCGATTTTAAAATGAAGATACAGGACAAATTAGATATTTCGCTTTAACTGCTTCAGTACATGAATTACACAAATCCAGGTGTGTCTGAGACATACTGACAAACTGCATAAAAAAGTCACGTATGGCCAAACCGGCCTTTACAATTAGTGTAGTAAGCTCTAGTAAATTGTAAAACGAATAAGGAAATGTTGACAGTAGTGACATGGAGATACCCATTCAAGACACTTTAGTAATCTGCTATTTGAGCTCTTGCTATACGGTACGGAGTATATTAACAGCCTAATCCACTATAATGAACACTACAACTCTCATGCATGCATTTTCTTAGGTCTTGCTGATATGTTGTAGGACCATTACAAGCTTAAAATTTTTTTTTGTTTTAGGTTTGGACCGTTTTGGTCCAGGAGTGTGTGTCACGCATTAATAAATAACAACTGTCATACTCTCAGCTACACCTGTAATATACGTGATGTTTTCTGCATCACCATTCAATAACGTGTCTTATGTGATTTTAGCTGGGACTAAGACTGGCTTCATGTTCTCTGTATTTGCTGCCGGACGTCATTAACAAGGTAATCCCAGTGGATCATGCATTAAGATAGCCAGCAGGCAAATGTTGAGGTTTAAACCAGCACTCCAGGCTATACTTAGAACTAACAATTTCCTCAGCTTTCCATATTAGACGTACTCTTTAAATATTACACTACCAAGACTAAATACACAGGATAGGGTGAACTGAGTAATATATGAGGCACTTTAAATGAGCACTTGTTTGTTTGTCTGATGTGTAAGGAAGTTATGGGATACTGATGAATCATAGTTCATATGAGAAGAGCCAACATGACTCAAACGTCTTGTGGGGTGTCACAGATTTCCCACAATACTGTCAAGCTGTGATAAGTCTGCATCATTGTGTTAGCCAGTAATGTTAGACGCATTTTAATATATACGCATAATATAATCGACTTTGAGTAAACTAGAATAAACGTATTAATAAAGATATGAATGGTATAAACAATAAACACTTTACTTTCCCTAAGTGTTCATCTTGAGAAAAGGTGCCACATCACAGCACATCCGTTGCTCACCCTACTATGAGAAACACAATGACTGCCATGGCCAGGTAGTTGGTTTGGTAGTACAGCAGGTTGCTGACCACTCTGTTGTTCCATTTCGATAGATCGCGAAAGTCTGGTTTGGCGAAACGTTCCGATCCGGGAAAGAAATCATCCCACTGTCTGAGCGGCGCTAACTCCACTTTAGCCATGGTGCAAACTTCGTGACAGCTGGTGAGTAGTTCTCCAAGCAGTTCTCGCGCACCGCTTCTGAACTGCACGGAATCTCGCGATAGTTCGTTGTTCAACAAACACAAAATCGTAAACAAACGATCTCGTTTATTTAACGCTGGCTACTGGAAGTTTGGTCTCGAGCTACTGTCGTGGAAATTCTGTTCAGACATCGTTCAAATAAACAATATTTAGAAATACATTAATTTCCACTTCTAAAGTAGTAAGTCCAAAAATAGTCACAAAAAGTCCGCACTAGCAGCCAAGCCAAAAATCTGATATGTCTCAAAAACTGCAGTTTTATCCTTTACCATTATCACCAGTTGAGACTCGAGAATCTTTTTTATATATTTATTTTTATTATTTTTAAATTACACTATCATCTCCAACTCCAGCCCAGGTGCCCTATCATCCTGTGATTTACCCTCCTCCTTCCAGAAAGAGTTCATGATAAGCTTCCAGCCTCCCTTCAGGCGCTCTTGTACATCACTTTAAATAGATTCCATTATCTTAAAACTTCTCAAGGCTAAATCCATGACTACACCATGGTGTTGCTGGGTATGCTGACCACTACATTTCTAGTTACAACAATCAATCATCTCAATAATCATCTCTGAAATCTCCCACATAGCCCAGTGATTTTCATATGCTCTTTACATCATTCACATATCACTGGTTTCTTAATCTTCAAACAGTGTTCTAAATACCGCAGGGATAAACAACTGAAAATTCAGGTATCAATCAACTATACTTACCCAACATTAGATTAAACTATCTGTTGTCTTAAATTAATTTGGGCAATAACTATTGTTGTTTATGGCACAATCAGGTACTATCTGTTGGCATTTTCTTTGCATTGCCATTATTGTGCATTTATATGCATATGACAGAATGTGTACACAGACATATATAAGCTTATGTGCTATGCAACTTGACACAGAATTACTCAGTTAAAACAGTGTGTTATGAAATATTTATTTTCTGTGGAATATACACAATAGGTATAATCATATGCTAAAGTTTGGGCACCCTGGCAGCACCCCTCTCCCATGCTTAGCTTTGCCACTGCCATTGCCATTTGAAACTGCAGTTGTGTATTAGTGTAAGACTGGAAAACTAACATGTCTAGTTTCTTGTTGTGTATGTTTTTTCTAGTGCTTTACGTTAGTAAAATATTTTTTAGGTTCCTCACTGACAGGAAGCAACGGATTAATGCAAGAAGGTTGGATACCCAGAGCAACTCCATTATCTGTATCTAACATTTTTAAAATCTCGGTTATGTCCATTTATAAGTGCAGTAGGTCTTAGCAGATTTTGCAGCTTGTCAAATCAAAAAAACTCCCAAAAATAAGTCCAGACTTCAAAGTGGAGAAACAAACAGCTTTATTGAATCCGGCTAGAGCCAAAAAAAAACAAAAAAACTGGACAATGCACATCGTAATCTCAATGAGCAAAGGCCCCAATGGTCTTTTATATGATCTACACACACACTTTTGGGCCTTATCAACTTTGTTTTGGTTTTAATGGCGGTGTCAAGTCCCTCACCTTCTTTTTATATAAATGATCAATTTTACTTCACATTATCATGACTAAAACATCTCACACGTAGTATAACCCTCATATACATTGTATGGTCATGCCAAAATAATAAATTCTATTTTACAAATATAATATTTATATGGCTTGTCCACATATAATGCAGACAACACACAAATAACCACGTCCCCAGCACACACACCTAACTACGTCCCCAGCACACACACATACAGTGGGGGGACACACATCACTAGTCCAAGGAGTACTTCCAACATTGTCCAGTCTTTCATAAAACTGTTACATGTGTCTGGTAAGGTTATATATGGGTTAAGTAGTATATGTTAATTACTTTAATAATAAGTATAATAACAGGGACTGTGGTACTGGACTCTGCAACCGGAATGTCCAGGGTTCAAATCCATCATCTGCCAAGCTGCCACTGTTGGGTCCTTGAGCAAGACCCTTAACCCACATTTGCTTGGATTGTAAGACTGTATCAACTGTATAAGGGCTAAATGCTGTAAAAAAAAAAACCTTATCGGACCACGGGCGTACATGCCAACAGACGTTACGCGGAGCATAGTGTGTTTCTAAATGAATTGAATCTGGCACACGTTGAATTTAACTTAATCGTTAACTGTATCGGTTTTGTAACGCATCTTAAACTGTATCACCATTGCTTTCGCGTTGTCTGAAATTGACAAATTCACACCTCTAAACCAATGAAGACGTCCCATAATCATGAAGCGCGACCAAAATGGCTATGTTTCATAATTTCAAATCCCCTTCACAAGTGCACGAATTATAAGACCTAAGTAGCGCCCTTAATATTTAATGTGCAAGCATTTGGGACGCTACCAATAACATTCAAGCAGCCGACATCTTATTGGTGGATTAAGCTCAGAACGCGCACGTGTCAATGACGTGGTGCACCAGCGCTTCCTCTCAGTAGTTGTAGCTGAGTGACGGCTATGGGAGCTACTGCAATACTGTGAAATACTGCAGGTAAATTAGGTGGAATAAAAGCTAAAAATAAAAACGTACCTGTATACTAGCTGATTTTCATAGTGAATGAGTGGAATAAAGTTTGTTCTGTAATAAATATTGCATACCAAGGGAGCTATACTATTAGCAGCACAATGTTGAGTTTGCGCTCAATGGTTAACATTACAAACGCGAGGTGAAAGCCAAACATACTAGTATAAATAAGGGCTTGTACCATCACAGTGACTGGATAATTTTGGATTTGCAGTAAAGCTAATCTTGGGTTACACCTGTTTATCCACAGCCAAATGTGGGGAAGAGCGCTTGTGCACCCTAAGCTGCTGAACACAATCCGTATAACGTGGAGTCACCGGCATTTATTCACCATGCAGCTGAAAACCAAGGAGTTCAAGTCATTATTCACCGATGGTCTCAATACTTTGGCAGGTGAGACTGCATCAGTGGCGTCTGATGCTTTTTAACATAGGAGAAGGCTACTTGATCACACAGGATCACTTCGTTTTACTTGCTAGCTGTAGCATAGGGATTCGCCAGTGGTCCTTCAATGGAGCTGCAGTTAGTTGCGTTAATAATGCCTAATACAAACCCATTTTACACTCACTGGTCACTTTATTAGGTAAACCTCCTTGTTTCCACAGTCATTGGATATTTTATCAGTTCCGTATCATGTTTAGTACAGTGTAAGTTCTACAGTTACAGACTGTAGTCCATCTGTTTCTCCACATGCATTGTTAGTCCCCTTTACTCTGTTTTCTAATGATCACAGAGAACCCCCACAGCACCATGACAGATCAGGTACTATTTGGGTTGTGGATCATTCTCAGCACTGCAGTCACACTGATGTTGTGTTAGTGTGTGTTGTGCTGGTATGAGTGGACAGCACAGCAGTGCACAGCAGTGCTGCTGGAGCTTTAAACACCTCAGTGTTACTGCCAAAAATCTCCAGCCTCCAGCAACCTATAAAATGGTAAATGGAACTGATAAAATGGAAAATTAGTGTAGAATCAAGGAGGTGTACCTAATAAAGTGATCGGTGAGCGTGCATTATAACACATTTTATCTTTATAGATTGTACATAAGATGTAAGACATTCCTGCCTCTGATTTATTAAAGTTTGAGAAATTGGTCATGTCCCAATTTGCTTGACCAATCATCATCATTAGGAGATGACGTGCTTCCTGGTGTCTGTTGAAGTCTAGAAGGTTTTCTTACTGTGTAACGCGCACCTGTTTACACTCCATGCACTGCCAGTGTGAAGCTAGTTCATCCAGATGTGGCTCGGAATGACACATTAAAAGCATAAAGCATAATCTTTTGTCCCATTCAAAATGGCTACACCACAGACTCTCAGAGGACAAAGGCATCAATGAGAGTATTAGGTTTGTGCTTGGGGGCTTCAAAGCATATTTTGCACACTGTGTTGTATTTTAATATATACAAGCCTGGCTGATATCAGATCAGTTAGGGGTGAGCAATATGATGATATTTTGCCCACGAAATTTTATCATCATGATTGATAGTATTCTTCTTTGAGGATATTGTCTGTGCTTAAAGAGCACTGACAAAGTGCATGTTTTATTATAAGGAGTGTAATTGGTCCTGTGTAATTTGATGAAATGTCGCAACTTTTGAATATAAATCACTATAGTAAGTATGGGATAATATTTGAATTGTAGTTTTTAAGAAGCTGATGCATTTTGTTTGCAATCTTGTGTATCGTAACAATGTCTTTAAATATTGTGATATAATTTTTTTCTATATCACCCACCCCTAAGGTGAGCGGCACGGTGGCTCAGTGGGTAGCACTGTTGCCGCACAGAAGGTCCTGGGTTTGATCCCATGCTGCCTGGGTCATTTCTGTGTGGAGTCTGCATGTCCTCCCTGTGTCCTCATGGGTTTACTCTGGTTTCATCCAACTGTCCAAAGACATGCATTAGGTTAATTGATCATGCTAAAATTGACCCTGACTTGAGTATATATGTCGTTTCAATATAACCTTGCGTATTGATGTAACCTGGTGTCTGTCGTTGAATGGCCTTTGATGCTGAAGAGCGACATTAAATAAGCAAACAAACAAACCCTCCCCTAAGGTCATTACTGATGCTGATCCGATCCAGATTATCTCATGATTGCGGTACTAATACAAATATAGCTTGAGAAAAGACTAGAAAAGAACAGTTTCAAAATGTACATAACACCACTGTGTTTCAGGTATCCATGAATATCATGATAATATACAAAATAAAATAAGGTGCTGCATAAATCAATAGAAATGGATGTTGTTAAATTTTGAACCAATTTTTATTTGGATAAAACAGTAAGTAGTAACAAAATCAGCTATTTATAGAAGTCAGTTAAAACCCCAATTTTCTACATTATGTTGCTTATCATGTCCTTTACCAGGTGAAACAAAATGCATTTGTTGGATGAATCTTGGATTCATCTCTGTTCTTGGCTATTGGACCGACAAACTTTGCTATCTGGCTTTAAGTCTGTTCTTTGAGGTGTTTCCTTTTGTCATTCCATCATACGTGACAGTTTTACAAACAACTGTTGTTTGGGCAGTGCCCATGAGAAGAGAAATGGTCAGGAATAAAGACCTGAATTAACTTACCAAGGGTCAAATCAATATGGCCAGAGGACTGACTCAGAGCATCTTCTAAACAAGGCTTGTGTGGTGCTCCCTTTCAGCGGGGATGAGCATCTACTGACACTTGTCAGGGGAACAGTGGTACAAGGTACAGAAACGATGGAAGAAGGTCATCTGGTCGTCATTGTTACAGACATGGTGGTTTTAATGTTTTGGCTAATTTGTGTAAAATGGAATTGAAAATAGAGCATATTGTCCCATCTTTGACCCTAGAGATTTTTCAGAAGCACAGATATGAGCTCAGGATCGCAGGAGGAGCGGTGCGGGACCTTCTGTCTGGGAATCGACCAGAAGATGTGGATTTTGCGACAACAGCAACACCTGAGGAAATGAAGAGCATGTTCCAGGCTGCAGGGATCAGGATGATCAACAACAAAGGAGAGAAACATGGAACAATCACTGCTAGGGTAAGTTTAAAAGTCTAACTGTTTGATGGTTTCTTTGGTTTTTATTTAATGTTCTGTTTCAGCATCAGTGTCTATTTACAACAGATGTAAATTTAGGCCTGTTAGCATGATCAATCTCAAAGCAGGGAAATGGCCGTCTACTTAATTTATAATAGGAAAATTAATGTTTTTGACTGCCCCCTTACTTTTATCTGCTGGATTTTTTTCCACTCCTGGCTGTGTTCTAATGCTCCTCACCAGTCTCCATGTTGTGTGTAAATATTCATAGTTCATACATGAGATTAAATTTACGTCTCTTGTGTTACTCTCATTCATGCACAGCTGCATAATGAGAATTTTGAGGTGACCACACTGCGAGTGGATGTACAGACTGATGGACGGCACGCTGAAGTGGAGTTCACCACAGACTGGCAGAAGGATGCTGAACGCAGAGACCTCACAATTAACTCCATGTTCCTTGGTAATGCAGGCTTTAATTCATATACACTCACTGGCCACTTTTTTTGGCGCATGCATTTTAATATTGGGTAAGAATTTGCTGTTTTTGTGGTATGGATGGATTTTCTGGATTGTGATACGTTATGCGTTACATAATCTCTGAAGATTTGTGAGCTGCACACTCATAATACAAGTTCCGTGTTCTAGAACATCCCAGAGGTGCTAAATTGGATTGGAAATCTGGTGACTGTGGATGTCATTAAAGTATGCTGTATGTTTTCCAGTCTTTAGCTGTCTAGTTTTGTTAAGCCGATGTCCAAGTGTGAGATTCCTACAGGCTGACAGGAGTGGAACCGAAAGTGATTTTCTGCTGCCCTCAAGATCAACATTACGTGCTTTCATAAATCAGTGTTGTATAGAGTGTTTATTCAAGTTACCGTTTCCTTCCTACAAGTTTGGCCATTCAAGTCAAGACCGTTGAGAGTGGGCAAGGTGTTGTTTTTGCCTCAGAACATCCTCACAGGATGTTTCATTTCTGTTTACTCTATATAAACTCTTGAAGTTTTTTATTTTTGAACGAAAAAGGTGAACAATAGTTTCTACAACACTACATTCTACATCCAGTAGAATGGAGTAATAATCCGATCATAGTCAGATTTCTTGTCTTATTATTCAAGCCATTATGTATACAGCATACTCCGATCTAGAAATCAGATTAAGAAATTTGATAAAGAGAGCTGGATCTTATCCGGTAATCTAATTACTCATAGCATGTATGTCCATACTACGATTTCTATCAGTTTTCTCAGTATGCGCATGTGCGCGAGCCCAACAAGGTTGCCTGGTCTGCTTATTCTAAAGACTTTTTGCTTTATTTGGCCTCTTTTTTTTCCATCGAGTGTGACATTTTTTTTCTCTTGTGGGATCTGGCAATCCTGGAATTAAAAAGACCACCGAATTAAAGGCAGACTCTGAGATGCAGTATACACTCGAGAAAATAAAGAATGTGATTATTTAATATAAAATTTATTCCTGTGAGATCATTGGCTGGTGAAAAGTATAAATCCGATTACTACCTGAGTCATGGAAACCCACAGCTTTCCCATTAAGTGCATGTATACTCGTTGGTAGGATTACTGACAGAAACTGATTATCTGCAGTTATCGGATTATTGTGCATGTAACGCACTCAGTGACAGTAACTGAGGCTCTTGATCTGTGTGATGTTATGCATGGCACTGCTGCCACATGATTAGCTGGTTGGACATAACAACCCTATCTGAAATGTAAAATCATGATTTGGTCCTGTTTTGCTGCATCTGGGCCAGTACAGCTTGTCAGCATTGATGGAAAAATGAATTCTGATTGTTTTTATGCACATTTCATGTTGGTCATTATCTAGTCCTTTGTCAGTGGTCATAGTACCCTGCCCACAGAATGCTTTTGTCTGGATATTTTTGGAGGTGGACTATCTTCAGTCCAGCAATGACAATAATGTGTTTAAAAACTACAGCAGCATTGTTGTTATGTAATCCAGTATAACCAGCACACCCACACTCCCAAAAAAAACAAATACTACCAGCTAATCAGTATACAAATGTTACCCTTAAGATTTGTTCACAATAATATGTTTTTTAACGTAGGCATACAGCCCTAGTTGAATGCAGAGAAAGTCTGTGTTTGACAGTACAATGTTATTACCACTGTAGGGCTGGATGGGACCTTGTATGATTATTTCCAAGGTTATGACGATCTCCAAAACAGAAAGGTTCGTTTTGTTGGAAATGCTGCGCTAAGGATCCAAGAAGACTTCTTGCGAATTCTAAGATATTTCAGGTGTGTTTGCATTACTTTATCAGATTATAAAAACACTCACACTCCGTTACATCTAAGTATCATGACATCACACTGGTGTATTATTTGTCAGAATTAGCTTGTTTTGTCTTAAACAGATGATCCATGTCACCCGTATTGCAGATTCTATGGGCGTGTTGCATCCGAGCCAGGACAGCATGATCCAGACACGCTGCAGGCAATCCGAGAGAACGGTCATGGCCTGGCAGGAATCTCAGGGGAGAGGATCTGGGTGGAGCTGAAAAAGATGCTTGTAGGAAACCATGCTGCTCACCTGCTTGAGCTCATTTATGAGCTAGACCTTCCTCAGTATATAGGTCAGACATGCAATTTTTACTATAGTTTAAAATGAGTTTAGATCTTTTTTTTTTATTAGTTATTCTATTTCTTTTTCTTGCTTGTAAGCATAAAGTATATTTTCATAACACCACTCTGAAGCACTTTATTCCAGAAGCTTCACTACTAGATGCTGTTCGGTGTGTTGAAGGCAAGCTATTTTGTGGTATTGGAGCGCGGGTCTGGCAACTTTGCCATGCAGCTCATTTCTGTATACACCTCTTTGTACAGGTACTATACCTATTGAAGTAGCCACTCCACTTCGTTTCAGAGAACCCTGTATTTGAGTTGAAGTTAGCTGTGGGTTTGTCTTCACATGTCATACAGTTTTTTGGCAGTTGTCTCAGAAATCTCTCTGCATACCTGATCTTGTCTTGGTACCGCAGAACCATTGGTTTCCACTTCTTTATCAGAAATGGAATTGTACTGATTGGTGTCAATTTCAGATCTTTGAGCAGCTTTTTGTAACTGTATATTAATTTATATTGTTTAGTGACTTTTTCCTCACAAATCCTTTAACAAAAGGTTCTTGCTTGCCATGTATTTAGTATCTAGCACATTCAGTTCAGGCATACATTAAAGGCACAGAGTTCCCCTACAAATCAAACCAGATGTAAGTGCAGATTTTTAACCTTCACAGTGATCTCAGTTTACTTGAGGGCATATCATCAGGCCCATACAATGTTATTTAAACTACTGAAAATCATAATTTCATTTCAAATCATCACAATCATTTGTTAATGATTTCTAAAGTAAATGTACTACTCTGTGATGACTAATCTATCCATCTTAGCACTATTACTAAATAAATGAGTTTTGCATGGTCATTTATTTACTAAAAATCGTAAACTTCTTACAGATTCAGCCAGGGGCATGTAAACTCTTCTCACTGAACTCTGCTGAACCACTTTTAATCAAACTTTCCATATTCTGCCAGAAACTTACTTCTGTCCTTGATGTTTTTCTCAGACCGCAATGGCTTGTTAACACATCTTCTAGACAAAACCTGCATTAGACAACCTTTTGGTTATGGTTCTTGTTGAAAGAGTCTTGTTTTCTGAGCTCTTGGAATTCTGCGAGACACTTTCTGAAGGCTTTTTTTCCCGTCTTTGAGAACTGTAAATTTCATCAGGTGGTCATCTCTGCTTGAAGAGGCTTTAACGCTTCCAGGTTTTTTCATTCTGACAAGATTTGTTTGTTTGTTGTTTCAAATCGTTTGCCCATTTTCGTAATAACCAATAGTGAAATAATGATTTGCTATGCCTTTAGGGTTTTTGTAAATTTCAGAATAGCTGCAGTTGGCCTGATGAAGAAGAGCTATGTGGTTTCTGACAGAAACCACTGTATGATTTTGCTTTTTTATGTATTTATTTGTTTTTGGCACGAGAGATTTTCCTCACTCGTTTACCTTGGGACTCACAAGACTGCATATTGTAGATCTCTGCCTGTAGATATGGGACTCGTGGTCTGTTTAAGAGTTTGTTTTCAGGCTTGTGATGGGCTGCATCAGGTGTGGCAGATTACCAACTAATGACTAATCTCTTAAGAAAAAACTTGTCATGACTATATCCATGTGTACCAGACATGGAACTTTTCTATGCGAGTCCAACCCCTTCCCAAAACAGTTTGCTCCAAGCAGTAATGACAGAATTTTGGCAAATGTCTCGGGAGTCCATTTTCTTAGTTCTTGCTAATCTTCTTACAAGTCATTGTTGTTAGGACTATTAAAATCTTAATGTTTTGCAGTTTTAGGAGTGTAGTTCAGCATTGGTTTTGTATTTTACTTCTGGAGCATGCATCTTTAGAGAAGCTCAGAAGGTGTGAGAATATGCAGTCTATTAACTCAGCCTGCATATGGATTTCTTACAGTTGTTTATTGGAGCTGTTCCTTATTAGTATTTATTTATAAATTTCAGTCTTGGTGTCATTTTGGAACACAATATGGCAAAAAACTAATGCTAATTTTGGAACTTGTGATGCTTTAGTAATTTATCAGGATGTATTTGCAGACTTGTCTTAAAGGTATCTGGTGCCTTTGCTTATATGATCACTCAGGCCTACCAGTAGAGGGCAATATTGCGGAGATGAAACAGGTGTGGCAGAAGGCTCAGTATAGCTCTCCGAAATCCATGACTATACTCTCAGCACTGCTGCGCTCTTCAGAAGAGGTAGAGAAACTAGATCTGAGACTAAAGATCTCCAGAGAAGAGAAAACCCTCTGCCTGTTTCTGGTCAAGCACAGACGAGACCTGGTTAAAGGTCAAGATGAGGAAGATGGTCTGAAACCATTCACAGACTTCATCATTGACGTAAGTACACACACTGGGCGGGGTCTGCTAGGCTTGGATGGTAATGAATGTTCAGTTAAATGATTGCTTGTGAAATCTGGATAAGCTGCTAATAACTGTAAACAATTATGTGTTTAATTTTCAGTAGAAGTAAGCCTAATACACAAAGCTTTGAGGTCAACATTTTTCACTGCGTTGTGCACTTACCTCAAGGAAAGAAAGGCTACACCCCTAACCACACACTTTTTTCTAAAGTTTTTTTTTTCCGTGTTTTAACCCTGATTTTCCTCGTAAGGGTGATGGGGGCTCTCTCACCTATGCCAGACATCATGGGCCATAACACAGGTGTAACTGTGCCCTGGATGACATGACAAGCCATCACAGGGCAGGCAGAAGTGACTGTTGCAGTGGTGGTTAACTCCCTGACCACCATCCTTACCCTCAGACGTAGCCAATTGTGCCTGTGTGACTCTCAACCCAGCCAGGATATTCTAGGACTCGAATCTAATTCACTGCAGTGGTGGACTAGTATATTACCACTGCACCAACCTAGTCCTTAACCGCATATAGGTATTAACGTCCGCATTAAAACAGGTATTTATTATTATTTGATATTTATTTTAAACAATAAAATTAATTATAACACAAAACATTTAGTACAGTACTGTACAATACAGTAATTCTTATCTTTGTACCTTTTAGAAAACTTGAAATACCCATCAATAACAAGAACGAAAAGAATATCACCATGTTGTTTTCTGCCTGTGATACTCTTCTGTCAGCAGGTTACACAAGGGTTGCTTGTGCTTTTTTTCTGTCATTGAGACGTGAATTAGATGTATATAAGACAGATTTTTATTTCTTATTATAATTCTTAAGACTTCAGCAGTTGAAGCAAACGGACATTGATCGCATGACCAATAAGTGGCGCATATCTGTACTGAATTCTAAATAGTATGCAACTTTATGAAGTAACACACATTGATATAATATTATTACAAACAGTCCAGCATGGTACAGCATATTAATTTGGTCTGGTTTAAATGTGACTGCTGTGCCTGAATATTGTACTTGTAGAGTGCCCACACACATCAAAATGTAAATTCTAGCTGGCATAGACTCCACAAGTTTGTGCAAAAGTACAGTGGTGCTTGAAAGTTTGTGAACCCTTTAGAATTTTCTATATTTCTGCATAAATATGATCTAAACATCATCAGATTTTCACACAAGTCCTAAAAGTAGACAAAAGAGAACCCAGTTAAACAAATGAGACAAAAATGGTATACTTGGTAATTTATTTATTGTGGAAAATTATCCAATATTACATATTAGTGAGTGTCAAAAGTATGTGAACCTTTGCTTTCAGTATCTGGTGTGACCCCCCCTGTGCAGCAATAACTGCAACTAAACGTTTCCTGTAACTGTTGACCAGTCCTGCACACCGGCTTGGAGGAATTTTAACCCATTCTTCCATACAGAACAGCTTCAGCTCTGGGATGTTGGTGGGTTTCCTCACATTAACTGCTCCCTTCAGGTCCTTCCACAACATTTCCATTGGATTAAGGTCAGGACTTTGACTTGGCCATTCTAAAACATTAACTTTATTCTTCTTTAACCATTATTTGGTAGAACGGCTTGTGTGCTTAGGGTCGTTGTCTTGCTGCATGACCCACCTTCTCTTGAGATTCAGTTAATGGACAGATGTCCTGACATTTTCCTTTAGAATTTTGAATATAATTCAGAATTCATTGTTCCATCAATGATGGCAAGCCGTCCTGCCCAGAGACAGCAAAACAGGCCCAAACCACGATACTACCACCACCATGTTTCACAGATGGGATAAGGTTTTTCTGCTGGAATGCAGTGTTTTCCTTTCTCCTAACATAACGCTCTTCTTTGAAACCAAAAAGTGCTATTTTGGTCTCATCCATCCACAAAACATTCCTCCAATAGCCTTCTGGCTTGTCCACGTGATCTTTAGCAAACTGCAGACGAGCAGCAATGTTCTTTTTGGAGATCCGTGGGTTTCTCCCAGCAACCCTTCCATGCACATCATTGTTGTTCAGTGTTCTTCTGATGGTGGACTCATGAACATTAACATTAGCCAATGTGAGAGAGGCCTTCAGTTGCTTAGAAGTGACCCCGGGCTCCTTTGTGACCTCGCCAACTATTACATGCCTTGCTCTTGGAGTGATCTTTGTTAGTCGACCACTCGTGGGGAGGGTAGCAATGGGCTTGAATTTCCTTCATTTGTACACAATCTGTCTGACTGTGGATTGGTGGAGTCAAAACTTTTTAGAGATGGTTTTGTAACCTTTTCCAACTTGATGAGCATCAACAACTCTTTTTCTGAGGTCCTCAGAAATCTCCTTTGTTTGTGCCATGATACACTTCCACAAACGTGTTGTGAAGAGCAGGCTTTGATAGATCCCTGTTCTTTAAATAAAACAGGGTGCCCACTCACACCTGATTGTCATCCCATTGACTGAAAACACCTGACTCTAATTTCACCTTTAAATTAACTGCTAATCCTAGAGTTTCACATACTTTTGCCAATCACTAATATGTAATATTGGCTTATTTTCCTCAATAAATAAATGACCAAGCATAACATTTTTGTCTCATTTGTTTAACTTGGTTCTCTTTATCTACTTTTAGGACTTGTGTGAAAATATGATGTTGTTTTAGGTCATATTTATACATAAAGATAGAAAATTCTAAATGGGTTCACAAACTTTCAAGCAACACTGTAGTTGTTGCAAAGCTTTGAGGTGGGTTTTCTGATTATCCTGCTGCAATGTCCTTGTCCAAAAAAAATCAAAATAAGCATTTTCACAAGTGGTCTCAGACTTGCGCCCCTAACAGTATATGTACAGCAACAAATGTTGTTTCTTGACTTAATAAATCGACAGATGTTTCACTGTAAGCCTCCACCATAAACATAAACGTGGTATAGCATTGCTGTAACATATTTCATTGTTGGGTTTATTGCATTCGTAGTCCAGAGAGCCAGACGCCCAGAGCAAAGTGCTGGAGCTGTTGAAGTACCAGGGTGAGGAAAAGCTCAGGTCAGAACTGAGTCGCTGGTCCATTCCACGCTTTCCTGTCAGCGGACATGACCTGCGTCGTCTGGGCATTACCTCAGGAAAAGAGATTGGCATGACCCTGCAAGAGCTCCGTGATGTCTGGAAGAAGAGTCGCTACCAGCTGAGGAAAGAAGAACTCCTGAGCAGCATCAGCAGATCCTGATAAAAGACACAGGGTGGTGACGCCATAGTCAGGGATGTCTCATTCAGTACCATGTGCTGAGGTGCTTCTGCAACCTCTATTGTATATACAGCTGACGTGGAGATGAGTTCATGATCTGTAAACTGTTTTCTTCTAGCTGGCATGAGAGCCGATGGTAAAAGCATTGTCTGTTGGGGAACAGCTGAGCTCCAAAGACGACTATAAACAGGAAACTGCTGGATGAATGGCCAGTGGTATTTCATGGCTGTAGTGAACACAGCCTCGTCCAGTCTCTGTCCTCTAATATCAGTGAAGTAGTTTGACATTTTGATTTCTTTCATTTCTTAATGGCTCTCCTAATTCCAAGGCTGTTTTGCTTACTTAATCTGTCGTGACATTTTGCACTCTGCACAACATATGTGCATTATGTCATAATTATTATTTAGTGAGGAAGAGCACCATGAGGTAGCTCAGAGCTGTTTCACTGATGCAGATACTGTTTTGAGAGTTCATGGACAGAAGGACAAATCCATTAGACTTTCAGCTGGTTATGTAATACTTCACAATGTCTAGCTTTGAAGTAAACAAAGACAAAATCAAAGTGGTCTGTGATGTGTTACATTGTCATTCAGACATATTCAGAGAGAGGGTGGTGTTTTAAAATGCATATCTTATGTCATGGGTAATTGCATGTGATTTATGTAATAGCCATTAAATACTTCAGTAATACTCTTTCAAGCAATTAAGTGAAATTTATAGTAGTGTTTGAAACTTTGTACGCCCTTTAAAAGTTAATATTTCTGCCTAAATATGCATTAGGTTTTCACAGTAGAGGAGTCCTAACAATAGAGGAGAACCCAATTAAATAAATGAGACAGAAATTTTGTACTTGGTAGTTGATTTTTTTGAGGAAAATGACCCAGTTTTCAGTGGCTCGGTGGGTAGCACTGTCGCCGCACAGCAAGAAGGTCCTGGGTTCAATCACCAGGTAGGGCGGACTGGGTCCTTTTTTTGTAGTCTGCATGTCCTCCCCATGGCCACATGTGTTTACTCTGGGTTTCTTCCCACAGTCTAAAAGACATGTGTTTTATGTTAATTGGTGTCTCTGAAGTGCCCCTTGTGTGCGTGTGTGTGTGGTGCCGTGTCTAGGGTTTTTCTTGCCTTGCACCCTATGCTGCCAGCTAGGCACCGGCTCTCCAGTGACCCTGTTCATTGCATTTACAGCATTTCGCAGACACCCTTATCCAGAGCGACTTACAATTGATACAGTCTTACAATCCAAGCAATTGTGGTTTAAGGGTCTTGCTCAAGGACCCAACAGTGGCAGTTTGGCAGCGGTGGGATTTGAAGAGTCCAGTGCCTTACCCGCTAGGCTACCACAGTCCCAGTCACAGTCTGTTCAGAATCAAGCAGATGAGGTGGTGAATCAATGAGTGACAAAAGTATGTGCATATTTAACTTTATTCATCTTTAACCATTCGTTGATAGAATTATTTGTGTTTAGGGTAATTGTCTTGCAGCCTGACCCACTATTCTGTTGTGATTCAGTTCACAGACAGATGTCCTGACACTTCCTGTAGATTCTGCTCTTATAATTCAGAACTCATCATTCATGGCAAGTCCAGCTGCACATCATGTTACTACCCCTATTGATGGGGCATGGTTCTTTTGCTGGAATGCATTGTCCCATGACATTACATTTCCCATTTGAGGCAAAAAGTTTTATTTTGGTTTCCAAAAAACATTTTTCAGTAGCCTTCTGGCTTGCGCTCATGATCTATAGCAAATTGCAGATTAAAAGCTTTTTTCCTCGCAATTCTGCACACCATTATTGTTCAGCGTTCTCCTGATAGTGGACTTATGAACATTAACATCTGCCGATGTGAGAGAGGCCTTTAGTTCTTAGGCATTTCGATGGGTTCCTTTTTGACCTCGGAGACTATTCCTTGCCTTGCTCCTGGAGTGATCTTTGTTGGTTGACCACTCCAGGGGAGGGCAACAATGGTCTTAATGTCCTCAGTTTGTATGCAGTCAGATTGTCCAAACTTTAGAAATGTTTCTGTAGCCTTTTCCAGCCTGATGACCATCAACAGCTCTTTATCTGAGGTCCTCAGAAGTATTTCGTTCTATATACTTCCACAAACGTGGTGTGTAGAATTTAACAGATTTCTGTTTTTTAAATACAACAGGATGCCCACTTGCACCTGATTGCCATCCCATTGATTGAAAACACCTGACAGTAATTTCACCTTCAAATTAGCTGCTAACTAGAGGTTACACTATATAGACAGATGTTTGTGGACACTCAAAAAATGCATCCAAAACATAGGTGTTTATATGGAGTTTGCAACCCACCTTTGCTGTTTGTTCTTCTAAAAGGTCTTCTTACAAGGTTTTGGAACATGATTGTGAGGTCAGCTTCTGATGTTAGACAATAAGCCCTGGCTCATTTGCATTCCAGTGATTTTTCAAGGTGTGTGATGGAGGAACTGTGGAAGCCAGCCAAGTTCTCAATCAATGTGGGCAAACCAATTCACTGTGGACTTTAAGGAAAATATGGCAAAATATTGATGACTTGGTGATGAACCTATAAATGTGTCATACTGAGAGCCACTGTGGTATTCAGTACAACCTGTTCCACTGTTTGTCATTGGGGACTAAAATGTATGTTTTGCATTATGAATGTGTTTATAAGAGATTCTGAAACAGCACAGCTCAATAATTAGAGCTCAGTAATTAGACGGGGTGTCTAAAATGTTTCTGTATAATGTATGTAACATGAGATCATCATTTTCCTCAGTAAATAAATGACCAAATATAATATATTTGTGTAACTTCTTTAACTGGGTTCTCTTTACCTAGGACTTTGGTTTAAATAGGATGAAGTTATGTCCTATTTCTCTAGAGATATAAAAACGTTTAAAGCATACATACTGTTGCACTACACCAAGCTACTGTCATTTTCAATTTCCCACAAGCTCTGCTGTGATTTTCCGATCCCATTTTGTTAAGAGGCTCTGGTCACATTTACAGCTAATTGTGAAAGGACTTGATTTTAGAACACTGACATCAGCCGACATCCTGAATCCATTGCATACGAGACGGCATTGTAAAGAAGTCAGATGATGATTAGATGTTTTGTAGTGAGTAGTGTTTGTATCACTTTCTTGTATAACAGCCAGCTTTAGTTAGCATTTTCCATTAAGGACATTTTTCTGAATCTCGTGTATGTAGTTTAGTTCCAGACCAGCCTTTTCTGTTATTTATGCTAAATGTCTGGCTTTCAGCTCTCAAAGCCGTCGGTAAACACTGTCTCGTCTGGTGAATCCATTTCCGTGGCAGTAACGGTTTCTTGCAGAGGTCTGGCAGTTTTATGTTTATTGCACATGCTTTATTAGTTCATGTCCTCTTTACTGATCAATAAATATGCAGAAGCTGTGTTCCTTCATATAAATCTCGGGAATACGCAGTGTGCTCTTTGTGACCGGAATAATTATCTGCGTGGTTTGTGCGTAAAGGCGCACCACATTAAAAGTCTGGATTTTTCACTTCTAAAATAGAGAAGGACGCATGGGTGATTGGGTAAAGACCGTATGTTTGCAGTGATCTTGGAAACAGGGGAGTCCATTGAAGAAGAACAGCTCCTCCTCCTCCTCAAACCTTCACAGCCTATAAATCTGTCTCGTTCCACTGATGCGCTCCAGTACAAGCCTGCATGCCAATTCGAGAACTTTTAATTGTTTAAAGAAAGGGAAGCGACTCCTGAGTTTCCCACCAGTATTTTTCAAGTTCTCCGAGTTGTGATTTTAACATGTAGAAATATTTTTGGACTAGGTTATCAGTTGTAAAGATTTGACTATGAACTCAAATCGAAGCAACATGAGTCAGGTGCTGAATGATCAGCCGCGCGATGAGAGACTTGCTCGGATCGAGATTGCTTTGCTTTCTGTGATCTTTCTAAGCGCCACAGTCCTGAACTTCGGACTCTTGCTGGTTTTGGTGAGGAGATGTGGCCACATGTCTCGCATGCGCGTGTTCGTGTTGCATCTGTGCCTGGCCGATCTAGTTGTGGCGTTTTTCCAGGTGTGTCCGCAGCTGCTGTGGGACATCACGGACCGCTTTGTGGGGCCCGACTTGGTGTGCAGGATGGTGAAATACCTGCAAGTGGTCGGCATGTTCGCCTCCACATACATGATCGTGGCGATGACCGTGGATCGCTACCAGGCCGTGTGTAACCCCATTGGCACGCTTCAGAGGAGGCGAGCGCGCCTGAATGTGCCGGTGTGCATTGTCTGGACCTTGTCTCTGGTGGGCGGCTTGCCACAGATCTTCATTTTTTCCCGTGTCCAGGTGGCACCAGGAGTCTTCGACTGCTGGGGACAGTTTGTGCAGCCATGGGGACTTAAAACCTACGTGACTTGGATCACTTTGGTCATATTCGTCTTGCCTGTCCTGACCGTGATCGTGTGTCAAGTGTGCATTTGCCGCGCGTTGCAGGACAGCCTGCACATGAAGACGCCCCGAGAGGGCTTGAGCACTGCAAACGCGTCTCAATCCAGAGCCAGCAGCGTAGCCCAGCTTTCCAAAGCTCGCATCAAGACCGTCAAGATGACCGTGGTGATCGTGCTTGCTTACGTGATCTGCTGGGCTCCCTTCTTTACCGTGCAGCTGTGGTCCGTTTGGGACACGGCTGCACCTACTGAAAGTAAGTAATCTTGTTTTTCCACTATAAAAGTTGCAAAACGTTTTGTTCACTAGCGGCTGGTGATATGTTGAAATGGATCCAGTTAACGAACGAACCTGAAGCAAATATGATTGCGTCTCAGGGGTTGCCAGATTAAATGGAAGCTCTTCAGTTACTGACAGATATTCCGATTATATTTAATATTTTATAAATATTAAATATTTATATTTATATATTTATAGGTCTACCTACAAAATGATCCAGTTTGATCAAAAATTGGTCCGTTGTTTAGTATATTAGTTTGGAAATTTTCGAAAGTGTGGGAATTGTTTTCCCCTGCTGACCAAAACAGCAAAGACCAGAATATGTTGTGTTTTGAGCAGTGGTATGCTTTTCAGCTATATCAGTATCAACAGCATAATAAAACATATTGATCAATATAGATCATGGAACTGATACCAACATAAAACACCTAAACATGTGCTGTTTTTCTTAGCAGGGACACATGACATTAGCTTTGATTTGTATTGTACAAGTATAAACAAACCATTACTTTATTGGCCTACCTGAAATCCAGCATGATAACCAAAGGTGACAGTAACTGCTCAGTTAACAACTGTCCTATCTTTGATTGATTAAACAATTTACTGCACTTTAGCATCTGTAGTGTTTATTAATATGTAACACATGAACACCTTGAGGTTTGATTTACCACTGTGAGGCAACCTGTTTGAAAAGTATTTCTCTTCCTGTGTGAGACAGGACCTCAACCAGCACCATCTGGCACTGTGTTTATATTCGTGTGTGTACCTTGTCTTGCTATACTTGTGAGGATTGCACTGATTGTGCAAGTTCTCCTACTTAGAAAGATGAGAGTGGTCTGTAATTTTCATCATAGGTACACTTCAACTATGAGAGACAAAATGAGAAAAATAATCTAGGAAATCGCATTGTAGGATTTTTAAAAAATTGAATTGTAAATTATGGTGGAAAATAAGTATTTGGTCACCCACAAACAAGCAAGATTTCTGTAACACTTGTCCACTCGTTACCTGTATTAATGTCACCTGTTTGACCTCGTTAGCTGTATAAAATACCAAGACCAAGAGCTGTCGAAGGACACCATTAAGAAAATTGTAGACCTGCACCAGGCTGTGAAGAGTGAATCTATAATAGGCAAGCAGGTTGGTGTGAATAAATCAACTGTCAGAGCAACTGTAAGAAAATGGAAGACATACAAGACCATTGATAATCTCCCTCGATCTGGGGCCCCACACAAGATCTCATCCCGTGGGGTCAAAATGATCATTAGAACAGTGAGCAAAAATCCCAGAACTACACGGAGGGACCTGATGAATTACCTGCAGAGAGCTGGGACCAAAGTAACAAAGGCTACCATCAGTAACACACTATGCCGAGAGGGACCCCCTGTTTAAGCCAGTACACGTCCAGGCCCGTCTGAAGTTTGCCAGAGAGCATATAAATGATCCAGAAGAAGATTGGGAGAATATCATGTGGTCAGATGAAACCAAAATGGAACTTTTTGGTGAAAACTCAACTCATCGTGTTTGGAGGAAGAAGAATGCTGCTGAGTGGCATCCCAAGAACACCATACCTACTGTGAAGCATGGGGGTGGAAACATCATGCTTTGGGGCTGTTTTTCTGCAAAGGTGACGGGACGACTGATCCGTGTTAAGGGAAGAATGAACGGGGCCATGTATTATGAGATTTTAAGCCAAAACCTCCAGTGAGAGCATTGAAAATGGAACGTGGCTGGGTCTTCCAGCATGACAATGATCCCAAATCTCTGCTCGGGCAACGAAGGAGTGGCTCCGTAAAAAGCATTTCAGGGTCCTGTAGTAGCCTAGCCAGTCTCCAGACTCCATAGAAAATTTGTAAAGGGAGTTGAAAGTGTTGATCAGCGAAAGCCCTAAAACATTACTGCTCTAGAGGAGATCTGAATGGAGGAATGGGCCAAAATACCAGCTACAGTGTGTGCAAACCTGGTGAAGACATGCAGGAAACATTTGATCTCTGTCATTGCCAACAAAGGTTATGTTGCAAAGTATCGAGCTGAACTTTTGTTATTGACCAAATACTTATTTTCCATCATAACTTACAATTGAATTCTTTAAAAATCCTACAATGTGATTTCCTGGATTTTTTTTTTCTCATTTTGTCTCTCATAGCTGAAGTGTACCTATGATGAAAACTACAGACCTCTCTCATCTTTCTAAGTAGGAGAAGTTGCACAATCAATGGCTGACTAAATACTTTTTTGCCCCACTGTACCTTGTTTAGGATTTGAAATTTCTCTGTACTGTCCAGTCTGGTAACTTTCCCAAATCATACCCTATCTAATAGGCTAATGTAATTTACCCAACCCAGTATTATTTAAAAAACCGAACTCAGTGGACAATTTTCCAATCTAGCAATGGAGTTAGTAAGTGGGCTGAAATAGTTACAAAACACATATTACATTGTCTTGTGAAATCTCACTAATCACATACTGTTCCCATTACAGCTCCAACCTTCACCATCCTCATGCTCCTTGCAAGTCTGAACAGCTGTGCCAACCCCTGCATCTACCTGCTCTTTAGTGGCAAAGTGCCCAAGCGACTCATAGCGCTGATGTGTGCCAGGCACACTGAAATAAAGGAGTTAGTGCCCGAGGAAGCCACTGTAGTTAGTTCCATGTTCCTGAGCTTGAAAAGTGCCTCATAGGTAAAAGGAGCCCCAACATGAACCTATGGAGACAGGAGACAGTATTTTCATTAATAAGGCCTGCATGCTGACTTTGACCTTTGCCTGGTGTCATGAACATAAAGGTCATGAACATAAAGGTCATTAACATTGGAATGTTGTGTAAAGACAAAACTGCTACAATATTACTATGGGTCATTTATGCTTGTCTACACCTTGAGTCTATTCCCCGAAATAATTGTGCCCATAATGTGTTTGTGTGTATGTGTAATGATCATGGCATAACCATAGAAATATCTAAACTGTAAGTAGCCATGAGCTGCAATATCAGCATGTAACAATGTTTTATTCCTGTGAGAAATTTGAAGCATCATAAAGATGGTGAGCAGGGTATCCGATGATGATTGTGTTGTTTGATTTTTTTAATAAGATTTATGTATAAAAAATGTACAGAATAAAACGTGTACTCTTATTATGTACATTCCTGCACAAAAAAGGGCTTACCCTAAAATTGCACAATATTAACTTTCAATGTTCCTAATAACAAGTTGTCAGTAAGAAAATTAGCAAGAACTAAGAAAGCGAACTGTGTTGTTTTACTACGATTGGTTAGAAACTGTGGATCTTCCACAGTCTTGCAGGCTCATGTTTTGGTCTGGTCAGAGTCCAGATTCAAATCCTATAGAGATTATTTAGTCTCAAATTAAACACAAAATATTTTTCTACTACGCTTTAACTGTTTGAACAATATGGATTTTGGAAATTTGGATTTGGCCAAATCTTTGCCCAGGAGTGTAGAAACTACTTATACAATAATATCCTAACTACTTTCAGAATGTAAGCACATTCATTTTTACCTAATGCTTGATATGCTTATGTAGATTTAAATAGTAAATAAGCATTCATAATCTTAAGAGTTGAATGTCTGTGTTCATATTGAATCACTACTGGTGCTAGTGTAAACTATGTTTTTAGTACTGCATCTGTATTCATTTAACAGTCAATAAAATGTGTAATGGGCACCTGTCACGTTTTTGGCTCGGATGGAAACGGGAGGCGGACGTAAGTGCAAGTGTGCATGGTTTATTTACACTGTACATGGTGATGTATAACACAAACAAACCTACACTAAGAATGGAGACAACAAACATGCAATAACACAAAGGACAGGCTAACAAGACAATAAGCTAACAAACAAGCAAACTAACACTAACAGAAAGGCAAATAAGAAAGCAAAGGTAAACATGGAACCAATAATAGAAGGCAAAGGGAGACAAGGAGGTAGAGACACAAACCAGCAGAGAACAATGAGCACAAGGAGCCAAGGAAATCCAGGGAGTGAAGACACCAGACAAAGGAAGTGCACAGGAAGAGGGGTATTTATAGAGGACAGACCAGAATGTGGCTATAGCCCCACCTGCTGGGTAGGAAGGAGAAAGCAGGGGAGCTAAACAAGATGGATGCAAGCTGAAGGTCAGCACCATTATGTCTCATAATTTGAAATGAGCTTAAGTCATACAAAGAAAGCAGGATTGAGCTCTTTGAAAACTTAGCCATCCTCTAATCCTTCATCAGTGGTCACAGGATGCTGCCTACAGGATGCTGGTGGCTGGACATTTTTGGCTAGAGGACTATTTTCAGTTCAGCGGTGACACTGAGGTGTTTATAAACTCCAATATCTCTGCTGTATCTGATCCTTTCATTCCAGCACAACACACACTAGCACACCACCAGCACATCAGCGTTACTGCAGTGTCTGAGAATGATTCACCACCCAAATAGTACCTGATGTGTAGTGGTCATGACCATTAGAGAACAGAGTAAAGGGGAATAGCAAAATCTGTAGTGAAACAGATGGACTACAATTTGCAATTGTAGAACTACAAAGTGCTTCTGTATGGTAACTGGAACTGATTAAATGGACAAGCAGTCCATTTCCAAATGTAGAAACAAAGGAGTTGTATGTAATAAAGTGATATGACAGTGTATTAAACGTCTCGGGTTATGATAAATTCAGCTTACGATGGATTTGCGGGAATGTATCCCCATCGTAAATCGGGAACTACCTGTATATGAGCTATAACGTAAACCATTATACTGGCTCTACCCAAGTTTGCTTGTACTTTAATTATGCTTGTATTAGGCTTAGCCAGCATGGATAATGGAGTATTCACTGATGAGCCAAAATAGTATGACCACCTGGTCTGAAATGACGGCAGCACAGCGAGAAGGTCTCAGTAGGAGTGGTCCAGGTCCATTCTGTGTGGAGTTTGCATGTCCTCCCCGTGTCTGCGTGGGTTTACCTTGGGTACTCTGATTTCCTCCCACAGTCCAACGACATGCGTGTTAGGTTAATTGGTGTCTCTAAAGGGCTCCTAGGATGTGAGGTTGTGTATGAGTGTGTGAGTGTATGTGCCCTATGATGGATTGGTGCCCTGTCTATGGTTGTTCCTGCCTTGCACCCTGTGCTGTTGTTTAGGCACCGACAGGACTAAGTGGTTAAGAAAATGAATTAATGAATGATCTGCAGTGAATTGGTAGGTGACATATCCACATGAATACCTGGAATCCACATGAATACCATGGTTTCTCAGCAGAACCACGCCCAGAACATCACACTCCCTCCACCAGCCTTGCTTGTTCCCATGATGTGCCCTGGGGCCTTTCCCAGGTAAATGGCGACCACGTACCTGGCTGTCCACATATTTCCATTGCTCCAAACTCCAGTTCTGATCTGCCCATTGCAGGTGGACTACCATATATTAAGTCAACAGGCATCCCAGCAAAAGTGTCCCGATGGACTTATGGTTTTTCCCACCCATGCGCCCTGTGCTGCTGGAGAAATCTCAGCCTAATGTGACCCTGAATTGGATTTTGCAGGTATGAAATGTGAGTACATGAGCACTCTGACCGGTCTGCAGCTAGGCAGCCTACTCAACAGGGTGTGATGCACTGTATGTTTTGACACATTTGACATCTGTTCTATAAACAGCATCAAATCTTTCTGTGACTTGTGCCATGGTTTGGAACAGGATAAGCTTTGTGGCCTGTGCACATCAAGTGTTGTGATTGCATAAGTGTTCATCCCCATTGCTGTGAAGTCAGTCATTACAAGTAGTTCTGGTGCAAACCATTGCCATCAGAAGTCTTCTAATTACTGGAATTGGGTCCATCTCTTATATGTCAGGGTGTGGTTATAAAAAGATATCACAATCTTTGAATATCCCATTCCACATACAATCAATATTTATATTTTACATTTATTTATTTATTTATTTATATTTATATTATTTAGCAGACGCCCTTACCCAGAGCGACTTACAATTGATACAGTTACAATCCAAGCAATTGAGGGTTAAGGGCCTTGCTCAAGGACCCAACAGTGGTAGCTTGGCAGAGGTGGGATTTGAACCCTGGACCTTCTGGTCCATGGTCCAGTACCTTACCCGCTAGGCTACCACAGTCCCTAAAAAATAAATATAGTTCCAATAAATTCATTATTAAGACATGGAAAGAAAATCTTACAACTCTGGCTCTGAAATGGCCGACCATCGAAAGGGAGTCACTGATTTAGGAGGTCAATAATCAGAGAGCAACCAAGAGAGTGAAAGTTAAACCAAAGAAGCTGGAGAAATCTTCAGCTGATGCGGGAAAATCTGAACAGGACAGCTACTTCCCAGACACTCCACAAAGGAGACATTTGAAATCACATTTTGTGTTTGCCAAAAAGCATGTTGGAGACTGGACTAATAAGACCAAAACTGAACATTCTGGCCCTGTTGCAAAGTGCTACGTATGGCGCAAACCAAAAACTGCTCATAACCCTGAGAGCACCATCCCCACAAGGAGTCACACTGGTGGCAGAATAATACCGTGGGGATGTTTTTCCATCTTCAAGGAATAGAAATTTGGTAAGATACAAGGCAATCTGTGGGAGAAAAAAATGTTCTAGTTTGCAGTAGACCTGAGACTAGGTTGGAGATTCAGTTTCCAGCAAGACAACCCTGAGAACATATGTTCTGGCCCACACTTGCTTTTTCCCTTGGTCTACATACAGTACTTCAACTGGTACCAGCCAGATTTGGCCCAAAATGCAAGTCCTGCACAAATATTACCTATGGTAGATTACATCCGGTATGGTACACTAAATATGGTAGAGTCTGAACGCCATGGTTAACTTTACTGTGGCTGCCAAATATTGGTTCAAATTTGGCAAACAATACACTTGTCATTGCAATGACTGAATCATAAGTGCCTAAACTGAGCCACAATTGTCTCAGAACGTTCTGCTATCTGAGAACAACACTAAGCATACAGTCAATGCCATCAAAACATAGGAGTGATTGAAAAACAAGGACATCAGTATATTAGAACTGTCAATTCAAAACCTGGTTGAGAATAAAGATTAGCAATTTGCTCTCCAATCAGTGAGACATTGGTCAATCAATTCTATCAGGAAAAATGGGGAAAATTTTCAGGATCCAGATGTGCATAGATGATTGAAACATATTCTAAAAGACATGCAACTGTTATTGTAGAAAAGGTGGTGCACCCAAGTATTGTGAATACTTAAGCAATGAACATATATCTGCCTTTTTGTTTAATTAACTTTTCTTTTCACAATAAAAATATATTTTTCACATTCATATACATTAAGAAATGTTAGTCAAACAGCCCAGCAGTTTATTTCAAGTTGTAACACTATAAAATGTGGAAAAATTTAAGTTGTTGAATACTTATGCAAGGCACTTTCTCTGATACCATCCTAGAGCAAAATTAAACTGGACACAGTCTACAAGAAAATCTGCGAGGACAAAGCATTACCTGGTTTACTTACCAGCAAATTTTTCAGTGAATTCATTGAAACTGCATGTACTTTCACTTGCTGTATAATCATCATTTGGAATGTGTATTTTTGGCTTTAACACCAGTAGGGTGTTGCTGAATATTTCTGACATAAAATTGCAGATGATTACAGTAAAGTAGGATGGGACCAGGATTAGAGATGGTTGTGCACATATCAGTGGTGAAATCAAAAGCACTTTCTGGTGGAGTGTTGATTCTGGGAGAAATTATATGGATGCCTTTGCATGCTTTTGGCATTTAATAGCCTGATGCTTCAAAGTACTTTATGTCCTGAAAAAGCAGTAGAAGGGGTTTGTATGCTTAATTTGTAGCTGTGCAAAACCCCAAAATACACACTTTTATTACAGTCTTTCACATTTGTTTTCACACTAAAAATTGCATCTTGAAATGCAATCCCTGAAACCTGAAACTCATCTATCAAACATCTAAATATATGCATTATATGAAATGGTTCTCTATTTAATATATATCCGGTTTCCACCATTTTAGTACTGTCCATAATACTGCAATGCATAGCGTACAAATAATACACAATAACAGGACAAACATACATGATGGGTTTGGTTTGAAGATTCAGGAGTGATTTGATTCCAAGCTAATTCGCTGCAAAGCTTGTGTCAGTAAGAAGCATTCAGAACACAAAAGACATAGGCACTGGCTTTTTCACGACCATGACTAGGAGTAAGAAAATGAATGTCCCTGGACAGCATGGAGGGAATATAACCATAAATGCAGCCGGCAAGACGTCCTACATCACCTTCTCACCACATTCCTGGACACACTACATGTCATCCTCATTATAACTGTGCAGAGGGGTGCACCATAGCAGCCAAAATATGTGACAGTGCAAAGTTCTACTGGGCTGCTGTTGTCCACAACTGGGGCATCCATCACCCATATTGTTCTGTACCTTCCACCGTACTTCCCATTCATACACTCAATTTTGATAGAAAATACTTCAGCCAAAAACAGGCACCTTTCTCTTTTAAGCTCTGTTTTTACTATGTTGCTGATTGCACAATAAAAACTCTTTACATTCGGCAACTGTTTCATGCATTCTGGTTTGTGTAATTTTGTGGGGCGATGCAAACCCTGTAGTAATCAAAGCCTACATTATTTACATATATAACAGATTCGGCCGGTTTAGCGTGATCGGCTTCAGGCGGTCTCCTATATCTTAATCCGTGCCGGTCAACCACACATCAACAGCACAGTGCTTTTACTAACATTTTGGCAATATTACCAAGTTTTACTAAATATTACAATATTACTAAATTTTTGGCCATACTACCTAGCCATACCTCAAACTAATTTCCCCACATGAAGACCTTTTGTGCCCAAATTGGTGTTGGAGACACAAGCTTTCATATGTGTGATCCAGGCTAGACAGACTGTTCAGAATGGTGTGAAAAGGAAATAACAACACTAAGAAAAAGATGCCAGGACTGTGCTTGTGTGTAGGTTAGGAGAATCAATCTAAGCATTGCTGTTCTTTGCACCTAGTGTTCTAAGAGCACGTGTTCTTCATCAAGCCAAACGTGATCAAACTCTGTTCTAATTCTGATTAAAATTCAAGGCATTTAACTTCGTCATGCATGAGCAATACACAGAATCATAAACAGTGCACAGCAATAATGTCACGTATGTCAATCAGACACCACTGCTGTCAGTTTGTCACCTTTAGTGTCAGAGTGCAAGAAAGCAGCTTTCTTCTAGAAGAGATGCAAATGTCAGTGCATTTTAATCTATGTCCAATTATAAAATGAAAACTACAAAACCTGAATTTTTATCAATCCAGGAGACCAATTACTTGACTAATTACTTGAGTGTTAAAGGCTAATCCTTCTGGGCCAGCAGCCACATGTGAGAACTGTTTTACCCATCACGTGAGTTAATATCATAGATCTTTAATAGTTCACATTGCCGTGCACGTGCAAATGCACTCCCACATAGCCCATTAGTAAAACCTTAAGTAAGGTTCTGAATCACCTCAGGTTGTATTATAGTCTGGCACTACCTGCATTTTTTTCTTCACATGGATAGTCAGCAGCCTCTGCTTGAAATCTAGAAGCACCTTTCATTTGATCCCTTTTTATTTGTTATCCCTTGCTTGTTCCAAAGGAAAAAGGATTTCATGATGTTCAACTAAACACAAACAGGTTTTTAGGTGTGGTGACGGGTTATTTGTAAGTGCGGGGATGACAAGGGAAGTGAACAACAGGTGCGCGTGCTTAGCAGGTGCGGCCAGTGGGGCGTGACAGAGGCCCCCCCCACGGGTCCCGAGTCGGAGCTAGGACTCCAATTTCGACATCCCCGCGCGTCATGGCTCCGAGTCCGGGGGTTTTCTCGCCGGGCGAAATCCCTGGAAGAGTCCGGCAGCAGTCGGGCGACCGGCGAGCAGAGAAACGCCGGCTGGAGGCTGGCGAGCGAGGAAGCAAGCGGAAGCCGGCGAGCGAGGGTGCCGGCTGGACGCCGGCGAAGCGAGGGTGGCCGGCTTGGACGCCGGGCGCGCGAGGGTTCCGGCTGGGGACGCCGGCGCGGAGGGGTTCCGGCTGGACGCCGGCGCGCGAGGGTTCCGGCTGGACGCCGGCGCACGGAGGGTTCCGGCTGGACGCCCGGCGAACGGCGTCGCGGAGGGCAGGCTGGCGATCGGGGGTCGCCGAGGGCAGGCTGGCGATCGGGGTCGCCGAGGGCAGGCTGGGCTCGGGGTCGCCGAGGGCAGGCTGGCGATCGGGGTCGCCGAGGGCAGGCTGGCGATCGGGGTCGCCCGAGGGCAGGCTGGGCGATCGGGGTCGCCGAGGCCCGGGCTGGCGATCGGGTGTCGCCGAGGGCAGGCTGGGGGATCGGGGTCTCGGGGTCGCAGAGGGCAGGGCTGGGCGAAGCGGGGTCCGCCCGAGAGGCAGGCGGCGATCGGGGGTCGACCGAAGGGCAGGCTGGACGGAAGGGGTGTAGTCCGTGGAGGACGAGGAGGCCAAACAGCGGCCTCTTCGACAGGCGCAGGGCGAGCCCGTTGAGCGAGCGGATGAGCGCGTCGAAGTCCACGGCAACGGGCTCCGCGTCCCGAAGCCACCTCCCCAAGCTGGGCACAGATGATTGTCCCGGCGAAGCCAACGTCTCCCCTTGGTTGGGAGCGGGCTCGCGGCCAGAGCCATGTCTGCTTCTGTTCTCCCATGTCGGTGTTTCCAACTGTAACGGCCGAAGCCGGTGGATGGGAAGCAGGAGACAAACCGCGAACTTAACTGGCAGGTGGGGGGGGTTTATTAACACACAGCGTAACAGACAGACCGGTGTGAAACAAGGTAGGTACATCGTGGAAACACGCCGGAGTGAGCGTGTGTGCGGGTATTTGTAGTAGTGCGGGGATGACAAGGGGAAATGAACAACAGGTGCGCGTGCGTAGCAGTTGCGGCCAGGTGCGGCCAGTGGGCGTGACAGTTCTGAATCACCTCAGGTTGTATTATAGTCTGGCACTACCTGCATTTTTTTCTTCACATGGATAGTCAGCAGCCTCTGCTTGAAATCTAGAAGCACCTTTCATTTGATCCCTTTTTATTTGTTATCCCTTGCTTGTTCCAAAGGAAAAAGGATTTCATGATGTTCAACTAAACACAAACAGGTTTTTAGGTGTGGTGAACAGACCTAAACCGAACACATTGTTATTTCCTTTAAGCACGTGTTGTTGTCCCCAGTTTATTTCAGCGTAGCTTCTTCTTCTTAGTAGGTTTTAGCCAGGCATGCAAAGAATAAGCACTTACTTTACGTTTAGGTATAAGGTATGCCACTGAAAAATAGTAGTTTCTGGGTGTGATGCAAGTATAAGAGTGAAATTTCTACATGACCCCCTGACTCACTTTCAATTCTCAACATTTTTAGTCTATGTTAAAATGATGTGTTCTTTAATTTCATTATCTTGTTCAGCACTGTGAAAAAGTCTTAGGCATTCTACATGTTTCAATTTATATTATGCATATCCTTTATTTAAGTTGTATTGGTCACTGCACTTTAGAGTTCTACAATTACAGACTGTAGTCCATCTGATTCTCTACATACTCTAAATACCACTTGGGTGGTGGATCATCCCAGCACTGCAGTGACACTGATGTGGTGGTGGTGTGTTAGTGTGTATTGAGTTGGTACATTTGAATTAGACACAGCAGTGCTGCTGGAGTTTTAAAACACTGTTCACTCACTTTCCTTTTTATTAGAGACATTCACCTTGTTGCTTCCCCTCATAGATGTAAAGTCAGAGAAGGTATTTAATCTATTGCTTCACAGTTTGTGTTAGTCATCTTCTAATACTCAGTGCTCACAGCATTCTGCCTACTGGATGCTGGTGGCTGGACATTTTTGGTTGGTGAACTATTTTCAGTTCAGCAGTGACACTGCAGTGTCTGATCCACTTGTGTCAGTGTAACACACACTAACACACCATCACCCCATCAGTGTCACTGCAGTGCTGAGAATGATCCACCACCCAAACAGTACCAGATCTGTGGTGGTCCTGTGGTGTTCCTGACCATTAGAGTATTGAGAAAAGGGGTCTAAAAAGTATATAGAGAAACAGGTGGACTACAGTCTGTAATTGTAGAACTACAAAGTGCAGTGACCAGTAAAACTTAAATAAAGAATAAGTAGAATATAAACTGAAAAACATAGAATGCTTAAGACAAAATTCAGTGCTGTGACTGTCTGCCTCCATTGTATGCAATACCAAAAGTCCTAGTAAAATAAATCGCCAGGCTAATGTTATGTCTAGAAACACTTAAAAAATGTGGTAATTCTAGAATTGTTCAATGAAATAACCTCGGGTTGGGAGATTGGTGAGTGGAAAAGTTCACTTTATTCATCTGTTCACTGTATATGTGAAGCGATGTGGGTGGATGGTCACCAGTCCATTGCAGGACTGTCATGAGTCACCACTGCAGCATTGAGGGATGATCACCAAGCCGGCCTGCCCTCTCTTTGGCACAACCAATTGTGTCTGTTTAAATCCTGATCTGGTTGGAAGGCAGCCCTGGTGGCTGAAACTAATGCATTTCCACTACTACACCCGAGTGTGGATCTTGAAGTTATATCATCAGTAAATGCACAGTAGGTGTTCATTCAACAAGACTGTTGTTTGTGCTCTAAAAAGATTGGTGATTGTATTTGGCCTTGAAATTGCTCATACAACTAAACAGTTTATCGCTCCAAACTTTGCAGGGAAGTCTATGACCTCAAATTCACAATTTTTTTTACAAAAGCTTCAATCAGCATATTGACATTGTGATTCACCCTGTGAAGGATAGCCACCTGCCACCTCTCCTTTTGTTTTGACTTCACTTAGAGCTGTGAAGAATGGACACAAGTGCAGAACATCATTATTATTGCCTGTGTAATTTTCATGGTGGTAATAGTTAGTAGATTATTGGTTTACTTTAAACAAAACTATTATGCATGTCCGAAAACACAGTTTGTTTCTTTGGTTTATTTAACATCGCAAATCAGCATAATTGGCCATTTCAGGGACACACACAAGGTTACATATATACACAAGGTTACAACAAGATTAGTATATATAGTATATATACACACATTGACACAAGTCAATGCCAATTTAGCGTAATCAATTAACACGTGTGTCTTTGGACTGTAGGAGGAAATCTGAATACCCGGAGTAAACCTATGTGGATATGGGGAGTACATACAGACTCCACATAGAAAGGACCCAGGCTGCTCCACCCAGGGACTCCCAGGACCTTCTTCCTGTGGGGTGGCGGTACTATCCACAGAGGCACCGTGCTGCTCCCCAAAACACTGTAGTCTGTAACAGACTGGAATACAGAAGATTGGAGAATTGTCCCAATAAGGATCACTACAAGTATTTAGCAAATGTATATGAGGAAGCTAGAGGTAAGCACTTAGAATTGCAAACTACACAGGCAAACAAAAGTAGATATAAACAAGAGACTACTATGACAAATAATGATGATAATAATGATCAGGATGTGTGGTCACCTTTGAGGAAAACCAGGACACAAAGGTGAGGTAAAAAAGAACATTCTCTGGGATCTACATGCTGAAAAAAATTAAAACCAAATCCTCAAAAACACAGAAAAAAGACATTTATTTTTGTAACATGTAACACAAAAGCCAGTATAACTAACAATAATCTGTAACTTCAGAAGAAGCATCTGAAAGCAATAAGGGGATGATGTCACTTCATCCAGCAACCAAGGGAGTCAGATGCCTTGTTTATAAATGTGCGTAATGGAATTGCATTGTGAAAATGCAATTGACTCTGGTTAGGCTCTGGGTTGCTGATCCCCAGCATTGCCAAAGCCCTTAAATGTTTAGGTATAGTGACAGTAAAGGCTGTCCTATTGTACACTGATATAGCATAGATGGTTATTATCTGGCAATTAACAAGGCAAACTGCAACATCAGCACAGCTAAATCAGAAAAATGTCTTCTTATAGGAAACCTCAACACCTTTTAGATAAGGATCACGTTGGTGATCACGACTCATGACTTTAGTAAAGGTAAAGTTTAGTAGCAGTAAAGTACAGTGGTACCCCGGTTCTCGACCACCTTGGAACTCATTGAATTTGATTCTCAACGGATTTTAACTAGAAATATTTGTCTCGATTGTTTGCTCGGGACTTGATGCACTTGCTTGAACTTAAATGAGTCATCCACGTGACTCGTTTCAGCCAAAACCAGATTCACGACTCATTACACAGTGATTCAGATTCACAATATCCCTTGCTCAGTGAACTGTTTATCATGTTTTTTCTTTATTTTTACATCTACAGTACTGTATTCTTAGTACAACTATATCTCCATGCCTCCTAAAGTGGTTAGTTATAAAAGCCAGCTGACATGAAAACAGGAATTGAATCCTCCAGAACACAGGTTGCAGTTAGTTTAGCTATGCTAGCACCCTGAGTGTTTTGCTTTTACTTTTCACTTTCAATCCATTCCACACTAAATTACATGAGACTTTTCCATTGTGTTAATTATTTTGGCCAACTGTGGTTTAATGTAAGTGTTAATGTAAGTTCTAATATGTAATAGGCTCCTGATACATGATACATTTACACAGTGGATTTGTCGGAATGTATCCCTATTGTAAATCCTGGAGCACCGGCACAATACAACTCCATTAATGCATATAATGCCTTATACAGTGTGGTTTTTCTGGGGGTCTGGAATGGATTAATTCAATTTACATTATTCCTTATGGGAATATTTTTCTCGGGTCCACTGTAAAAGGTTGTATGTTTGTAATTCTAAAAAGCAACCCAGCATAGACATTCCAAAGATTTTATATTCTTTCCCTAATTAAACTGTTAGTCTTTACTTTTTTTTAAATAAATCACTTTGCTTATATAATTTAATTGAGGAAAGCATGCCCTGCTGCAGAACTCTTATTTACTTCATCATTAAATACTTTATTTGTTCTGATATTGTAGCAAATGCAAACAACCTAATTAGATTGTCATGACTGAATTACTTGAAAGAGTCGAAAATCTGATAAACACCCAAGTCGATGCTTTTGAAGTTTATTTCAATAATGATTTATTAAATAACAATTCAGGGATAGTTACCTTGTCAAACTATTATGAAAAGTCCTACTTAATTCATTTCCCCCATATTTTAAATCATAGTAAGTTTAAAATAACAGCAATTAAAATATATTTTAAGTTAAATATGTTTCATAGTTATTCAGTTGTAAACAGAAACATTGACTGACACATATAAACACCTCTAGCAGAATGCTCTTGGCATGACCTAAAGCTGTGTCTTGATTTATGCATTGATTGATTTACTATGGGCTTACGATGGTGGCCTTAACTGTTTGTCCTATAAACATGTTATGTGTTTATATGCCAGGTGAACTCTTTGTCCGGCTTTATATATGATAGACAGTCTTTGCACTATTGAATAGCAAAGACTAACAATTACTGGTCTTAGCATCACATAAGAATCACATCAGAGAAAATACTGCAGGGAGAAAGTCAGAGCAGTACAATGTGAAACACTGTTTGGTTTGTTTTAATAGAATCTAGGCCTAATAGTTACATAACCAATGTGATCCTCATCTAGCAGGAACAACATTATCAAAGTTTGGCAGTGTGGTACTTACTCGTACCCACAGTGTCTAAACATTTTACAGTGGGGCAAAAAAGTATTTAGTCAGCCAATGATTGTGCAAGTTCTCCTACTTAGAAAAATGACAGAGGTCAGTAATTTTCATCATAAGTACACATCAACTATGAGAGACAAAATGAGAAAAAAAAAATCCAAGAAATCACATTGTAGGATTTTTTAAGAATTTAATTGTAAATTATGTTGGAAAATAAGTATTTGGTCAATACATTTGGAATGAGGCATTTCAGAACAATAGAATGTACAGCATTAGTATCTAAACCTCATGGAGGTTGTACAGTCTTGCATGACAGATTTTAAAATAACAAATGTGCACAATAAATGAGTGGTGGAGGCAGTAGTATTCATGCCACAGCTCAAGGGTCTTGGATTTGATTCTAAACTGATGCTGCTGCCTGTGAGTAGTGTGGTATGGTCTTACTCTGTTTGGTTTCCTCTGGATACTTTGATGTCCTGTAAATGCCAGAAAATATGGTGGATTGGCTATTGTGTAAGTGTGAGTGGGTATAAATGAGTGATCTCATTGTTTTGACAGATTGAATCAGGATGTAAGTTTGGACTTTATTCAAAATAGTGGAAAACAGTGATGTCATACAGGAGGGTAAACTGCACTAAACAGACATGGTAACTAAACTAAATACAAACTAAGGTCACAGGCATACGTTGACTAGTATGTAAATAACAGAGAGAACTGTTATTTAGAACTGTTATAAAGGCTGGACAGAGTTCATAAACAATACAGAACTAAAATATAAAACAAAGCTAACTGATGACAGGGCTAACAGTAGACAGGGCTCACAGCGTAATGTGTTTCAATTTGTTGTCCCGTTTAGCATTTATTTCCATTATACAAACAGTGTCCACAGGAAAGGTTCCAGACGCACTTCTACCGTGACCATAGTGATGTGGTTACTGAAGAAGAACAAAATAATTCATAATCAATGCTTCTTATGAGTTGATTATTTTGGGTTTAAACTTTGAGTTTTAGTTATCCAACTCTCTCATTTATTGGCCTGTGTTAGTTGGCTTGTACACTTTCAGCGTGTTTTTTTTAGTCCTGCAGTGGTTACCACCCATAGACTTCCCCATAGACCTTAAAAAATGTGCATAGTGGTTCAGATATTATTCCTGTAAGTCTTGTTAAGGGAATGTTACTTTCTTCAAATTGCACTTTTGATACAGTATTTTAAGTATCTGAAAGATCTGTTATGATCTGTTCATGCGATAGTGTCTATTTACTTACATACGATAGCCACTTAAGCCCTCTGTAAGGAAAGTGCTAAAGACCACATTTTACAGTTTAAATGTAATTTTAATGGTAAAATTATTAAATGAAAAATTCTCAATTCCCTTATTCAGTAATAACTTAAAATGTTATTTTGTAAATATAACTGAAATATACATCAACCTCTTCAGCTACAATGAACTAACATTATCATCTGTAGAAAGGGATGTGTTTGGTAGGACGGTCTATACTGTGAAGTGTATGATAAGTAATGATAAGTAAGTTCATGTTTAAATCACTTACATTAACCTACAGTTGGCCAATATCATTAACACGAAGCTTATTTTATAATAAAAAGTTGACAATCTCATGTAATTTAGTGAGTAATGGATTGAAAGGGAAATGTAACAGCAAGACTTACTCTATTGATGAACTCTGGTTGCTAGCATAGCTGTTAAACTAACTGCAGACTGCCTTCTGGATCATTCATTTCCTGTTTTGCTTTTGACTGGCTCTTATAAACTAACCTTTTTAGGACCCATGTAGACTTATTTGCAGTAAGAATACTGTATTGAATTGTGAATCGTGAATCATGAATCGTTAATCGAGTTTCAGCGAAAATGAGTCACTCCACTCATACAAGTTTAAACAAGTGCACCGAGTACAGAGCAAACGACGAGAACCAAGACAAATTTTTCTAGTTAAAATACATAGAGAACTGAATTTGACAAGTTCCAAGGTGGTCAAGTACCAAGGTACCACTGTATTTTGGATGCTGTTATGCTAGACAACCAGCACTGGCATCCTGGAGGTGACCAGTTAATCCAACATCAGACCTAAACTAGACCAGCATAAAAGGCATGATTGTCTGTGCTGATGTTTTGCAGCAGGTCATGGAAAATAAATTAGTTTTATTGTAAAGCATTTAATTGTAAAGATTTTCTAAACAACAATAAGAAAATAATTGAAAGTTTGTGAACCTTTTTTTTCTGCATAAATATGACCTAAAACATCATCAGATTTTCACACAACTCCTAAAATTAGATAAAGAGAACCCAGTTAAACAAATGAGACAAAAAAATTATAATTGGTAATTTATTTATTGAGGAAAATGATCCTATATTACATAGTAGTGAGTGGCAAAAGTATGTGAATCTCTAGGATTAGCAGTTAATTTAAAGGTGAAATTAGAGTCAGGTGTTTTCAATCAATGGGATGACAATCAGGTGTGAGTGGGCACCCTGTTTTGTTTAAAGAACAGGGATCTACAGTGGGGCAAAAAAGTATTTAGTCTTTGAAAAATGAGAGAGGTCTGTAATTTTCATCATAGGTACACTTCAACTATGAGAGACAAAATGAGGAAAAAATATCCAGGAAATCACATTGTAGGATTTTTAAAGAATTTAATTGTAAAAGATGGTGGAAAATAAGTACTTGGTCAATAAATTTGGTTCAACTCAGTTCTTTGTAACATAACCTTTGTTATGTTACAATGACAGAGGACAAACGTTTCCTGTAGGTCTTCACCAGGTTTGCACACACTGTAGCTGGTATTTTGGCCCATTCTTCCATGCAGATCTCCTCTAGAGCAGTGATGATTTTGAACTCCCTCCTGAAATTTTTTATGGGGTTGAGGTCTGGAGACTGGCTAGGCCACTCCAGGACTTTGAAATGCTTTTTACGGAGCCACTCCTTCGTTGCCTGAGCAGTACGTTTGGGATCATTGTCATGCTGGAAGACCCAGCCATGGTCCATCTTCAATGCTCTCACTGAATGAAGGAGGTTTTGGCTTAAAATCTCACCATACATGGCCCCATTCATTCTTTCCTTACCACAGATCAGTCATCATGTCCACTTTGCAGAAAAACAGCCCCAAAGCATGATGTTTCCACCCCCATGCTTCACAATAGGTATTGTGCAACTCAGAATTCTTCTTCTTCCAAAAACGGCGAGTTGAGTTTTTACCAAAAAGTTCTATTTTGGTTTCATCTGAGCACATGATATTCTCCCAATCCTCTTCTGGATCATCCATATGCTCTCTGGCAAACTTCAGACGGGTCTGGACATGTACTGGCTTAAGCAAGGGGGGACGCCTGGCACTGCAGGATCTGAGTCCCACTCAGCATAGTGTGTTACTGATGGTAGCCTTGTTACGTTGGTCCCAGCTCTCTGCAGGTCATTCATCAGGTCCCTCCGTGTAGTTCTGAGATTTTTGCTCACCGTTCTCGTGAACTATAAAATGTCTTGAACTATAAAATGCCTTGCTTTTGGGATCTTTGTTGGTCCTTGGGAGGGTAACAATGTTCTTGAATTTCCTCTGTTTGCACACAATCTAGCTGATGGTAGATTGGTAGTGTCCAATATCTTTATGGATGGCCTTGTAAAATGATGATGGCTCTGTACCTTCAAATTAATTCCAAATTTTCATATTTTTTCAATCTCAGCTCTGACAAAACATATATCCTTTTAGTTGGTCATAAAAGTAAAATACAGAGGTGTTTGGAGCTAGTCATTGACATAAACGAAATGTTATTTAAATCTTCTAAAACAGTTCATAACCTGGTGCTGTTTTCAACCCATTGCTTATCTTTGATATGAGCTCCCTCACAAAGAGTGCATTTTTCCATCTACGAAATGTTACAAGACTCAAAGAACAGGCCATTGTAACTTCAAGACTTGACTACTCCAACACCCTTTCCACCTACTGCTTCTCACCTACAGAGCTCTTCATAATCCTGCCCCTGGTTAGGCTACTTGTCTGAATTATTATGAAGAGAATAAAAAAGGAGGTAACAACAAAATACCTTGCTTAAATATTGTGTCCACTATAAGAAACACACTAAAAAACAAGAACTTACTGCAGTGGCAGTATATAAAATATGTACTTGAAAGGTGCTTAAAAGTTTGTGAAGCCTTTACAATTTTATACTATATTTTTGCATAAATATTGCCTAAAATATCATCAGATTTTCACACAAGTCCTAAAAGTAGATAAAGAGAACCCAGTTAAACAAATGAGACAAAAATATTATACTTGGTCATTTATTTACTGAGGAAAATGATCCAATTTTTCCAACTCACATATTAGTGAGTGGCAAAAGTATGTGAACCTTTGCTTTCAGTATCTGGTGTGACCCCCTAAGCTGCAATAACTGCAACTAAATGTTTCCAGTAACTGTTGATCAGTCCTGCACACCGGCTAGAAGGAATTTTAGCCCATTCCTCCATACAGAACAGCTTCAACTCTGGGATGTTGGTGGGTTTCCTCACATTAACTGCTCGCTTCAGGACCTTCCACAACATTTCGATTGGATTAAATTCAGGACATTGACATGGCCATTCCAAAACATTAACTTTATTCTTCTTTAACCATTCTTTGATAGAACAACTTGTGTGCTTAGGGTCGTTGTCTTGATGCATGACCCACCTTCTCTTGAGATTCATTTCATGGACAGATGTCCTGATATTTTCCTTTAGAATTCTCTGATATAACTCAGAATTCATTGTTCCATCAAAGATGGCAAGCCGTCCTGGCCCAGATGCAGCAAAACAGGCCCAAACCATGATATTACTACCACCATGTTTTACAGATGGGATAAGGTTCTTATGCTGGAACGTAGTGTTTTCCTTTCTCCAAACATAACGCTTTTCTTTTAAACCAAAACATTCTATTGTGGTCTCATCCATCCACAAAACATTCTTCCAATAGCTTTCTGGCTTGTCCACGTGATCTTTGGCACACTGCAGATGAGTAGCAATGATCTTTTTGGAGAGCAGTGGCTTTCTCCTTGCAACCCTGCCATGCACATCACTGTTGTTCAGTGTTCTTCTGATGGTGGACTCATGAACATTAAAATTAGCCAATATGAGAGAGACCTTCAGTTTCTTAGAAGTTAGTCTGGGGTCCTTTGTGACCTCGCCAACTATTATACAACTTGCTCTTGGCGCTATCTTTGTTGGTTGATCACTCCTGGGCAGGGTAACAATCGTCTTGAATTTCCTCCATTTGTACACAGTCTGTCTGACTGTAGATTGGTGGAGTCCAAACTCTTTAGAGATGGTCTTGTAACCTTTTCCAGCCTGATGAGCATCAGCAACTCTTTTTCTGAGTCCTCAGAAATCTCTTTTGTACACTTCCACAAACATGTTGAGAAAGGCAAATTATGATAAATCCCTGTTCTTTAAATGAAAAAGGCTGCCCACTCACACCTGATTGTCACCCCATTGATTGAAAACACGTGACTCTAATTTCACCTCCAAATGAACTGCTAATCCTAGAGGTTCACATACTTTTGCCACTCACTAATATGTAATATTGGATCACTTTCCTTAATAAATAAATGACCAAGTATAATATGATTGTCTCATTTGTTTAACTGGGTTCTCTTTATCTACATTTAGGAGTTGAAATCTGATGGGAAATCTGAAATCTGATATCTGATAGGAGTGAAAATCTGATGATGTTTTAGGTCATATTTATGCAATAATATCGAAAATTGTAAAGGGTTCACAAACTTTCAAGCACCACTGTATATTTAGCTAGCAATAAATCTTCCACCATGAGCAACATTCCTGATGCTCCTGTACAAATTGTTTCCAAGTGGGGACTTTTTGACTTTGCTTTTCTGTATTGTCTCCCAGCTTAGTAGAAATTATACTAGTTTTCCATATCTCTAGTGACGTGAGAAACGATTGATTTTTTTAGAACACGTTGTTTCGAACGCGCGAAACACCGTGCATCGTCGGCCTCTACTGGTCAGACGCGTGCTACTGCATCGGGAAATCCCAAAAGTAAAATGTTAAACAACGTCATTTTATGAGAAGCGTTCATGACAAACTCTTGGTGAAGTAATAGTACATAATCGACTGTAGAACTCACAGCTGTGTTTAATTTGGAACATAAGAACATTCACTATGCCAGCTGTGTGGCCATAAGAATGCCACTTGTTAGTGAGGTGAATCAGAAAAAATACTTCATCTTAAAAGATAAAGCTTGGACTCTGGAGCAATGGATAAAGGTCATGTGATCTGATGTGGTCCATACGCAGTGATGTAGCCATAATCAATAGTGTCTACTGTACAAGCCAGTGTTATTAACTGAGCTTTCTTCAGTAGGTCTATTCTTTTTTAAATATTGTAAGGTTACATATTAAAAATATTAGGGTATACAGTTGAGAATTATCGAAATTATACAGTTGAGAATATCGAAATTTTTGAAATTTTAGCATATACAAATTTTTTGGGTCTATATACAGTGGGGCAAAAAAGTATTTAGTCAGCCACTGATTGTGCAAGTTCTCCTACCTAGAAAGATGAGAGAAGTCTGTAATTTAAGAGTACACTTCAAGTATAAGAGCCAAAATGAGAAAAAAAATCCAGGAAATCACATTGTAGGATTTTTAAAGAATTTAATTGTAATTTATGGTGGAAAATAAGTATTTGGTCAATAACAAAAGTTCAACTCAGTACTTTGTAACATAACCTCCACCAGGTTTGCACACACTGTAGCTGGTATTTTGGCCCATTGCTCCATGCAGATCTTCTTATAGCAGTGATCCGTTGGGGCTGTCACTGGGCAACACGGACTTTCAACTCCCTCCACAAATTTTCTATGGGGTTGAGGTCTGGAGACTGGCTAGGCCACTCCAGGACCGTGAAATGCTTTTTACTGAGCCACTCCTTCGTTGCCTGAGCGGTGTGTTTGGGATCATTGTCATGTTGGATCATTGTCATGCTAGCTATGTTCCATCTTCAATGCTTTCACTGATGGAAGGAGGTTTTGGCTTAAAATCTCACGATACATGGCCCCATTCATTCTTCCCTTAACACAGATCAGTCGTCCTGTCCCCTTTGCAGAAAAACAGCCCCAAAGCATGATGTTTCCACCCCCATGCTTCACAGTAGGTATGGTGTTCTTGGGATGCAACTCAGCATTCTTCTTCCTCCAAACATGACATCATCTGGCCACATGATATTCTCCCAATCCTCTTCTGGATCATCCATATGCTCTCTGGCAAACTTCAGATGGGCCTGGACATGTATTGGCTTAAGCAGGGGGACACACCTGGCGCTGCAGGATCTGAGTCCCTCTCGGCGTAGTCTGTTACTGATGGTAGCCTTTGTTACTTTGGTTCCAGCTCTCTGCTGGTCAGTCATCAGGTCCCTCTGTGTAGTTCTGGGATTTTTGCTCACCGTTCTCATCATTTTGACCCCACGGAATGAGATCTTGCGTGGGGCCCCAGATCGAGAGAGATTATCAGTGGTCTTGTATGTCTTCCATTTTCTTACAGTTTCTCCAACAATTGATTTATTCACACCAACCTGCTTGCCTTTTGTAGATTCACGCTTCCCAGCCTGGAGCAGGTGTGCAGTTTTCTTTCTGGTGTCCTTCGACAGCTCTTTGGTCTTGGCCATGGCTGAGTTTGGAGTCTGACTGTTTGAAGCTGTGGACAGGTGTCTTTTATACAGATAACGAGATCAAACACGTGCCATTAATACAGGTAACGAGTGGAGGACAGAAGAGCTTCTTAAAGAAGAAGTTACAGGTCTGTGAGAGCCAGAAATCTTGCTTGTTTGTGGGTGACCAAATACTTATTTTCCACCATGATTTACAATGAACTTCTTTAAAAATCCTACAATGCAATTTCCTGGATTTGTTTTTCTCATTTTTTCTCTCATAGTGTACCTTAGATGAAAATTACAGACTTCTCTCATCTTTCTAAGTAGGAGTAGGGTCTGGGAGCTCTGGTTTCTTCCCACATTCCAAAGACATTAGAATGACTGTTCACTCTAAATTGACTCATGACTAGTGTGTGGATATAACCTTGTGTCTGTTGTAAATGTAACCACTGATGCTGATGCAGCGTTAAAATAAAACTAATAAACAATCAATAAAAACTGTGTTGACATGAGAAATCTAATTGCATAAAAAGAACTGTAGATGGCCCTAGAGTACTATACACTATTACAGAACTCGACGTGGTTTAAAGCGCAAGTCTACAAACAACACATGCATAAAAATAGAATATGTAGGGGGTTTAATCATTTCTGTATGTTTCATACATATTTTTAGCATGCATGATCATTTTACATGTAGTCATATATAAGTGGTGTCTTCCACACATAGTAAACATGTAATTTCTAAGACTGTTAATTGTAAATGCTTCTTACAACTGTAAATGTTACTTGTTTCACTCGTTCAGTTATGATTAGAATTAATTAGTTCTGAAAACAAACAAGAATCTTCCCAGATAGCAAATGACTTCAATCGGCATCCAACTCCAGGTCTGGCAGATTCGGGTCCAATATGGATTCGGTTCACGATTCAGTTCTCTGTGACGTACAGTGGGGCAAAAAAGTATTTAGTCAGCCACTGATTGTGCAAGTTCTCCTACTTAGAAAGATGAGAGAGGTCTGTAATTTTAATCGTAGGTACACTTCAACTATGAGAGACAAAAGGAAAAAAAAACTCCAGGAAATCACATTGTAGGATTTTTAAAGAATTTACTTGTAAATCATGGTAAATAAGTATTTGGTCACCCACAAACAAGCAAGATTTCTGGCTCTCACAGACAGGGTTTGCTCTGTTCCACTTTGTTTTGATTTGTCATGTTCATTCTACTTTCGCTATGCTCCGCCAAGACTTGTTTTCCTTTCGTCCCACGTGCTTTTGTTTTGGTTTCTCGAGTGCAGTGTGCTTGTGTGTTTGTTGTGCTTTCCACTGCTGCTCCCTGGCTCTGCCCATATCCACACACCGGTTTCTCATCTTCATTCATCAACCTCTCCTATAAAGCACCGCTCCTTACAGCCATGGATTGCCAGATCGTCCGTTGACACAGCCTGGTATCATGTTGTTCTCTTTCATGCCAAGATCTTGTCCTAGCCAAGTTGTTTGTAGAGTGCCTAGCTTGTTGTATTTATTCCTCGTCCCTAATTAGCTTAGCATTAGCCTAGCATAGCCACGGCTACTTAACTTAGCCTGGTCCTTATATCAAGCCTTTTGTCCTTGCATTAGCCAACCACGTCACCAAGTAGTTGTTACTTTGTTACGGCCAGGTTTTGTTTATTTTTGTAGTGATACTCATTATTTCCTTTGTTTCAGTCACACCCATTCACCATCTGGGTTTCACGGTCCCCGCCGTCACACTCTTCGCTTGCCACGTCTCGTTTTCACACCAGCTTCCTGGACTCACGTCAAGCCTCGTCTAATCCTCGTTTTCTCTGACTGGCTGGTTTTAGTCAAGTCTCAATTGTGTTCTTATCTTTAATAAATCCTTTTTTTGAGGACCCGTTCACCAACCCTGAGCCCTATTCGGGGAGCTAGACAGGTGCCGGGCCTGTCTCATGCAGTGTAATCTGGTCTTTAGGTCTTGGCCTGCTGCCTTTGCCACTGATTCCTCTAAACTTGCTTACAGTATTGGTCTGCTGCGAGGCAGGGCGTTAATGTGGACTGAGGCTGCACTCTCCAGGGGTGGCTTTGAGGAGGTCTCGTACAGCGATTCAGGGCAGTGTTTGACCACCCTAGCCAAGGGAAGCCGTGTCAAGACACCTCACCAGCCTTTTCCAGGGTTCGCGGACAGTCGCTAACTATGCTGTGGAATTCTGGCCATTGGCTGCAGATGGAATTAACCCGGCATTATGCGAGTTGTCTGAGCGACTCAAGGACGAGTTGGTAGCCCATGACGACCCTCCTAACTTAGAGGCCATGGTGGCTCTGGCAGTTCGTCTGGACTGGCGCTTTCACGAACGCCGGTTGGAAAAGGTCCAGCACCCGGTCCAGACATCTGTTTCTGGGTACCAGGTCCACGGTCTCTGAGCTGCCTTCCCCACTTAGCTGCCTTCGCCATTACCCACTACCAAGGAAGACCCCAAGCCCATGCAACTAGGGTGGACCAAGCTGACCCCCCATGAACGGTTGCGCCGCTTGGAGAAGGGGCTCTGCTTGTATTTCAGAGGAGCCGGCCATGCACTCTCGCCCCATGCACCCAAAAGGGGTAGCTTGTCAGTAAAATTGGGGGCTCTGACGAGCGCCACTCCCAGCACCCCACAACCCAGGTCCGGACCTCAGAATCTGTGTGTCTTATGCTTCCAGCCAAGCTGCATCTTCCGGGAGGTACACAGGCCATGGAGGCCCACGTTGACTCTGGGGCATAGGATAACCTGATGGATCTCGCCCTCGCAAAGCAACTCATTATTCACGAAGAGCCAGTCTTGGAGGCCCCAAGGCGAGCTTATGCTCTAGATGGTAAGCTCCTCGCCAACATAACTCATCGGTCTCTCCCGATCCCCTTGGTCCTGTTGGGGAACCACCAGGAGGAGTTCTCCTTTTCAATCATGCAGACGCCCAAGACCCCCCTGCTCCATGGATTCCCCTGGCTGACCCTCCACAACCCCACCATCAACTGGAGCCAAGGCAGGATTCTAGAATGGAGTGAGCATTGCCACCAGAGCTGTCTACATTCGGTAGTTCTACCTGCCAGGCCACCCACTGGCACTTCTCAGCCCACATCCACCAACCTGTCCCATGTACCTAGACAGTACCATCTCAGGGTGGTTTTTGGCAACAGTTTACCACCTCACTGTCCTTACGACTGTGCCATTGAACTCCTCCCTGGGGCACCCCTGCCCTCTAGCTGCATCTACAGCCTGTCTCGTGCTGAGAGAGAGGACATGGATTATTATATATCGGAGTGTCTTACTGCCAGTCTCATCAGGCCCTCCTCCCCTCTCGGAGCCATTTTTTTTTGTAGCCAAAAAGGGTAGCTCTCTCCAGCCATGTATTGATTTTTGGGGCCTTAACGACGTTACTAAATGAATAAGTACTCTCTTCCCCCTCATCTCCTCTGCCTCTGACCTCCTCCAGTTAGACACCATTTTCTCTAAGCTTGACCTCAGCAATGCTTATCTTCTGGTGCGCATCAGGGAAGGAGATAAGTGGAAGACAGCGTTCAACACACTCTTGGGCCATTACATATACAAGGTGATGCCCTTCGGGCTTACTAATGAACCTGCTGTATTTCAAGCTCTGGTTAACAATGTGCTAAGAGATTACCTTAATCATTTTGTGGTTGTTTACCTAGACGATATCTTGATCTTTTCCTGTTCCAAGAGGGAGCATGTGCGACACATCTGCCAGGTACTGGCGCAGCTCTTGGAGAACAAACTGTTTGTAAAAGCCGAGAAGTGCAAGTTCCACTCCGACACCATCCCATTCCTGGACTTCATCGTCCAGAGGGGGTGCATCAAGGTGGACCCAGAGAAGATAAAGGCAGTAATTGAATGGCCAGTACCCCCGGGGCGCAAGGAACTGCAAAGACTTCGCCAATTTCTACAGGCGATTCATTAAGGATTATAGTAAGGTGGCAGCACCCCCCACTCAACTCACCTCCACCAAGCGACCCTTTCACTGGACATCCGGGGCCGGTGAGGCCTTCCACAACCTCAAGAGGCTGTTTACCACCACCCCGGTCCTCAATCAGCCATGTCCCAGTAAACAGTTCATTGTGGAGGTGAACACTTCCGATCCTGGAGTGGGTACCATCCTCTCCCAACTATCCTCTCACACCAGGCCAGGTAGACCTTGTTCTTTTCCTGTTTTAATTTCTCGGTCATGTATCGCCCCGGTTCCAGGAATACCAAGTCAGACGCCCTCTCCCAAAAGTTCCCCTCTAGGGACCGTGAGGACTCCGCGGACACCATCACCTCCCCCAAATGGCTCGTGGCCCATCTTTCCAGGGAAGTGGAGAGTCAAGTCAAGTCAAGTCAGATTTATTTATATAGCGCTTTTTACAATGGAGCATTGTCTCAAAGCAACTTTACAAGTTTAGATTATCTCCTAATAACTACGTCCAATCCCAAATTGAGCGAGCCTAGGGCGAC
>JAJAGP010001116.1:0-70948 GCA_025084515.1 Ancistrus triradiatus
CATCCCCAAAACATCACTGCTCTAGAGGAGATCTGCATGGAGGAATGGGCCAAAATACCAGCTACAGTGTGTGCAAACCTGGTGAAGACTCACAGGAAACGTTTGACCTCTGTCTGAGGTTATGTTACAAAATGCTGAGCTGAACTTTTGTTATTGACCAAATACTTACTTTCCACCATAACTTACAATTAAATTCTTAAAAAATCCTACAATGTGATTTCCTGGATTTTGTTTCTCATTTTTTTCTCTCATAGTTGAAGTGTACCTATGATGAAAATTACAGACCGCTCTCATTTTTCTAAGTAGGAGAACTTGCACAATCAGTGGCTGACTAAATACTTTTTTGCCCCACTGTATATTCAAATACATATTGCATTTATTTAATATTACCACACTGACAATGTTACTGAGATGACAACTTGTCTAATTAAACAGTGCAGTGTGTACATACAGTATGGTTTCACTGTGAATTAAAAGTATTTTGGTAACTAGGGCAACTAGGGCAATTGCATAAATGGTTACAAGAACAACAACATATTACAATATGGAACAACAGTATGGTAAATCTGCTTATTTAAAAACAAAGTTGTGTAGATAAAGTTTATTCACTAACATTTAGTACAGCAGTACCAAATGTGAAACAAGTTGTACAAATGTAGAACACATAAGCTAATGATAATTGGCTGCACATATGCCTTATCAACATGAAACAACACTAAAAACTAAACATGAAAAATCAAGATAAAGATAAAGTTAAGATTGTGACATAAGTTGCTAGCTGGCTAACAAACTGACATCAGCCTAACCTTAATGTTGACTGTAATATTATGGTATGCTGGTGTAGCTGTCTTACTACAAATACTGGTATCATTCTAAAATTGTACCTGAAACAGCATTTTCTCCAACTCACCATTTGAACTGACATTTTGCACTGATGAACTAAATGTGAAAAAATAAAGATTTTGGTCTTTGCTACAAGCAATAGGGGCTTAGTGCCACCCCGGGTCCGTTTTTCAGTCTTTTACATTATCGGTTAATTTTTATTCGTTCACACTGACACTGAATTAACTCTGACACTGTGTGGACTTTGTATGTCCACTTCATGTCCACCTGGGTTTACTCTGTGTACTCTGATTTCCTCCCACATTCCAAAGACATGTGTTATGTTAATTGGTCATTGGTCTTTTTTTTATTTGGTTTATTTAACGTCGCTATCAGCATCAGTGGCTATTTCGGTGACACGCACACAAGGTTACATCAATACACAAGTTTACATCAAGACTAGTCATATGTAAACAACATTAAAGTTAATGCCAATTTAGCGTAATTAACCTAACACGCATGTCTTTGGACTGTGAAAGGAAACCAGAGTAACTGAAGTAAACCCACGCAGACACGGGGAGGACATGCAAACTTCAGGCGACTATGTCCTGGGATTGAAACCAGGACCTTCTTGCTGTGAGGCAGCAGTACTACCCAAGGAGACACTGCGCTGCCTGGGTCATTGTCCAGTTTAGCCCCAGAATGAACGTGTCTGACTAGTGTCAATGTAAACTGCTCCCGTCATGAATAGTCATTGATGCTGTGACTTTAAATATACAAATACATGCAAACCCAATCCAATCATCTTGACAACCCTTATATTAAAAATAGTATGACTCAAGTATTTAAATATAATTTCCATGTACATAGTTATTTCCTCTGACCCAGGTCGTACACAGTGATGCAGTGTTATGAATGTTGTAACGCTGTTAGACTCGTAGTCTCTGACAATGTGTTGGAAAAGTTTTCCAATGTGTTTCCTAAAATAGGTTAATAGATTGCAATTTATATAGTTGCATCATAACTGCATAGTTCAGGCTATGTAAGTTTCTATTGTAGCCCTAGTGGAAACACAAACAGGATCAGTAATGAAATTATTCTCAAGTGAAGCATATATTGTTCTCACCATTGGCCCAACTGGTCCTGCAGGCCCTGGAGGTCCGGCAGGTCCATATACCTGAGAAATATTGAGAAAGAAAATTATTATTATCCATTCTACAACCCCAAATATGAAAACAGTTAGGACAGTATGGAAAATGTATATAAAAAAAACACAGCGTTTCTAACATTTACTTTGACTTTCGTTTCACTGCAGATAGTGTGAACCTGAGGTACCAGATAGCTAACAGGTGATTGTACAAAAGCAGCATCCAGGAAAGGCTTTGATGAGCAAAGATGGCCAGAGGATTTCCAGTTTGTCAACAAAAGCTTGAGAAGATTATTGAAATGTTTAAAAACAATGTACGTCAGAGAAAGATTGGAAGGGATTTATATATTTCTCCCTCTACAGTGCAAGCCCAAGGGCACAAGCTTAAGCTGAATGTCTGTGTATCCCTCAGACCGCACTTCAAATACCACCATTCAACAATAGCTGATATAACCACATGGACAAGGGATTACTTTGGTAAATCTTTGTTAAGCACAACAATTCAGAGTTACATGCACAAATGCCATTTAGAACTTTGCTGTGCAAAAAAAAAAGCATCATGTTAACCATGTCCAGAAATGTGTGTTGTGGTCAGATGAATCAGTATTCCTGGTCTTTTTTGGTTAAAAACAATGCCATTTAGACTATTATCAGCCAGGCTTTGTCATGGTATGGGGTTGTCTCGGTGCCCTTGTCAAAGGTAATTTACACTTCTGCGATGGCAGCTTTCATGTATAAAAGTACATTGATATCTTAGAGCAACATATACTGCCTTCAAGACGATATCTTTTCCAAGGACGTTCATGCATTTTTCAACAAGACAATGTAAAACCACATGCTACACACATTAGAAGGCATGGTTGTGGAACCAGAGGATATGGATAATGGACCGGCCTGCCTACACTCCTGACCTGTTCCCAATAGAGAATGTGTGGGGAATTTCGAAACGAAAAATGCGACAACGACGACCCCGTACTTTTGCACATCTTAAGACGTGTTTGCAGGAATAATAGAAAAAAAAACACATGAAACATTAAACGGCTTGGTATCCTCAGTGCCAAAATGTTTTTTTAAGTGTGGTGAAAAGGAATGTCAACATTACAAAGTGGTAAATGCTTTACCGTTCCAACGTTTTTTGGCATGTGTTGCAGGATTGAAATGCAGGAAAGGATGTTTAAAAACAAATGAATTTAAGTTGACTAGACAAAAGATGACATATCTCTGGTTCAAACTGTCTGCAATGAAATTAAAGTCAAAGTAAACAAAAACACGGTCCCAAATATTTCTGATTTGTACATCAGCAAGGAAAACATTAGCTCTTCTGACAAAAAAACCTTCAAGTGTGATTTACTTTTCAATTCTTGATTTAGCTATTCATATAATAACAGCACCAATCCTACCTGGTAAATATGTAAGGTAGTTCTTAGCAATTTTGAACTACAGTTTCACTGAAAGAGTGGCTATTTCAGATATGAGTTATTGGTGCAAATGTTATGCTTTTCCTGCTGGTCTATAGAGTCCCACAAGGTCTTGTTGAGAGCAAAGTCCATTAATTTTGCTGTCTATTCAAATTTACCGACTTGTTTCAAGGGATGTTCTCTTGCCAATAACAAAATTATTAACAACCTTTGTCATTGCATTTTTCTTCCAAAAAATTTTATACTTTCTTGGGCAATAGTGAAATTCTTGATTTCTGCACATAATTCAATGTGACCCACAACTAGCCATCAAGATGTCGTTGTCAATTGTCAAGCTATGCATCATTATTAACACTGGAAAATAAGGCACTGCTCTTCAGTTGTTGTTACCAAACAAACAAGTTCCATTTGTTTTCACAATATGTAGCTTTTATCATTGAATTTTAAAAAGCATAAATATTTACCAGCTCCGCTTTTCCCCCCTTCTCTCCAGGTTCACCTTTCTGACCCTGAATAAAGTAAACATAACTCTAGTATTTAACTAGACATTTACATTTTCATTATTTGAATATGGAAAAATCAACACATCAATTGCACTATGATGTCATGTGATGCCTGTGCATCAATGACATATATGCAATAGGGCAGCACTACGTATCGCTGTACCTGGTAATCCAATAAAGCCAGGAGGTCTTGTGACCCCCCTTTCAACATTGGGGTGGTGATTGGCTGCAGGCAATGCTGCCCACACACTAAAACTGGTAAAAATTGTCCTTAAAATCTGATTTAATGCTGATTTAAATGCTGATTTAACCATGCAATGTACTCTAGATAGCATACGTCTTATGGTGGATGTTTAATAAATAATATTTATTTAATAAATTGGCCAGTTTTCCACATCCATCGAGTTGTACCCATACACAGTGCACTCCAATGTCAATTTTATTATTTAAAATGTAGTCTCTCATTAAAATGAATTACTATGATATGAAATAAAGGCATTTATAATTGATAAGGCAGTCCAGAAATCTCAATCTAATCGAAGCAAAGTGTGAAGCATGAATTATTAAACTATTAAAGCAGAGGTTAAATACTTTTCATCCCTGTTTTTTGTAGTTGTTTTCATGTTCTATTCATTTTCAGAGCTGCTGGATTTTTCTCATTACTTGAATGTTGTAAGTCAAACTGTCTAATAAAACTGATTTTTTAAATGGGTTTGGAGCTGTAAGACAAAAGAGTGACTATATCAACTCGGAGTGATAATTCTCTGTAAGCACTGCCCTGTACACTGACAATTACTGTTAAGGTGACATCTCAGTGTTTTTTACTGGACCTAAACGATCATGAGCACTAATGGCAGAATATGACATATCGTGTTTTGCGTTTCACGATATGCTTCAGGTAAATTTACTGATTTAAAATTAACTACACAAAAGTCTTCCTACTAAACCTTATTTTACTTGCATATTTGTCCTAAAATCATTACAGATCATATGTTCAATAAATATTCAGTCAATTAATAATAATAAAGGTCACGGTGGTCAAGGATAGACTTTCTCAAAGTGAAATTGTATTAGCTCTGATAAAGTAATGAAAGTGGTTATTTAAACACTCACATCTGATCCTGAAAGACCCATATCTCCTTTATCTCCTTTAAGTCCAGGAAACCCCATTAGTCCTCTCTCTCCTCTAGGTCCTTCAGGTCCAGAGGGGCCAGTGGGTCCAGGCTCTCCTGCTTTTCCTCTTGGGCCCTAAGACATGTCATTTACCAAAACATCTAATGCTCTGAGGTTCTATATTACTATAACAGACTAATTGTTCTCAGCAGTCGCTACCTATTTGAATTTTACATGCAATAACACATCTGGAATAAAATTTTACCTTTTCCCCATCAAGGCCGGGAGGTCCAGGCAGACCAATTTCACCCTGGACAAAAATAGTTTCAAGGAAATGCAAATGTAATGTTACGGAACACACATACACAAAACATCTAACTCTGAGCCACTAGTCATATCCACAAATACCGTGAAAAGTTCTAATACCTTGGCACCAGATAATCCAGGGGGTCCTGGAGGACCAGGCAGACCAGGTGGGCCCTGCAGTCACACAAATATTTAACAAACTAAACAATCATTTAATTATAACTCATGCAATAAAGACACTTGGCATTAAGCAAACACTTACCATTAAATGTACATTACGAATATCCTGAAAAATAAAATTAACGAAAGCACATAAGATACCTTTACATAAATCAGTGCATTTTACAAATAATGTTTAAACCTAAATACTCATGTTAATGTATATTAATTAGAAGCATTACATACATTTTCATTGTTGTTCATTAGCATTTTTCCTGGTTCCCCTGTTGCACCTGGAGGTCCCTGAAATATAAACGTGACAGATACAGTTAAATACAGCACACACTGAACTCAGTTGTTCAGCCTCTCTAAACTGATTAGGTTTTAACTCACTCTTGGTCCAGGTGAGCCCTCAGGTCCTGATTCACCCTATGGGAAAAAATATTCACAGAATATTAGCCTAGAACACAAACTATCAATGTGAATCACTGAAATGGTTATTAATGAAAGTTTATGAAAATTCTACCTTAATGCCTTGATTGCCTTTTTCACCCTGTAATATGAGAAAATCACACTAATCAAAATACTCCTAACTGGGACTTGCCAATAATAAGTTGAATATTTATTAAAGAGACACACAAGCACACACAAAACCCTTGCTTCAGGTGCAATACCTTGGTTCCAGGCAGTCCTGGTGCTCCGGGTTCTCCTTTCACGGCAACTCCTGAAGAGCTTAGTTCCCCTTTTTCACCCTGCCAAAAGGTGATCATTTGCATTCAGACTTTAAACACAAAATAAAGATCAATTCAAGCATAACATAGTGTGTGATATCACAGGCATTAGATATCACAATGCAGTGTGTCATTGGACTATATTCACTAAATAGACATAGCAAAGCTGATACTTCATTGTCAGGCATTGTGCATTGTCCATAACTAACAATAAGGATGTGAAATCAACATTTAACATCAAACATTAAATGTATCTTGCTCAACAGAAGTAACACATTTCAATGGAAATAGCCAACTTACTGTGTAAAAAACAAGTCACTGATTTACACATAAGCACGGATATTTAGGAACAAGAGTTGTGCACTGCATGTAAATAAACGTCTTGTTAGCTATAACAAGAGACACAAAAACACCACACTAGGGCTTAGAACTAGAAATCAAAAGGCAAAACACATGCACACACACTCATGTATGCACACAGAAAACGACAATTACGCACACGTGTTGAGCTAACCATGAAAACAACACACAAAAAACTGAACGCGCTCAACTCTGCCATGACACTAGCTTCATGCCCACTTGAGGCTTACCTTGTATCCTCTCTTCCCTGGAATACCTGGAAGACCTATCTGACCCTTAACGATGACAAAATAACACAAGTCGCCTGCATTATCATTAAATTAAGGAAAATGCTTTATTGTTACCACTTTAACTTAGTGGACCGTTACCTTTCCTCCAGGAGCCCCTGGAAAACCAATATCTCCCTGAAGTGAATCACCAGTACCATCAAAGACAGAAACAAAGAAGACAAAGGAAAGAGAAGCAAAAGCTTTAGCAACTGTCACTTATTTCTAACCTCACAAATTCTACATGTCAAAATGTGGTTTATCCAGAATGTAGACTTTTTGCCACATTTCAAAAACTTAAACTGGTGATTTCTATCATGACCCCTTTGTCATATGGCATCAAAATAAATCATCGCGTTCTGATGCAAACACCAGAGACAACATGAACTGTAAACTCTCTCTGTCTGTGGGGCACTATTATTTCTATAACACTAATTAGACAACGTGCCCCAATGGCAATATTTAGAACATATGAGGCTTTGTGTGTTCCAGGCATGCCAAGCTGATCACTGGCCATGCCACAACAAACTGCCCAGCATTTCTTTGCTATTCATAGTAGTGAACGCATGATAGTTATATATTTCACATCTGACTCAGGCTAATGAGCAAACTTCAAGAGAGTGATGTACAGACGCAGCTGGGGCTGCAAACACAAGAGTGAGGCACTGCAACATTTCACAACACTCTCAATCCTCAGATTAGCAAACTGGGATGCTTTCATATGTCAAATGTCTCTAATGTGAAATAGTTTACTTATCGGTAATTATTGAAGGATGTACAATTATGTGAAAAATGCTGCATACAACTAAGTAACAATTTATATGGCATATGTGATGAAGTATCAAAACTGGCTGAACAGTATATGTTAAGTTATTAATAGTGAAAAAATACACAGACTTGCATTCAAACACCCTTTATAAATGTGATAATTCATTTTTTAAATAATTTGTTCACATTTTTGCCTTTATCATGCCATCTAACCTCACAGTGCCTTTTGGACCCTGTAACTTTTAATATTGGGCCGCCCAATCTTCCTGACATATCTGTTTCTTGATGGCCTGTGTTTGCCAATTCACTTACTTAAAGGTTCTGAGGGACAGCAATAACTGCATTCAAAAATACACTTCAAATCCTAACCAAGGCTTGCAGTAAATTTTCCTTTGTTAATGTAATGGGTGTAATGTTTCTTATTGTTGCCTTGTCTTGCGGTACAAAAAAAAAAAAAAACACATTAAATGTTACAGATAGGTTGTAGCCATGTATGGGGTTAATGAGATATTGCTGACCTTTTCAGCTACAGAAAGCTTTTAGAACAGGTTAAATAGTGGGGCATATGGAATTTGAACAATAACTCATGGCAAAATCAACAGTTAGACCTGACACAAAACAAAGAAAAGAGACTTGCAGCTAGTGTAAATGCCAGACACACTACCTTTTCTGCTTGTTTCCCAGGCAATCCAGGCATCCCTAGCTCACCCTGAAAAACCAGCATCAATTTTCCATGTTTCCAAAAGACTCACGTTCATAAAGCATCCAAAGCACCATGCTACTAAAATCTTTGACAGAACTTTAGATCACATGCTAAATACATTATTAAGCAGAAAGGCCATGCTCTGGTGCACATATGTTCTAACAATTTCAGAATTCTAAGCTTCTTCAGAAAACTGTGTTTTGATCAGGGTCAGGCAGACAGCTGTAACTCAGTGCAGTATTAAGATGACAGAGATGGCATGATGACTCCAGCAGGTCTGAGTAGAGAGCAGGTGGCAGAGCCTGGCTTGGAACACTCCTTATCCCTTGCTGCACAAATTCAGGTTATGTGAGACTCCAACAGGTGCAGTGGTCAGCCCCTTAGCAGGTTCATGCATTGATAAGTAATGAATCACATGAGTGTGCGGTAATTACCTAGGCTCTCCAGAAAAAACATCACTACAATGTGCTCAGCAGATGGCATGATCACCAACTGTTGGGGTTGGGAATGAGTAAAGTGGAGAGAAAGAAAGACTTTGCAGGCAACGAGGGTGAAGATTGAGATTCCATTAATATACAGTGCCTGGAAGATAAAAGTATGGCAGTGATACAGAGGGATGTCGAGATGACTTCAGTCTGAAATAGTTCCAATGAGAGAAAAGGGAATCTCTGCATGCCAAGATAACTTGTCAGGAAGTGGAAGTGTATTTGATCCTCTCCTTTTCCAAGCAACTCACATGATTTTTGTCATCTCCTCTATTCCTTGTCATGATTTCTTCATCCCCTGCGTGTTGCTATTTTAGTACTTTAGCATTAATCCGGCAGATGATTTAGTATACTGTCATTCTCTACACTGGAATGAGGCGGTGAGGTCTTTGGATGCCAGCAGAACTGTTGCATTCTGAATACATAATTTATTTACACTTACAGAACAAATCAGCATTGCCCTGCATTTTATACACAGGCTACATTGTGAATATGATCCTTATTTGTCAAGGGACATAGATAATAACACAGATAAGGATGATTTACACTGCTCGACTCTTGGCTTCTGATATGGAAAATGGCATTGTAGTCATTACAATCACCCCAGCCACACAGCATGAACCATGCACAAGAAACGAGGAAAACAACAAACACGTGCATCACACATGCACATGTAAATGTTTAGAATGAATTCTTGTTTAACGTTGTTGAGTTTAAGTCAGACATAGTTGAAGTGTTCCACCATGATTTACAATTAAATTCTTTAAAAATCCTACAATGTGATTTTCTGGATTTTTTTCCTCATTTTGTCTCTCATAGTTGAAGTGTACCTATGATGAAAATTACAGACCTCTCTCATCTTTCTAAGTAGGAGAACTAGCACAATCAGTGGCTGACTAAATACTTTTTTGCCCCACTGAATCTTGTCATCAGAGTTTAGATACTGATGTCTTTACAGTGTCCAAATTTGTAACATAGGTAGAGTGATAGTGTTGTGTATTTATTGTTTGTAAATAAAGTCATTGTTTGCTAATGTGTCACCAAAAAACCTTCAGTGGTAACAATGTTTGCATATCAGCTACTTAACTGTGTTTCCTTCATAAATGACGGTTAAATGACACTTAAATGATGAAATATGATATACACATTACTGTGCTAAGAAAGCAGCACTGGTAACTGTTGTGGTAACAGATAGCTAGCTGGAGTATGGCAGGATATTCAGGGGTTAATATGCACAATGACATTTTTAATGCTTTTTCCTGAACCCTGGAATTCTGATCAATAGCCCAGTATCTATTGTATCTAGTCCACACTGTGTGATCCATATCATTCCATCTGCTGATCAGCCACTGGGGGAACATACTTGCAGTAAGTGATATCAGACACAGCTCTACAGCACAGATATATTTTGGCAAGATAGTATTCTTTTAGCTGCTCCCATTCAGAGGTCACCACAGCTGATCAGATCCACATATTGGACGAGGCATAAGTTTTACGGGTGGACACAACCCAGCCCTATCATCTGGGTTGCATACAGTGAGTGGACACTCACAGTGAAACAATTTAGAAAGGTTTAATGCAATTTTCCTAATGCATGTCTTTGGAATGTGGGCGAAAATCAAAGTAGACAAAGAAAGCCCACACAAACACGGGGAGAACATACAAGCTCCACAGCGAAGTCAGTGTCGGGATTGAATCAAAGATCTCTAGAGGTGAATGTCCCAACCACGTGTGCCACTGTGCAAGGTGGAAACCAACCCTGGACAGGGCACCAGTCCATTGCAGGGCACATGCACATTCACCTTACTCACCCACACACACACACAGAAACAGAGGCACCAGTTGATATAATTTCTTTGGAATGTGGAAGGAAACTGGCGTACTCAGAGAAGACCCATACAAACAAGGGGAATTACACACGTGATTTGTATATTCTCCTTACGAGATGTTGTCTGCATTAGGCAGAGTCTCCAACTGCAATTTGCAATGGCAAAACTCATTTCAAGAGGGCAGCACTCCTATGCATAGTTCATCGTAATGTCATGTGACTCATATTAGAATTTTTTTTATATTATTATTTGTCAGTACTTTCTTGTATCATAATTCCAGAACTGTTCTGATAGCCAGTATGAATCACTGTACATATTAAGAGAGTATATTGAAATCTTGTGGTATTGTAATGGGTACAGTGGTGCTTGAAAGTTTGTGAACCCTTTAGAATTTTCTATATTGCTGCATAAATTTGACCTAAAACATCATCAGATTTTCACACAAGTCCTAAAAGTAGATAAAGAGAACCCAGTTAAACAAATGAGACAACAATATTATACTTGGTCATTTATTTATTGAGGAAAATGATCCAGTATTACAAATTAATGAGTGGCAAAAGTATGTGAACCTTTGCTTTCAGTATCTGGTGTGACCCCCCTGTGCAGCAATAACTGCAACCAAACGTTTCCTGTAACTATTGATCAGTCCTGCACACCGGCTTGGAGGAATTTTAGCCCATTCCTCCGTACAGAACAGCTTCAGCTCAGGGATGTTGGTGGTTTTCTTCACATTAACTGCTCACTTCAGGTCCTTCCACAACATTTCGATTGGATTATGGTCAGGACTTTGACTTGGCCATTCCATTAACATTAACCATTCTTTGGTAGAACGACTTGTGTGCTTAGGGTCGTTGTCTTGCTGCATGACCCACCTTCTCTTGAGATTCAGTTCATGGACAGTTGTACTGACATTTTCCATTAGAAATCTGTGATATAATTCAGAATTCATTGTTCCATCAATGATGGCAAACAGGCCCAAACCATGATACTACAACCACCATGTTTTACAGATGGGATAAGGTTCTTATGCTGGAATGCAGTGTTTCCCTTTCTCCAAACATAACGCTTTTCTTTCAAACCAAAAAGTTCTATTTTGGTCTCATCTGTCCAGAAAACATTCTCCAAATAGTCTTCTGGCTTGTCCACGTGATCTTTAGCAAACTGCAGACGGGCAGCAATGTTCTTTTTGGAGAGCAGTGGCTTTCTCCTTGCAACCCTGCCATGCACACCATTGTTGTTCAGTGTTCTTCTTATGGTGGACTCATGAACACTAACATTAGGCAATGTGGAAGAGGCCTTCAGTAGCTTAGAAGGTACCCTGGGGTTCTTTGTGACCTCGCCAACTATTAGACACCTTGCTCTTAGAGTGATCTTTGTTGGTGGACCACTCCTGGGGAGGGTAACAATGATCTTGAATTTGTACACAATCTGTCTGACTGTGGATTGGTGGAGTCCAAACTCTTTAGTGATGGTTTTGTAACCTTTACCAGCCTGATCAACTCTTTTTTTGGAAGTCCTCAGAAATCTCATTTGTTCGTGCCATGATACACTTCCACAAAAATGTGCTGTGAAGAGCAGACTTTGATAGATCCCTGCTCTTTAAATAAAACAGGGTGCCCACCCACACCTGATTGTCATCCCATTGATTCAAAACACCTGACTAATTTCACCTTCAAATTAACTGCTAATCTTAGAGGTTCACATACTTTTGCTACTCACTAATATGTAATATTGGATCATTTTGGATCATAAATAAATGACCAAGTATAATATTTTTGTCTCATTTGTTTAACTGGGTTCTCTTTATCTACTTTTAGGACTTGTGTGAAAATCTGATGACGTTTTAGGTCATATTTATGCAGAAATATATAATATTGCAAAGGATTCACAAACTTTCAAGCACCACTGTATAATGCATATACATGCATATCACATAAAGTACTATGTTTTCAGCCAATTTCTCCTCTAGTTATTAGTACATTACCACTTGTTTCTGCAATCTGCAGTCACATATGCTTATTTTGTGATCAGGCTCTGAATTATACAGCATGTGACACACTAAATGCTGTGTACCAAGTTATGATCCAAATAAACACGACTAAGCTATGCAACTATTCTCATATTTTGAAACTTGAACATCCTGCATCAGGCTTAACAGGATGACAGTGTAGCCACATGTATCTGTATCTGTTGTTTGCTCTGTACCACCTTGCAAGGTGTCTCCATAAAATGACTGTTTACATGCAGTTGTGGTGTGCAGTGGTCACAGCTAATCTTTTATAGACACACACACACACACACACACACACACACAGAGGTTTGAGAAAGAAAACACCTGTAGTTTGTGTCACTAACACTATTATGCTAAAATGCCTGCTCATTCTGCTACTATTACTTGTCATACCATTATATAACTGTAAAATCTGATTATAATAATGGGGATTGCATGACATTATTCAAACTATTAGCATATCACTTTTAAAGAACAAACAGAGGTCACTCCATGCAATAGAAAGCAGACAAGCTTCCCAGCCAGGGTACCTTCTCGCCCTTTTCTCCTGGAAGCCCTATCGTCCCCTCCTCTCCCTACACATTAAGTAGATGAAGACGTATTCGGTGAGTAATTGGGCACACACATCGGTATATTAAAACATTCTCAAGTCGCGAAGTAGAAAAGAAGTACATGACATTACAGTGCCAAATGTCAGAGAAATTTGAGGAGAAAAATATCGAGGTCACTCAATCTAACCAGCAGGTCTTCAAAAGATGGTCCTGAGAGCCTCAGATTAAGAAAAAATAAATGTATGCATGTGTGCCTGTGTGTATATGTGTAGGACAGGAGCCAAATATAAACTTAACTTCCATCAAACCCTGCAAACTAAGGAGAAATGATTTCTGGATCTTCTATCATATGCTCTGATACTTGCCACTGAGTTTCTGACTGGCAAACCAAACGATTGTGTGCACTGCCTTAGCTCAGCTCCTGGCAACTCACACACACATACATTCATTTGGAGAGTCTTCAGCACTACTGGCTACAGACAACAATACTTAGCACAACACTTGTTAGACAGATGGGACAGCTTCTGGCCCCTGGTGGATATTTGCATGTCAGCAGGTGTAAACTTAATGTGATACCCGCTCATGTTTACAGAGTGAAATTACTCCGCTGAGAAAGAGCCAGACGATACTGTGCAATCACTATTACAGATGCAACATCACACAGTAACGTAATGCTAAGAACGACGGAAATGTTCAGAACATGCCAACTGTCGGTTTCTTAATTCTTTGTGTACCCTTTGGCAAAATAAAATAAAATAAAGTAGGTAATATTATTGTCCTGACAAATGTTTATAAAAAAATTATATATATATATATATATATATATACATACATACATACACACACACACACACACACACACACACACACACACACACACACACATATATATACACGTGTTTGGAAATTTGGAATACACAGCTTCAAAAAAGAAACACATGCTTTCTTACCTTCTGTCCTTGGTCTCCTTTGGATCCCTATGAAAGAACAGTGGAACTGTATTAGCAATGCATCTCAACAATGTGAGTTATTTATGAATCTATTTACAAGCCAAAAAGTCTGTTAAAAACATTATCCATACTAATACCCTGCTCTTTGGCAGGGAATACATGTAGGGATGTGAAGAAATATTTGTTTTTTTACATAACAGCATGACTTGGCAATGGTTGGTACATGTAAAACATCCAGACACAGGACAGAGACCATGTTTTTAAAACAGATCATCTCTTTTTTTCTTCTCTTTAATGTCTTTTGTATACATCATCCCTTATGGCTTAATATAGTGGATTATAAATTATTTCTCTAATGTTCAGATTTGAATTATAAACATGTTGACTTATAAGGGATTTATTCTTCAAGACATATGTTCTCTGAATAAGTGTCTGGCACCAGATATGAGATTATTGATACTTCTCAAGGTAAAACACGCTGCATATAATCTGCAATGACAAACATGAGGTTGACCTTCAGAGGCAAAGGCCAAAGTATGTCAGCAACAAGGTGTTCGAGGTAACAATCTAGACTCCAAATTAATTATTTAATCTCTGAAAATGCTCTAGTTCTTACATGCAATGTGATTTATAATTTGAGAAAACAAGAATCTACAAACATATTTTAATATTCAGCATTCTATGGATATCAGTGTATATTTCTGAAATCTAATCTTTCAAATCTGAAATGATTACTCAAAATCTGGTTTGAGATTTTATCTGGATGGGTGTATGGGAAAATATACACATGGCCTGTGTAGTAAATCTACGGAAGAATGGAGCAACAGGTTGATCCAGAGTTCAAAAGACTTTATGCAATATAAGGGTTATCCAACAGAAATCAGTCAGTGAGTGGTAAAACACATTTAAACTTGAAAAGAGAAAATATTAGCGGTCAGGGCTTTGTTGAACAGTTCTCGTGAAAGTGTCAATCATACCCTGTGCTGTTCTGGTAAGCTGTTCAGATGTGTGATGTGTGCACATGACTAGGACTATATATATGACACTGAGTTAAGATTATGAAGAACAGAATGGAACTAAAGATAGAAGGTAAAAAATGGTTGAGTATTGAAAAGTCATAGCTATATCCAATAGATTCTACTCAATCTACATATAAGAGTATGAAAGTATTCAAATCTTGCAATGGCTAAACAAATGTGTGCCATTGTGGATACCTGTTTCTTATTCTTTGTGTGCACATACATGCAATTAAAATCCTGGAAAGCTGGACATTACACAATGCTAATAATGAACAATGTCGCAGTGATGTTAATACATAGAAAAACATTTGTGAGGATTTATCGAAGGTTCTATATTCAGCTCAGAAAGGTCAAGAATTAAGATGATTACCTTGGGACCTTCAGGTCCAGTTATGCCCATCTCACCACGATCACCCTGAGAAGAAGAGAAAGTCATATTCACTGAAGAATCAAAAAGGTGAGAACAGTGGAAGAACAACATTTTTGGTGGTGGTACATGCTTCCTAATATCCTAATATACTCACTGGACAAAACATTTGTCACCTGTGACTGAAATGTACCTAACAGTTTCCTCTTTATAACACAATTCTGAAGAGAATTTCCTGGGATTTCTGCTTGTAGACCCGTATTACCGTATACTTCCATACTCCTGCATATTCAGCTACTTCCTTCCCACTGTGCCCATGCCCAAATGCAATCACTCCTTTTTGCCAATCATTAACATCTACTTTGAGACCCATTTTCCACACATAAAATGAGACATTCACTGCACTGTGCCACCTTTTCTCAATGTATGAATCGCGTCACACACCCCACAGATATTTATAACCCGATCATCCTCATGCATCGTCCTCCATCTGCAGGAGCCTGAAGTTACTACCACCTTATATTAGGAACCAGGCAGTTCCACTGCTCGATACTATAGCATTCAGCGTAGGCATGGTAAACATGCTGGGATTGGGATGGCAATTACTAGCATGCATGTGCCGATTAGAATAGGTGATGATTGCACCTGACAAGAGGCACCTGCTCATGCAAGTATTTAAGGCCATTTGAGAGCAGTGTCTCTTATCGCACCCTTGTGCACAACTTGGCCTACTTTGACACTGGCGTGTCAGTCGCACTTTTGGTATATGTAGCGCCCTTTTTGGCGTGAGTATTAGGGAAAGCTGGTAACTGTGTTCCTTTGCAGATTTATTACAGGTAAGTGCTAACGCCTGTGTAATAGGGTTGTTGGGACAGATCCTGGAGCGCTGTCACTTTACTTTTGCTCTACCCTTTGAGCATTTTTTCCCTGCTTGGTGCATCAGCTCTGTTCGTCACACACCATCGACGAAGCCATTCGCTTTGATCTACCAAGCTTTTCTTGATTATCTACTCCGTGTTAGTTTAAGTTTGTACATGGTGATGAGCTTGCTTTTGTCTCCAGTCACTTTGATAGAGTCCTGTGTCTTTAAAAAAACAGGGTGCCGTGCCGACTCGCATCTTGATTGTCCATATCCCCGTTGATTGAAAACACCTGACTTACAAATTTTCATTGAACCTTTCACCTCAATTCACCTGCTAATCCCTACAGTTTCACATACTTTCAGTGGCTGACTAAATACTTTTTTTCCCCACTGTATAGACACATCATTCCTTTTTGTAACTTGCTAACAGTCCCCAAAGCATGCCTAACCTCACTCAGCCCCCATAGCAGGGCTTATTACACCAGCTACCTGCACGTGGGTCCTAAAACCCCCTGTTTCCCACGTGACCATAACACCTTAACACAATATTTTTGCTTTAATATTTTGGTCCTGGGTAGTATTATAATCCCAATCATAATAAAAAAAAACCTTTTTTTTCTACAGAAATGATACTGGAAATTTCACATTTTTCATCAAGCTTTTCGTGGATGTTTGTTGTAAAACAGAAACCAGGTGTGACAAAAATGCAGGTAGGAAGAGTTTTCTTAATTAAATATACGACACACATACAGCAACATATGGTGGACTGACAAAGCCACACTGGACAGAGGCACACAAATCTATGAAGTCAAAATGAAACACAGAAATAACAACTTAAGGAAAAAGAAACACTCTTTCTTGCTAAACCACTACAGCGGAAGGAAGCATGGAGAAATGCACACACACAAGGCTAAACACTGACTAAGTAAACCAACAGGAAAAATGCAAGGGCTTAGCACCGACAGTCTAACATGCTTACATGCTAACAAAGCACATAGCGCTAAACACATTGACAAAAGACAAGACAAACCACAATAGGACACAAGGAGACAAGAGACAGGGAACATAGACACCAGAGGTGACGAGACAAGGAATCAGGGAAAATAAAGAGCTATATTTAGAGCTGGGAAACTACTTGTAACTAAACCACTTGATATGGATACATACAAAAAAAAAATTTTTTACCTCCAGAGCACAGGAATTTCGATCTACATAACTTACCTTCTGTCCTGGTACGCCTGGTTCCCCCTATAATAAAAAAAAAAAAAAATCAAACAGTGATGAAAACCCAATTGCCTGATAACACAATATGACATAAGATCACATAAATGCTTTTACTGAAAAACATTTTGTTTGTAGATTTTAGACAGCCAAATAATAGGCCAATTTCCTCGGAGGCATTCTTTCACATTGGTCTGGAAATTTACAAAATATTTATAGTTATGACTCCTTCTGCGCCATTAACGGTGTGCTGCTTTTATAGTGAGCCAGGGTGTTCTGCTTAATAATCCCTCTATGTCTCAATGCACAACAGTTCAAATTCCGCAGTCTAAATAATCCATGTCTATGAATGCATTAGGGGAAATGGAGATTTATCCAAGAGTAACACAGACTGGTGTAACACAACATAACCTGCCCTTCTATTCTGGTATTAGGGGCCTGAAGTCCCTCTAAACTGCTGAACATTGGCTGAACCATAGGCATGTTTACAACTTGTCTGCAGAAAATTATGTTGATACAGCTGGACTAAAACACAAAATGGCATAGGCTAGGGCTAGCATACGCTATAGTGATATGCTGCAACACACAATTAAGTGCTCTGACAAATTACAGGATTGTGAATTGATTACGGTGTGCTGTGAGCACCTAGACGAGTAGTATTAGGTGTGAAATCAAAACAATAACATTTTCCAACAGAGATGAGCAAAAATAATTTTTTTAACCAATATGGTCATCCAGTCACAAGAAGAAACGTGGCATACAGTGCTTTCAATTTAATGATGAATAAAGATGTAAAAAAAAAAAAAAAAAAAAAAAACCCACTAACCAATGTCTTTTGGGAAAAAAAAAACTGTAGAAAGATCTACATGGCTTCTTACAACTACCGCATCATTAACCATTCAGTGGAGACCCTGCTAGCACGCCGGCCCGATCCGAAATAAACTTTACATAAGGACCAATCAGAAAGTTTCCCAGTGCCCCTACATTAAGCTGAATTTCAAAGGGCATCTTGCCGTCATCCGATTATTTATTTAGAATTATACACATTTGGATAATTGGCCTTGATTGTCTATGTTTGTGGTTTATTACCTTAATCTGGAGAAAACTAACTTAACTGATATTACATATATTTACAAAACCCTTTATAAAAAATAACTGCTTTAAGAAAACCACAGGATTCCAAATTATTGGCATCCCTGCATTTGGTACTTTTGTAATTCTAACAAGACTGGAGAATACAGAGCAAGAAATCTGATCTGGGGTTCAAATCCCACCTCTGCCAAGCCGCCACTGTTGGTTCCTTGAGCAAGGCCCTTAACCCACAATTGCTTAGATTGGAAGATTGTAACAATTGTAAATCGCTCTGGATAAGGGCGTCTGCTAAATGACATAAACGTAAATGTTATTTTCTCTATAGCCATTCTTTGTTTTATGGCTAATACACCTTTTGTGTTAGCCAAACAGCTCTATTTTCATTTTCCTTTACCACAGTAAACCTTCAGTAGTATCTAGTGAGCCACATATGCTTTAGTTTCTGTTTAAACTGAAGAAAATACTTTCTTCAGGAATGCCTTACAAATAGACTTCTTGTATACAGCATCTTGTAAGTGTAGAAATTTTGCTTTGCTAAAAAAGCTATGTGCAGGGTATAGATTATTTGTGCTATCATCCAGTCAGTTTCATTACAGCACAGTTTGTTTTAAACATCCTGACTATTGGTGTAACAGAAGATACTGGCATTAATTGGTATCTAGATAGCATTTAATAGCTACTACCTGATTTATGACTATGAACCGCAAGGGGCAGCAGTCTCACACCATTTTGGGACACTAGAGGGCAACAAGCGCCTGCATAATGCCCAAACTCAGCTTGTGCTTGAACCGTGATGCCGTGAATTAATCAAAGCTGACTGTTATCGGATCATTATTTGGGTCTGGAGGATTATTAACAATCTCATACTGAGTTTATTAGTGAGATGGCATTGGGAGTCCGTATTTGTTTATGGCAGCCATTTAGGGACTCGGTTCCTAATTTAAACTTCCACCATCCCAGACTGCCATTCCCTGATCAAATCTGCATCCCATGTGGTGGATAAAAAGTATGCATATGCAAATACTCCTCCTTTCTCCCTCTTTTGGAACAAATATATACAAAACATATTAAATATTTGTTTTAAAAAAAGAATGGAATTCCCTCTCCCGGACCATCCATGCTCTCCATCTTGGGTATCAACGACACCATCTTATTAGACCAAACGTTTTGTCTAAGGACTAGGACAATTCAGCACCATCTCATATTGCACAAGTCATGGATGATTTCTTAAGCATTCTTTAAAGTTCAAGTGATTGTAAAACGTAAAATATAAATTGAAACATGATGGTTACATTTTAGCTCAAAGGTTTTATAGCAGTGAAAATAACTGTCACATGGTTTTGTTTCAAATATTTTTGATAAGTGTCTTCATCATAAATTTACTTCAATTAAAGATCAGTTGTATCTCATATGTTCAATGTAATCAATGTATTGTTTCAAATAATTAAGAACAGACATTATGTATAAACAATTATAACCCAGCTTTATTACGGGTAATAATAATTAAGAAGATGATTGTATCTCTTCTGGAGTTTAGACCTTATATCTTACCTTTAATCCAGACAACATCTGCAGATGCAAAAGCAATACAAGTTAGTAACACAGTCAAACACATGTAATGATCATTGTCAATACAACTATTCAAGAAATGTATCGTGTGTAGGAGGGAGTGCTACTTGGGATTTAACAAACTAACCTTCAGGTCTTTACCAGGCTTTCCAGGTTCTCCAGGTTTTCCCTTTATCACAAAAAATATGTGAAATCACAAGAAAATATGAGTTATTCAAGCATTGCTAGCACCAGGGAGGACTGTCATTTGACCTCTGGTTCTCAATTGGCCTGGCAACATAACCCTGTTTATCTTTCTTTTTTTAACTAAACAACAGCACATTAATGTTGTAACACCTTCATAAAAGCAAATTCAGATGCTTTAGATTTTTTATGGCAATAATATAAAAAATATTACTTGGTCTTGCTCTCTTATGCTGTATATATATATATATATATATATATATATATACAGCTAGCATTCTGTTGATAGTTTACTGTTTCATTAGTGCATCAAATACAATGATGCTTGGAAAATGTATGACAGCCAATACCTGACTAAAATGTAAAGCAGTTAACCATGGAGGCCATAAATGGCATGCTACAATACTATAAATTCTACATAATGCGTTACACTCAAGTTAAGGATTCCACTGCACTTACCGGTGGCCCAATAGCACCAGTCATGCCAGCAGGCCCTGGGAGGCCAGGTGGCCCAGGTGGACCCTGTGCTCCAGGCTCACCCTGCTGAGAGACAGTACATTACCATCAGAGACACAGCAGCCAGTACATTTGCACAGTTCAACCCATTTAATATATTATTAGGGTGTTTTCCCTTTTATATTGGGAAAGGAAGCAAACCCTTCATGCTGAGTTGAAATTGAAAATGAAAACATTTCAGTTAGATTCAACAAGGGTATGGGCATATTTAAATGGTTATTGTGATGTATGGTTAGTATACCTCACAAGTCAGGATCATATTTGAAAAACAAGCACAGTCATTGAATTGTCAATTTCTGTGAACAGGAACTATTTTGGTATGGGTTAGATTCACCCAAAAATATTTAGCATTCTGACCAGTGACTACTGAGTCTCCCACTACACACCACAGGCCGTCCTGTCTTTTTCAAAAGAGTAAACTTAATCTGAGTAGTGTGCTGTCTATGAAAACATTCACTGATACTTTGACTTGGTCAGAATAAAACCAATGAAACCGTGCAGGATGAGACTAAACAAAATCAAATGGGGATATGTAAAAATACATCTCTGTCTCGTTTACTTGTTAAAAAAATGACAATTGAGTTAAGTATTTTGGCAACTTCAATGAAAAATGAATGACGTCATACAAAGGCCGTTGTCTTCTGTAGTAGCTAGGCCTGAGGTCTAGAAAACCATGGAACACATCCTTTAGCCTAGTAGCCATATTTACTCCATTAATTGCTTGACAGGACTTGTCTAGACATGATATATTATCCCAGAAGCAGATACATTAAATTGCTATATTCAACTATTCATATTCCAAGAACAGACAGAAACCAGCTTAGATAACCCAGAGTGTCAAATGCTCTCCACTCTTTCCTTGGTCAGTGCTCCACAGTGAGGACTGTTTCCTCCAAACATAATGACCTAATATTACACACACACATCTGTAGAAATGAGACAGAAATGTGAATGCCAGCCAAGGTTGACCTGTGCCAGGGGTATCTGTATGAGTAGACCAGTGGAGTGTGAATACACAAAGAGGCTTTGAGAAAGCAGGAAAGACTGGCATAACCCTTTCACATTCCTACTGTTGCTGCCAAATAACTTCTCTATCCCATTCTTTTGTTAGTTAAAATGGCATTATGTGTATTACTGAATGGGATTTTCACTAACATTCACCTGCTCTACAAAAATGCTCTCCATATTTGACAGGTTTTTTCTCCAAATCGGAGCATTTGTCCAAATCAGCAGTTCTAAACCCTCTGTGGCCCTTGTGTTTTCAGACCTTTCATCACTGAAATATTCAGACTTTGTGTTTTGCCAGGCAACTGCCTGCCACTGTGCTGATAATTGCACAGTGTTATAATAATTGCACACTTCCTGGTCTGACATTGTCATGGGGATATTTGTGCGAGGACTGAAATTTCTCATAAAGCTTTCTTTGGCAGTGTGCTATGTATTCATGTATAAATGCCTATGGCTGTGAGAAATGGCTATTCGGTATTTAAGCGTTCCAGTAAATGCTAATTCAGGACTACAAATGTCAAACTAAAACCACTGTAAAGGGCTGAAAAATGCAGGATAAATCAGATTTATTTGACTGCAGTGGAATAGCTCAGTAAAGGTGTTTATGAGTTCCGCCGCTGTTCTTGCATTTCCAGCCATGAATGAGGTTAGCAAACACAGTGGTGCCATGGAGGGTTTCTAATATGTCTGGGTGGCAGTTAGTCAATTGCGGCTGGCATCCTTGTCAGGGGGTATGGAGGGTGGCAGAGAGAGATGTACCTTGAGGCGCTTTAGAATTAGAGGGTTTACTGAGGGCACGTTGCGCACGGTGATGGGTAACATCTGCTCAGGTCACAAAGCACAGGTAGGCCGCAGTGCAAAAGGTCACAGGGGCAACGAGATGACCAGCGGGCCAATAGAAGGAACGGTGTCAACAAGATAAAGAGGGGAAGAGGAAAAGAAACAGAGAAACAAGTGAAATATAACAAATAGCAGGGAAATAGCAAAGCGTGGAGAGAGAAAGAAAGAGGGAGCGTTTGAGGAAGCAGCGAAAGAGAGAGAACTATTGACCAGACCCCAGCAGTCTGAGTTACAGTGGAGAAATATTTTAAAGAAGAAGCCAAATAATGTGTATTGTCCATTACCCTTCAGCAGATAATCAAGTATTAAATTTGGGTTGGTTTTAAACTACTCTATTATCTCCACTGTGATTTGACTGCTGTGTCCTGAATTAGATCTGTGCAGATCAGGCTGACTTGAGTCTTGCCACAAAGAGAGTTTAGCAACAGACTTACTGTGGCCTGTCCTCCAGCACATGGGTGGACAATACGCCGCTTCTGTTGAGATCACCAGCATTATGAAGTACAGAAGTTATTCAGTCTTTTCCCACTGATTGACAGTTCCCTACTCAAGTCTAAACACAAGGTGCCTTCATTCTGCAATACCTGCTTGTATTTCATGTCACAGCTGACTGATACAGTGTAGGACTCAGAATAACTGCATGGTGGAAATACTTAAAATAAATATTATTCAAGGCATATCTTATTTCAGTTAATTTAGTGGAAAGTTATGAATATCAGAAAAGCAAACAAAGAAAGTATAATTAAATTCCACTAGTTTCCAGAATGCTAAAAAAGGTGCTATATAATGCTATAATAGGACCATCCACATTTAAACATAAATAATATTTAAATTACACAAATTCATATTTTAATATTTAAAAATCATCTCATCAACTCTCAGTGTTATTGTACATAGTACACCTTTAGGCCTAACATTATATAAATACATGTTCCACAGAATTGAGATGACCCAAACAAAAGAGAAAGAAACCACTGAACATAAAGAGTACTCTATCATGAATGCATTTAATTTAGGTTTGGTTAGAAAACAGGCCTATTCTGGGTCTCAGGCCTATTGCAGCATGGCTGATGCACACACTTCTGGGGGTGAGAAACAAGAGAGGACTCCACAAACCTTTAAACTTCAGAACGTAATGCTGCCAGAATTTTCACTGCAAGTTTATGCTTAACGTGGACACGCACACATCCACATGCGCATACATGAATAAGCACTCGCATACACAATCACAGTGATTTCTATCTCAGTGTCAAGAAGCAGTTCTTCCAATTTTGAGTGACCTCTTGTTCCCACTTACTAACAAAGACCTCCCATGCAGAGAAGCAGCTACTGTTAGACTTCCTGATAGTTAAAACTTGTTTTCACTTTGTCTATATTGAAAATTTAGTGTTACATGTTACTGTTGTACATCTTTAATATATATTAGAAATGAGTCCACAAAATTGTAAACTAACTTTTATGTCCTAATTACATTTTACACTAGTGAAATTCAATACCACATCACAAATAAAAAGTCTTTTTCTTGCAAAGTATTAACAGAGGACCTTATCAGATCAGTTCCAGTAGGCTGCTACTATAATTGTCTTATTTTCCATGGAACGGAAAGCACTGAAGGGCTGTTGCTCCACACATTACATGTAATACCTATCATGAATTGCACCAATTATCAACCCAGAGATTGTTCTATTCTTTTCACAATGTAGACATGCAATTATTCTGTTTACATCTGTCTTTGTGGGCCAAAAGGCAAAATTACAAATGCAATTCAGCATGCAAGCCAAGGTCCAAAGTGTCCTTATATGCTCTTATAAATACATTTAACTTCTGAAAGAAAAGTGTTCACTTACCCGATGTGTATAATCACCACAAACTCCCTGCCAAAGCATATAAACATCATCCGTAAATAACAGTAATATGGAAACATAATCTAGGGTTAATCAAGTAAATAAGAACATTAACATGATGTATACCTTTTCCCCTTTTGGGCCAGGTTCACCCTGTGGCATAAAAAATAGGTGCAATGCTAATGTTAATACAATTCAGTTTCACAAAATGTTTATCTAATATAAGCAAAGGAAACTAGTTGTAGATGCTTACGGGAAGTCCTTTGGGACCAGGAGGACCCTGAGAAATTAATATAACACAGAGATATGATTAGTGCTATTACATGAAATTTATTTTCTCAATGAATTTCATATTATGCACTCAGGTGGCATACCGATCTACGCTAGCCCACCTTTCAGTCAGGTCAGAAATCTCATACAGGCATGACTGGCTGGGATTAAGGGAGGGGAAGCTGGTTGGGGGATCGTCCCCTGGATCAACACCTGGCAGCTCTGTGATAGACTGTTGTCCCATTCAGGACACATTTAAGCCCATGCTATGTGTTCTAAAAGGACATGGTAACCTTACCAGAAAAAGCATGCTTAAAAAATAGAAATAAATTGTATATCACAATCAAACTCACGTACAGCACATCAAAATTTATTAAAACAACACAACGCTTAATCCACCACCATCTACAAATGTGTTTCAGAACAACACCGTGACGCACATTTTGTTGTTATGGAAAAAAATGGAAAGTCACACAGGAAAAAACAAATCAATTTTCATGTTGACTCTGCATCAGCAGTGCACAAGTTTACAAATTGTTTTGACTGGTGCGAGCAAGTTTCTGTAGTCGGCAAAGAGCAGCCATGTGCACACCAACAAAGGAGCTGCAAACAGCGTTGCCAATGAATTCAAATAAAACACACTTTCAAAAAATATTTAATGGGCTAAATCTCAATGGGCCATGAACACTGCAGCTGGAATTCTAAAGCAAGTATTGCAAGCCAAAGGCTGGAATGCATTAAAACTGTCAAGGTGTCGGGACATTCATCCAAACCACTGGTGCATCTGCTTTTTTATTGTACCTCGAAAAGAAACAGGAAGCCGCATGAGGTTGAAATTGAGAGGGAGATAATCAATAAAAGTCTAAATCAAAATTCCAGACGAAGGTGGATACATCATCTTAGAACTTAATGTGAACTGTGAAAGGGTCATTGGATTTCAGTCACAACCTCTATGGGGCTATTAAGTAGTGATACTGACTCCATAAAGGTGTCATCATGACACCTCTTTGGAGGAATGACTTACTTTTTATTTTTGTAGGTCATGGCTTCCAGTTTGTACAGACACTCCACTTTAAACATCTATTTGTGTGAGTGTATACACAAATACACACACACAAATACACAAATACACACACACACAATATATATATATATATATACAGTGGGGCAAAAAGTATTTAGTCAGCCACGGATTGTGCAAGTTCTCCTACTTAAAAAGATGAGAGAGGTCTGTAATTTTCATCACAGGTACACTTCAACTATGAGAGACAAAATGAGAAAAAAAAATCCAGGAACTCACATTGTAGGATTTTTAAAGAATTTATTCGTAAATCTTGGTGGAAAATAAGTAAATAAATTTGGTCACCCACAAACAAGCAAGATTTCTGGCTCTCACAGACCTGTAACTTCTTCTTTAAGAAGCTCTTCTATCCTCCACTCGTTATCTGTATTAATGGTACCTGTTTGACCTCGTTATCTGTATAAAAGACACCTGTCCATAGCCTCAAACAGTCAGACTCCAAACTCAACCATGGCCAAGACCAAAGAGCTGTCGAAAGACACCAGGAAGAAAATTGTAGACCTGCACCAGGCTGGGAAGAGTGAATCTACAACAGGCAAGCAGCTTGGTGTGAATGGTGGGAGCAATTGTAAGAAAATGTAAGATATACAAGACCATTGATAATCTCCCTCGATCTGGGGCTCCACGCAAGATCTCATCCCGTGGGGTCAAAATGATCAATGAAGAACTGTGAGCAAAAAATCCCAGACTACCTACCCTGAGGTAACCTGATAAGGACCTGCAGAGAGCTGGGACCCAAGTAACAAAGGCTACCATCAGTACACAACTACCCGAGAGGACTCAGATCCTGCAGTGCCGGCGTGTCCCCCTGCTTAAGCCAGTACATGTCCAGGCTCATCTGAAGTTTTTTAGAGAGCATATGGATGATCCAAAAGAGGATTGGGAGAATGTCATGTTGTATAATATCAGAACTTATTGGTAAAAACTCAACTCGTCGTGTTTGTAGGAAGAAGAATGCTGAGGTGCATCCCAAGAACACCATACCTACTGTGAAGCCTGGGGGCGGAAACATCATGCTTTGGGGCTGTTTTTCTGCAAAGGGGACAGGACGACTGATCTGTATTAAGGTAAGAATGAACGGGGCCATGTATCGTGAGATTTTGAGCCAAAACTTCTTTCCACCATTGAGAACATTGAAGATGGAATGTGGCTGGGTCTTCCAGCATGACAATGATCCCAAACACACCGCTCGGGCAATGAAGGAATGGCTCCGAAGAAAGCATTTCAAAGTCCTGGAGTGGCCTAGCCAGTCTAAAGATCTCAACCCCATAGAAAATTTGTGGAGGGAGTTGAAAGTCTGTGTTGCCCCAAAACATCACTGCTCTAGAGGAGATCTGCATGGAGGAATGGGCCAAAATACCAGCTACATTGTGTGCAAACCTGGTGAAGACTTATAATGAACCGTTTGACCTTGTCATTGCCAACAAAGGTTCTTTTACATTTTACAAGGTATTAAGTTGACCAAATTTATTTGACCGGAATACTTATTTTTCCACCATAATTTACAATTAAATGCTTTAAAAATCCTAAAGTTGATTCCCGGATTTTTTTTCTCATTTTGTCTCTCATCGTTGAAGTGTTCCCTATGTCTGAAAATTACAGACCTCTCTGTATATGTTAGATATGTTTGTGGTATATATACTATATATATATATATATATATACTTGATATATATATATATATATAATATCTATACACACACACACACCCACACTCACACACACACACACACACACACACACACACACACACACACACACACACACACACACACAGAGTTTATGCTGAAATATCTGCCTTGGTGGCTCAGTGGTTAGTGCCAGCTGTGTTATAAATCCTGGTTTCAGAATCTGGAATTAATTTTTATAATTAAGATTTAACGAACAAGAATGAATATTTACTGTCACCACCAAAGCTGTAGGAGCTGCCAAATGTCAAGTCTACAAAATTATGTTCACTGAAAAACACTCAACAGTTCCTCTTGCCAGAAACAAAATCATGATGAATCTATGAAATTAACCAGGCCATAAATCAAGCCATGCTAACTAATCAACTTTTTTTCATGAACAGTGGTACCAGTTGACAGCCTTTTGGGTCACAGCAAATTTTAGCCTTCTGACATATTTAATTTGTCAGCTAATTACAGTGATCCTCCATGAGTAGACCTTGGTGTGCCAGGACAGAAAAAACAGGGATCTAGCCCTAAAGCACAGAGTTCTTCTGTCATAGGGGAATTAGGTAGGTTTAAGCAACAAGCTAAAGAACCACCAACATTACAAGCCATATTAAAATATGGCTACATTTTATTGACTCTGATGTAATTCTGACTCATCGCATTTACTGTGTGATTGAAAGTCTATGTGGTTGATCTTTAGAATTTCATGACTGTGGTTTGTAATAAATGGGCTTATGAGCACTAGTAGTTATAGTAGATTTGGATTTTAACCACTGAAATAAAGAAAAACATTTGCACAGTAAAAGAGGATGCTCACCATGTCCCCTTTCTGACCATTTTGCCCCTGGAAAAACAGTACACAAACAGTACAGAAATAACAGGTAAGGTTGAGGTGATTCCCTACACACATCACTCCAAGTTTCAATCACTATTGTTATTAGAGTAATCGTATTTACCTTATTACAGAAATTGCCATACACATTATTAGAAGAATTAACCTAGTCATCATCAGTTATTACTGCTGTTGAGCATATAACTTGAGCATATTTTAAGGTCCTTATCTTTTAAATTAATCACACATTTTGTAAAGAGCAAAGTGAAACTTACAGGTTTGCCATCCAGGCCAATGGGACCCTGGCAGAAAGACAAGACGCAGAGTGAGACTTTAATGAGAGGTCATGGAGCAGCACTCACACAGCTGTCTAGACTGCTATTCTGATATGTGGACCTTTATACGGAAAAATGGTACTTCCTCAAGTGTTCGGGCAGAAGCACAAGTTAAGTGTTAACAGAGCACCACACTGAAGGAACAGTATAGCTACTGTAATGGAACCCAGTCTGGATATGCAGCAAATCACTGTTATTGCAGCTAATTAACACCTGAAAAGAGGTCACCCCTACTCACTATGTGTGGGGCAGGTTCACCACTGTTCTGCTTGAATTTAAATATCTTAATTATTTCCCCCATCATATTCATGAGAACAGATTTATATAGCTATCACTTGATTTATGAAGGCCTGGATACTCTGGTTTCTTTTTTATTAAAGACATTAATCTTTAAAGGTCCCACTAATGGTGACACCCATGAATTTGTCCAAACCAGATATTTTAAATATTTTTTCTTAGCATAAATTAATTATCAATATTAGATTTCTCACAATTTGCAGTGAGACTAAGCTAAGTAACCAAAAGGACATCTTTACCAAGGGTGCCAATACTTCTGGAGCAAACTGCTTAATGTAATATTGCCTGAGAGTGCAGTACTAGTTACAAGGCATTGCAATCTAAGCTTCAGTGGTCATTTGAATAACTACACATGTCACACTGGATATTAAAAACATAGTAACGTACTGGAAAACCAGGAAATCCTCTAGTGCCAGGCTGACCCTGAAAGATGACACAAAAGAAAAGAAAGATTTTAATTATTTTATTCCCAACACATATGACAGGAATACACACACACACACACACACACACACACAATGCTACACTTACATCAGGTGGTGCGATATGGTGAATACATCACAATATTTAAAGACATTTTCATGATACATGATATTATCATGATCGTGATCGCAGACAAAATGCATCAGTAGCAACTGATTCTTAAAGTTCAAAGCAAATTCCACTAGTTTCCAGAAAAGCGACATGTATTCAAAATGTGCTGCACTTCATCCAATTACACAGGACTACATGTAGCTATTCAATGTTCTTCAAGCACTGATTATATCCTTGATATGCTCAGAAAAGCACAATGTCTAACACAATAACACCTAACCCTAAACCTAACCTCACTAGAGCTAATATTTTGGCTCTCCTGGTTTATCATACCAAATTTATTTTCCTTATGAGGACCAGAAAAATGACCCCACAAGGTAAAAATGTCAAATCTTTTTACCTGTGTGGTAACATTTATTAGTCTCTATGATTTATACACACACGCACACGCGCACGCGCACACACACACACACACACACACACACACACACACACACACACACACACACACACAGACACGCACAATAAATTTAAAAAGTGATAAGGTCAGTCTTACAAAAGCACAGACAGCAAAACTCCCTTACGCCTTTTGGGAGCACTTTGTGGTGGATGGGAAAAGAAACATGGTTCAAAAACAACAAAGTACACTCTGAAATCCTACACTACAGATAATACAGAAAACCAAATAAAACAAGTCTGCATTAATCCAAGAAATCACAACCAACATAGAAGTCCCTAAATTAAATAAGTAAATGTCAATAATCATTAGTGTTACATTCCCCTGAACACAATACCAGCTTTCCTTTGCAGGGAAATCTTTTAGCTCCCTTGAGACAGGAAGAACCCATTCAATACCCGTAGAAGAAAGGGTAATGAGTACTGAAGAGAAAACAGGAAAACTTGCAAGGAAGTAGTTAGTACAGTTAATAAAAAAGATTATATGTTTGGCTCTCAGGTGGTTACTGAGAACGTAGATGGTTTACTCTCACAACAGAAACCAGTTTCGGAGTCTGCAGAATTGAAAAATGTTGTATGGAATTTCTGGAAATGGTAAGACTGTGTATTACGTTATAACTACCAGTATACAGAATTATATTACCTCAATCATATAGTGCTTTCCTTAGCAAATGACACAAAATCCTATATATTTTCACAAAGACAACAATGATAAAATCAGTTCCATGAGGCTATGGATTAACTGAGATCACAGTCTACTTGTGGTTCCTGACGTTGGGTCTGTTTCATTCATAACCTACTCTAACCATTTATTTGTGAGACACTCATCGAGCTGTCAGCCAGTCAGGTACAACTGGGTGATTTATCATTTCCATTGGCCTTCACACACCTCTCTTTCAAATCAATCCCTGTGACCCTCTTTCAGGTCAGCAAAAAGTTCAGCCTGTGACCTCACCTGCTGGAAGATCTCCCTTTTCACAGCAATCATGTCCTAACACATTCTCCCTCACATAGCCTGTTGTCTTCTACTAGTACCTTAATATCAGTGGTGAGATGCGGGTACAAAGAGGCGTGCAATCAGCAAACCGAAAACCAGATGTCTGGTCCTGCCAGAACAGTCTACTAACTCTGCCATAAGGTATCCCCAGCCTGTCAGCCAGGAGTGCCGGGGGATGGATTGGAAAACCACAGAACAAAGCAGGGCCAAATTCATTCAGAGCATAATCAGAAAGGAAATTACACTACTGAGGGAGAAATATTACCCCATTGGCTCTACTTGGAATGTGGGGAGAAGATAGGGAGTGGGTGCTTGGATAGGGACAAGCCCCATTTCATCTGGAGCCCGTACTACTACTTTATAGACGCAGTACTATAGGAGGCAATCTTGGAGCCTAGTGTCTGGATCATTATCTTGCAGGCTGGAAGGTTTTAGCTTTCTCCCTAATGAAGATGAAATTCCAAATGACCATCATTATAGGCAAATCAAAGCTGTTCAGTGTTCAAATGAAGCCTAAGTATTTCCATACAACCTACTACAGTAATTCAGTCTAATTCATCTTCATTAGGGTTAAGTGTAAACGTTAATGGGGACCTTACAGACTAGACTATTTGTACATCATTCTGTCTAACAGAAAGCTCTAACTTAAAATGAAAACACAAGAAAATTCATAAGAACGAATTACTTATATGCTTCTGGATAACGCAATAGGAAAATAAACAGTAATTATAATTACTTTAATATTATAGTGTAATTATAATACCATTTTATATTTAACCACATTCATCTGAATGTAATTAAGTACAAGTTTTTTGATAACGTAATTACTGTTATGTGCAAGGAACTTTGCCTGTAAAGTGATCATTCATAATTATTACATGGATTTTGTTCCATTAAAAAAAACAGAAAATGTTTTTGATGTTTATGACATTTTAGATAATATGCTTCAAGTGAAGAGACATGTCTGTTGGATATCCAACCTGTTTAATAAGGCCAATATAGGTCTGATCCAGGGTATTGAATCGGAACATCACTATTACAGACTTTAAGGGGGTTTTTACAATTCCTAAAATTCAGATATAATTTCGACAGTATAACACTTCTAATAAGATGTAGATTTATATTACATATAACTATACACTCATTGGCCACTTTATTACGTACACTTTGCTAGTACTGTGGTGGAACTGTCTTAATTCTTTGTGTCATTGATTCAACAAGTTGCTGGAAATATTCCGCAGAGATTTAGGTCCATATTTACCTGATAGCATCACACAGTTTCCGCAGAATCATCAACTGCACATCCATGATGCAAATATCCCATTTCAATACATCCTAAAGGTGCTCTATTGGCTTGAGATCTGGTGAATGTGGAAGTCATTTAAGTACAGTGAACTCATTGTCATTAGTAGGCTGTGGCATTTAATCAATGCTCAATTGGTATTAAGAGGCGCAAAATGTGCAAAGGAAAATCCCCCACACCATTACATCACCACGACCTGAACGCCAGAACCATTGATAAACGACAGGATGGAGCGATGCTTTCATGTTGTTACAAATTAAGACCCTACCATCAAAATGTTATAGCAGAACACTTTCCAAGCTTCTGTTGTCCAATTTTTTAAAGTCCCTGTGGATTGTAGCCTCAGTTGCCTGTTCTTAGCTGACAAGCAGTGGCAGCCAGAGTGGTCGTCTTCTGCTGCAGCCCATATGCTTCACATGTTGTGTATTCAGAAATGCTCTTCTGCATACCCAAGTTGTAACAAGTGGTTATTTGAGTCATTGTTACCTTTCTATCAGCTTGAACCAGTCTGGACTTTCTCCTCTGTCCTCTGGCATCAACAAGGAATTTTCACCCACAGCCTATAGGTTTGTGTGTGCGTGAAAATCCCAGTAGATCAACAGTTCTTGAAATACTCAGATCAGCCCTTTTAGTATCCACAACCAAGCATGCCACAACCACTGAGTTGATGCCATGTGATTGTCTGGCTAGATATTTGCGTAGAAAAACAGTTGAACAGGTGTACCTAATGAATTGACCGGTAAATGTAGATTAAGAAAGAATTTCAGAAACTGTGCCAAAAATAGCAAGGACAACATAGTGCATTTGCACAAAAGTTGTCCTCTGCAGGCAAGTTCAGATAGCAAAATTGATGCAAATTTATTGGTGTGGCAGTAGACACTTACAGGAGGTCCTCGTGGGCCAATGATAGAAAGACCTGGCTCCCCTGGGGCTCCCTGAGGAGAGAGATAAATAGATGAACAGGAGACACAGAGAGACATTAAGAGAACTGCACTCTATCTAATCTACTTTCTGAACAAAATCCTGTAATGTATCAGATAAAGCTTTCTAATTTGATAGAACATGCATGTGTCTTTATAGTAAATGTTATGTTTGGACTAAATGAACATTAGCAGACTCTGCTCTTATTTCATCAGTTAAGTCATTGATAGCACTCATTAAGTCTTGATAGCACTTACTAGCAATGTCACAGAGCACTGCAAAGCAAACAGAGCAGAGCCCAGTGGACAGATTGTCTGGCACAGACTGGATAATTTACACACTGTCAGTCAGACCACAGTGGTGTACCCAGCCTCCTAGTACAATCCCATAAAGCTCTGTTTCCAGGAAGGATTGTTATCGAGTTCCCAGCACTTTTCCTAATGAGCTCCAGCAAACTCTTTCAGGTAGACATATGTGATGATCCAGACTTCAATCAAATTACAGGTGATTTTAATGTACTGTAAATGCCTGCTCTGTACAAGAAGAGGGCATGTTTGTTTTCAAAAAGAAAAGGAAGTTTAAATGGGCCTAAACCCAGAAATGACCCCCTATGCCATAGAAAAAAGACACCCATGATCTGCTCTTTGGGTTTACAAGTAACCATAGATTCTTGAAGTAATCTGTTCAATGAGAAACCAAAATATCTTAAGAAATCCTTTTTAGAGGCTAGGATTAAAAAAATGTTTGCTGCTTGGAATGGCCAAGTAACACAGAGTCCAAACATAATCACTCCAAGCAAGAGGGAATTCAAACCATAGGCAAATAAAACCCAGCATTTTAAGGATCAACCACATTAATAACAATGAAGGACTTTGCAATCCTGTAAGAAATCTATTCTGGCTGGGAAAGCAAGTGTATTGTCAAGTCATTTTAAATAACTCACCAAATCCATTACTTATTGTTCAGATTTTCAATCTGTAATCCAGCCAGCTTATTTCATTCTTAACGGTTATTTTGATAACCAATGAGGATATCCCAGGAAGCTAAGGCTTAACCACACATAAGAAAAATAAATAAAATGAAATACAAAAAGCCAATAAAATGAAAGCTCAGGAATAACTGGATGTGGTTTTGTTAAAAACCCAGAACCTCTAAATTCAAGACCTTGGGGTTCAGCCTTGGGTGATTACATTCTTTTCCATTCTGAACTCCAGAGACAGTCTAGATTTGCTGAAAGGTTATATCATTTATAAAAATTCTCAGGGCTCTCCAGATGATCAAGATTTCTGACAGGATCCAACATGCCTATACCCAGTATTTAGTGTTCTTGATGGACTGCTTTAGCCATGTTAGAAGCTATAATAGGATAGAACAAAAACTGTGAACCATATGGGAGGCATTAGAGACTGAGATGTGATGTGTTTCTTTATTTTAGATTCTCATACATAAATCCATCCAGATTGAACTAGTGGAACTACTGGCCTGACATCACTGATGTTGTCCTATCTGAAGTACTAGGTATATTATGACAAGTAGTGTCTAACCCTTAAGAACCCTCAATACACATACACATGACTCTCTATCAGTGACATATGGTGGTTTTAAAAATAGGGAAGTACATATGTTCACAGATGATCACTACATTTTACTGGCTAACCACAGCATAGTCATAGCATAGGGATTCTCATATCCCGCCAGTGGAGCTGCAGTTAATGCACTGCCTAATACAAAGCTGTTTCATATAATAATAACACATCTTGTTAGTTTGTCTTGTAAATTTTGTAAATAACTTGGAAGAATTACGGATGCTGAAGTTTGAGAAGTCAATCATGTTACCAATTTTCCATGATCTTATTAACCAATGATAAATCAAGAGAAGCTGGGCTTCAAGGTGGGACAAATAGAAAGCGCACTGTCCGATAAGCAGAATGCACCTGCCCACACTTCATTCACTGCCAGTGAAGATCATGCATCCAGACATGGCACAAAATTCCATGTTAAATGCTGTTTGTCCAAGTAGAGCAAGTTTTCATCCCATTCAATACAGAGGCTACACAAACCCACCAGAGGCACCCAAAAATGGACGAGCATCAGTGGGTGTCTATGGGGTCCGTGCCTTGAGATTCAAAGTATGTTTTGAACGAAATACATGATCACTTGATTCACTAAAATACTAAATTCTACCAACATTTCTTAATGATATGGACACTCTGGTAAACATTTAATTACTGTGTTTTAATTAAATTAAAGGGAAGTCATGCGTCCCATGTAGTCTTAAAGCAATCCGCTGAGCTGTCTATGTAAACTGCTATTTTACATACGGTATCTCCTGGGAGGAAAGGTGTGTGACACGAACAACTGATCATTGATTTATGTACAATAAAAACAAATCCTGTACAAGAAACATACTATTAAAATGCTTTTAAAAGTATTATTTCATGCACAAAGTTCAAGTCAATGATTTCTTCCCAAACCTTGTACTATCAAAACAGTAAGTCTAATTAGTTCTCCACGTATCATTGTCAGTGTTTTCAAATTAATTACTCTGTTCCATTACTTTAAACAGACTGATATTTAATATTTTCCCTGACCTGTATATTAAATGTAATTTAATATAGAGAAAATGACTCTTATTACAATAATTAAAAGCCAGTAGCCTAACTAAAAATGTACATTTTCACCTTATGTGTATGTATGACCTTGATTACTACACTGACTGGCAGATATTGCTTTTTTAAAAGATATACAAATCTTGTAAAGCCACAGCATAAACTGATGATTGGGGACTAAACGGTATATAGAAATCCTGACTGCTTTTCCAGGAACAACAAATATTCGCAAGGATGATATAAAACATGAATGAGGATAAGTTTACAGTTACATTTTTACCAACTGGGAATTTTGAAATACTGTGTGGTGTTCCAAGGCTTATACTATTCCAAACACCTTTACATTTCCAAAATATAAGATTAACAGGGTCTAAGAGTCAAGCCCAGTTTCAAAATGTAATACAAGTAATTCAATCGTTGTGGGAAATTTCACCAGAAAGGGGGCCTCCTAGGCTAAATCAAAATCAATCCCAAATACTCCCTGATATAAATCATAATACTTAGACTATTGTAAGGCTAAGACACCTTGCACATTAACCCAACCACCCACGGTGATAAAAGTCTCACTTTTGTGCACAGGCGGGCTGCCGTCCTGCACTTACCTTCTCCCCTGTGTTTCCCTTTAAGCCCTGGTCAGTCACAGCAGACACAGTGACATGCATGGTGTAAAGGAAAGAGACAGAAAGAGGAAAAGGGGTTACAGAGGCATGGAGAGGAATCGGACATGCAGCAGCCTGAGTGATTGTGCTCATAAGATAAGAAATTAATAGGGGAATCTAAAGGAAACTTGGCACATTGTATCAGGGTTCAATGATATTGGCATGGCAAAATGGAATCTAATTCAGGCTGTGGGGTATGAAAGCAATGGAGAGGAATATTGCAATACCTATTGCTAAGCTATGTAGAGCCAGGAACAGTAGACAGGAGACCACTAACATTTCACACTGACAAAATAGTCTGTGGGGGAGCTATTAAAGGAATGATAAGCCAAGGAAAAATAAAGGGATATATGACTTATGGGAATCTGCAGGAACACATATAAAATTAACTTTACGGTGAAATACAGGATGCTTAGTTCAGAGCTAACAGTAGTCCAGTGCTGCTAAAACCTGCCAATAGACATTTCTTTCAGCAGAAAGTGACCACACATATGATCCAAATTCTTGAATATCCCAAAGTAGAACAAGAGGTCCAATAATACCTTAAGTTTGAAGTAATAACTTAATCACACCAGGTATTTAGTGAATACATACAATATATTCTTCTGGAGGTTCGAATATGTCCAAATATAGACCCCTCCAATCTTAATTACCGTACTAATTCAATAAATTTCCATCTTATCATTTGCATTTTAGCATGAATTTATTTTTTTACGCATACTGAAATACGTGTTCACTCATATTCGCTTCTTAAAATTCCTACTAGCATAGCCAATGATTTCAACTTGTAAGACAAATCATCAGAAATTCCATATTCTATAAATGGCATCAAATTGTTTCACAAAGGTATTTTATGTGATATAATTTATATTACAATTGAAGCAAACAAAACCATTGTGATTCAAAAGTATAGTTAGAATTAAATTAAATTATATAAACAATGCCTTTGTATATATATCTACATATTGTACTTCATAGTATGGCCTTACGTTGGGACATAAAAGAGCATATAAAACATGCCAGTTAGGGCATTTTATAGGTTTTTAACTAAATTAGCATGTTTATCGCGCACATTTTCAATTTAAACTCACCATTTTCCAGAATGCCCCATGTGATCCTTTGTCTCCCTAATGATAACGCCAAAGTCCCAAGAGGAAAAGTGAGAGGCCAAAAAAAAGATGGGAGGGATGTTGGTAAAGGATAAGAGGGAGGGGGAATCACCGTAGAGGACCGAAAGAGCAATTATTCGAAAAATTATCCTTATTCGCATAATTAATGTATTACATCATTTCCCTCCCCCCAAAATGGTATGATTTAGTAACCCAATTTAAATAATTATAATGAAGGACTACTGTTGAATTGATATTGAAAATTTTGGGGAATTCAAGCTGACCAAATTTGCAATATATTAGTTGGTGGATTACCAAGCATTATCTAGGTTTGCATGTTAAACAGTGGCCTAAAGCAGACAGCTGTCTGAACACAAGGGCTGATGCAGCAATGCACCGACCAGATTAGTGCATAGAGACAAAAGTTCGTCGGAAAACAACACTGATACGTAGGTTGTAATAATGATCTGTATCATAAACAATTTAGTTGCTTGATGTGCTGATCTAATAAAATCTTCCAGCAGTGGGCTTATGCAGGCTTGAACCTTAGGATCAAGCCACATGACACATTCTGGTCACATGACAACTGCAGACCCAGCCCCCACCCCGAGGAGCACTGGAGACTCGGAAACCCACCCCGGTGACACACAAGGTAAATCCAGACACTCGTAAACTGTGTGGATGTGCAACCACTGATACTTCTCAAATATGCCATTAAAGCTCCTGGTCATTTCTCAGATACCACGAACCCACTCCTGGACTTTACAATAGTTCCAGGCAGTCAACAACCTGATGCTCCTGTAATCAACCAGATTGATCAAACCAGAGTTACTCCATCAAAGTACTAGTTCTCAAAGCTGAGCCTCTTGGCTTTAGCAAAGAGAGGTCTAACAATTACAGGAGTTGTGTCAGGTTGTCAGCTGTCCAGACAGATGCTCTGTGTGTGCTCCGTACAGTAACTGGGCTGAGTGTGTCTGCCACTAGATTTACCTTGTGTATCACCAAGGGCTGGTTCCTGAATCTCTAGTGCTCCTCAGAGTGGGGGCTGAGTCTCTAGTTGCCATGTGACCAGACCAGGGGTGCCCCCACCGTGCAAATTTATATTTATCGCATTATTATTTACTTGAGATACACGATAGTGCTCATTTCATCTATATTTAAATACTCTTAACAGCTGTATTTGGTATAAATTTTACTTTTTACACACAGCATAACTGAGACTTTAAACCCACAACAACAGTCATAATTATTCATATGAACCCAAACTTATTTTGCAATCACAGGAACCAATCTTCCATAGCTACCACAGCTCCTACTTAAACCCATAGATCTACAGGGCACACTGGCTTCCTCAACAGGTGTTTGATGTAGAGATTTCAAACCAATTAGTCGCTGAAGAAATGCTTACTGAGTAAGTTGTGGTTACTCAGTACTCTGGGGTACTGGTTTTCAAACTAACTATTTCAGATTTATAAGTTTGCTGCAAATAGCGGAAGATTTAAAATGAAATCACTGACAACTGATTTCTAGTTACAGTGGTACTTGAAAGTTTCTGAACCCTTTAGAAATTTCTATATTTCTGCATAAATATAACCTAAAACATTTACATTTACAGCATTTAGCAGACGCCCTTATCCAAAGCGACTTACAATTTGATACAATCTTACAATCCAAGCAATTTTTGGGTTAAGGGTCTTGCTCAAGGACCCAACAGTGGAAGCTTGGCAGAGGTGGGATTTGAACCCTGGACCTTCTGGTCCATAGTCCAGTACCTTACCAAAGTCCCATCATCATCATATTTTCACACAAGTCCTAAAAGTAGATAAAGAGAACTACGTTAAACAAATAAGACAAAAATATACTTGGTCATTTATTTATTGAGGACAATGATCCAATATTACATATTAGTGAGTGGCAAAAGTATGTGAACCTCTAGAAGCAGTTAATTTGAAGGTGAAATTAGAGTCAGGTGTTTTGAATCAATGGGATGACAATCAGGTGTGAGTGGGCACCCTGTTTTATTCAAAGAGCAGGGATCTATCAAAGTCTAATCTTCACAGCACATTTTTGTGGAAGTGTATCATGGCACGGACAAAGGAGATGTCTGAGGAAAAGTTGTTGATACCAGCAAAAAAGATCACTCCAAGAGCAATAGTTGACGAGGTTACAAAGAACCCCAGGGTAACTTCTAAGCAACTGAAGGCCTCTCTCACATTGGCTAATGTTAACGTTCATGAGTCCACCATCAGAAGAACACTGAACAACAATGGTGTGCATGGCAGGGTTGCAAGGAGAAAGCTACTGCTGTCCAAAAAGAACATTGCTGCTCATCTACAGTTTGATAAAGATCACGTGGACAAGCCAGAAGGCTATTGCTGCACAGGGGGGTCACACCAGATACTGAAAGCAAAGGTTCACATACTTTTGCCACTCACTAATATGTAATATTGGATTATTTTCATCAATAAATAAATGACCAAGTATAATATTTGTCTCACTTATTTAACTGGGTTCTCTTTATCTACTTTTACGACTTGTGTGTAAATCTGATGATGTTTAGGTTTTTATGCAAAAATATTGAAAATTCTAAAGGGTTCACAAACTTTCAAGCACCACTGTACTACATACAAAGACCTTTTGTCTTGGTGTAAGGCTTTGCACATCTGACTGCTAGAAAGTAGCCAGCACATGCTTTTGTGACAGTGCTGAGCTGTATCTTCAGCAGAGGCACAAATCGAGCTGTGAATAATCAGCAAATTACTGTCAGCTGCTTCATGGGTCATTTAAGAGTCTGGATTTTCTGCCAGAATATATGGACCTCTGTCCTTAGTGTATGGGTCAGTCCTTAGTGTAATGTGAAGGCTCTATTTGTGATGATGTCTGAATCTGTGAGAAACTCTTCAAAAGACAGAAAGAGTCTGAAACAGAGCCTAAGTCAGACTGACACCAAAAGTCAGAAGTGGTTTCTGTCAACAGTATGAAAACAGTATGAAATGAAAAGAGTGAATGCAAACACGGACAAATCTAATTAAACGTATAACCAGACACAGAGACACTGACGTGATGAAAATAGTACACCCAAAAGGGGCATAGTGATAAATTAACATGACTGACGTTTGAGAGCAAGCTAAACAAGAAAGCGAAACTGAGTCATAAAAGAGCTGCAGTGACTTAAAGCATGGGTAAACAAGCGAGTGGAAGCAAAGGAGTTTATATGAAATGAGATTTAAACTGTTAAATTTTCTGACAGAGAAAGTATATCTATTTAAGTTTTAAGGAAAGGAAATGAAATCTAAGAAAATGCTTCTGTGTACTGAAACTAATACTGAGTTGATTTTGGGACATCTTGATAAATCTCAGCCTTAGTTAATATTTATATTATACTCAGTACTTTATTCCTGTAATGCGTAGATTATACAATAAGTTTGTTGTTTGCAGGCGGTGCTTTGGGTATCTTTTGTTTTACTTGCGATGCCACGCCACCTTACAGTGCATGACCCACACCTGAGATGGCTGGATTAAATCTCACTCAGAGTGACAAAGCCAGAGTGCACAAAACACAGCACACCACTGAATGAGTTATCTTCATTAGGACAGCCCTAACTCTTTGGCATATCACCTGGTTACATGAGTGGGTCCACAGCCCAAACACCCCCTCCTCGTAAATTGACTTGTGAAGATGTTCTCAGGGTTTCTTTTATGAATAAGTCAAAGTTATTGCATAGTTGACAAATATCGCAGAATAAAGTACATTTTTCATAATGACTTTTGCTTTTAGGACAGCTTGAATTGTAAATTAAACACTAATCTTTAAATTAATCCACAAAATAGGAAAGTTACAGTCTGGTGTACACCATCACCAAAAAACACTCCTCATAACATACAACTCCAATTCATTTAGCACTCAAATTATTGTTCTTCACACAAACAGTCCACATAATTCAAAATAATAGCATGGGAAGCACAATGTTCATGCCATTGCAATCATGCTGAGCATATGCACAGTTTTTTTATTTAAAGCTCTTTAAACATACATACTGCGGCACCTGCAGCCTCCCGGGTTAGTCTTGGGATATGCATGGCATTGCCAGAGGATATCAGCATGCAGTCCAGGCATGCCGGTTATTTTAGTTTATTCTGTTTACTTTTAGGCCATATTTTGCATTGGTGGGGTATTTATAGTTAACATAGAATACACAAGTTGAGTCTACTGTGCTTTATAAACTCTTGCATTTTGTTTGTGAGCATTTACTTATTATCTAGTGGAACATTAATTAAATCAGAGTAGCTCTCTCCCCCAAAGCGCACTATGTTAGCTCAGGACCATTGCTAGCTCTTATAAGACCTGATTTTAGTGCTCTTGGGTCGTTCTTAATAAAGGCTGTTCATTATTAGCAAGTTTTCTGGTGTTCTTGGTGTTCTTCTACATAACAATACTTTATGCATCCTATTAAACCAGACTTCCAGACACTGTAATCAACCAAAATTTAAGCAGGAGTCATATTCAGACTTTTGACTAAACTTATCAACATGTCACATAAAATGTCAGAACGAGATTTTTCTTCTATTTGACCCTCTTTTTGCGAGACTTTACGATTAGGTTTCACAAGCAGAAATGCCGTGGGTTTGGGGTCTCTGGCAATTATAATTGGAAGCTGAGAACTTAGAGTAGCCTCCTTAGAACATGCTATAATGAGGACCAGATGCGTATATGTCTTTTGTTAGAAATACTAGCATTTCAACAGAAACTGTAAAGGGGTTTAAAGGAGAAAGCAAAGTGGCTGAGTAGATGACAATCAATGTGCATGACAGAGCTTAAACAATGACAGACTTCACTGGCTTACTGACTTAATTAGTATGAGGCCAACTAAAAGCTTATAAAACATCCTTAAAGACAGTTGCATTTTCATTACATTTGCTGCACAATAGTATATCCTATTATAGAACCTCATCAGAGATGTTTTAGCATGTCTGCATTTGAGAATTTTTAGCACTCTAAATGAGATCTCTATATATGCATATGACACAGCTTCTCAACAAAAAACTACAGACTACAAATACCACACTGGAACAAAGACAGACATACAACATGACAGTTCTGAGACAGTTACCGGAAAGCCAGCTCGTCCAGGAGGACCCTGAAAAAGGGTGAGAGAGATGGGTACAAAATAGAGAAAGATCCTGTGAGCATTACCAACATCCCAACATCCAGGTTATAATCAAAGACTAAATGGATTTATATAAAGAGTCTACAAGGGATTTTGGAAATGAGAAGCAAGTTTTGAGAAAATGCAAAATAGTATTGTGATTTCATTGCGGCATAGCCTGGGAGAGATAAAACACTGGCAGTCTTTCAAAAACAGTAAAAAAAGTAAAAAAGGATTATATTAAGGAATATGCTCATCTTGTATATTGTTATCAAAAAGCAACATGACAGAATGCATGTCTTAATGAGCAAAAGTATATTAACATTTCAGAGACATACACATGCAAAGAGCAAATCACAGATCCTGTGGTCATGCAGGAATAATAATCCTAAAGGCATTCATAATCCTAAATAAATGTTATACTAACTAGAAAGTCTGTCCCATCACTGTATTATCTTTACAAGGTAGACTATTTTAAATGAGCTATAAAATGGAGGCTTATGCAATAATACCCATAACAGTCAGAACCTGACAGTTCTTCCATCACTTAAATGGAAAAATCTTCAGAAAAAGACTGAGTGCCTTTCTGACGCTCTCCATCATGGGAAGAGGCAGCCATAGATTATTTGACCCTGTGTGTGTTTGTGTCTTATTCTTGGCCCGCAACAGAAAAAGGGAAGTCATTTATCAAGACGCAGTCTACGAGGAAGCTGTTAAAAAAGAGAAAAACATCCTTTCTATCGGGACATGCTCTTTGATCTACCCATATTCCACTGAAATGTAATAGGTTGTGTTCAGGCATGAAGAACCATGAGCATTTCTGTTATAACTGACAATTATAAGAAATAGGCACATTCAGCTAAAATATGTATTTTTAAAGAAGATTTAAGCCATTTAAACACATAGGCTCTGATTACTAAGGGTGTGTAAAAAAAAACTTGATAGCATCTGCAATAAAATGCTTTTTAATAACTGGATGTACATGTCTTTCAAATGTGCAAAAAAGCACATCAGGTATGTGAGTTTGCAATAATATATACATAATTTAAAGTGTTTCTATAACGAGTGGGTTTTGCACCATAAATGGAATCGTTGCCTACACAGCTGCATAGGACTTAGTATAACGAGAATGCAAATGTCCGATATGGTCACTTATTTGCTTCTTAGTTGTTATTTTGGTTTTCATCACAGAGTTGACTTCAGAAAGGTTCATTATCATGTTACTGATGAGTGAAAAGGAGAGAAATTAAGTGTGTGAGAGGAAAGCTCGTTAAAAGGGTATAAGCTCTGAAACAAATCATGGACACGTGTATGTGAGTGTGTGAGACAGCAGTAGTGTGACATGAATGTGAGTTGGAAAACAGCTGTACTGAGTATATATACTGTATATCTGTATATAGCTCAATGACTATGTATAGCTGTACCATGTGTATGTGGAAACGCCTGTATGAGTGTGTAAAAGTTTGTATAACCTGGTTTATGCTGAGTGTGAACAGGCAACCACTGGCTTCTGGGCATAGACTGGCCAAAATGGGTGTCTAGCAAGGTTAAAGGTCCCCAACCGGAAAAGAGCCCCTTGTTAAAGCTAACACAGTAGCAGGGCACATGTGGCTTGCATTATGTCTGCAGTGCCGCCGGGGGAGAGATTAGGTTCCCCATAAGGGCTGAGGGGATACAGAACCACAACACTCTATGGGAATGAAAACTATAATAGCCACACCAAAAACATTCAGACATTAATTCTACAAAAATAAGTCAGATTGTAATGAATGCATCCACTACGTATGTTAAAAAGAAACAATACTTCCCTTGCCAGTTTATACCAGGCAAATATTCTGTGCAGCTGCGAAGAGTCTAATATAACTTACAGAATATGGCTTATGTAATGACAAAACCTTTTCAGATAATCATTTACCAAAAGTTTAATTTAAAATAGCTGTGCAAGTTCTGTTTGTTAAACGTTTAGTATTTCCACTTTGGCTTGTCTAACTCCCCCAATAGTGGCCACAAGTCTACACCATACTGACAACCTAAAGATATATATTTGGTCATTTGACTGAAAAAAAGTACTGTTTAAATTCCTGACCTACGTTTGTCTGGGTCTGTTCCAACAAGAACTGGTAGCAGCCAAAATATACACAGCCTACTGTATAATTATTATACATCACAATTTTACTTTGTTTAAAATGTATTTTAATATTGCAGGGATGTAAGAGTGGTCAGGAAAATAAATATAGTGGCATGTTCTTGTTTTCAAACATCAAATGCTGGCCAAGGAAATGTAAATGTAGGTAGAACCTGAAGCTGTGATGGTAGAGATTGAGGGACATCAGACAACCATTACACTGGTCAGAGCAATCTACCGTATTTTTCTAACCATTTTAAGGCGCACTGTCGATTTTTGAGAAAGTTAAAGGATTTTAAGTGCGCCTTAAAATGCGGTGCGTCTAATGTATGAATTAATTCTGGTTGAGCCTTCTGACCTACAACCGATTGTAGATGGTACACGATGCTCATAAATCTGTCAAAATGTTTTAGCACGGTCTTGGTAGGTTACGAAGCTTACGGCAACCGTAGTGCGCAGCATCGCGGAGTAATACGGTATGTGCTTCAGCATTAGGGTACGTGCGTTCATTCGTTTATTTTCGAAGCGGATTTCAAACTCACCGCTATCAGTCACGCAGTACAACATGGACATAGAGCAGCTGCGAGAGAATTCAACATTAACGAATCAATGATACGGAAGTGGAGGAAGCAAGAAGACGCCCTGCGCCAGGTTAAGAAGACCAAACTGAGTTTCCGACGGAACTTTTTTGTTTCATTTAGCTTTGTTTCATTTAATGCGTCTTATAACCCGGTGCGCTTTATGTATGAAAATAGATCCGTTAGCAATCGATCACTGATATTGCGCCTTATAATCCGGTACGCTTTATAGCCCGGAAAATACGGTACTAGAGCCTATCACTTGCATTAAGTGCTTTAACATGACATGCCTAATTAAAATAAAAATAAGTTTTTGGGAAACATAAGTGTTTAGGAACCATTTGTCAATTACTTAACAAAACTATTGTAGGTAATGTAAATGCATTATATTTCTGTGAATTGTACTGCATACATTTAAAACATACAAGGATGATATTGTGTTTTTTTAACATCTGTGAAGGTGCCTTTTTTATTTGAAAATCAACAAAACATTAGAATAGGTGTGCCCAAACCTTATATAAAGGACATAATTTGTGACTGTTGATCTAGTCTGTGTTGAATTAGTTCTGCCTCAAACACATCTAAAGTCCCTGAGAAGTGACCTGTGAATAATGAGAGACAATTATGTACTTAAACCCATCAAAGTGTTCAATATCCGCAAACAGGAAAGGGTCAATTACCTGATTTTGTAGAGATGGCAACACACCTTTGAATAACGCTAAAATATTTGTGTAAACATGTATCTAGGTTTGTGGCCTGCTTGCTGTTCAGTAAAATCATGTGTAGTAGATCAACATGACAAGCAAAGAGCTGAGACCATGTCACACTCAACAGAAGCAAGTAACCTGTATCTAACTGCTGCTGAAAACCACTACTACACATGTCAGACCACCATTGTGAAGAGTCACAGCTATCATTCCTGACAGTAAAAGGTCCCTAGAACAACCATTACAAAAGGCTGGTTGTTTTTAGATACTGTGGTCTATACGAGTTTTTCTTTTACTTATTTTTTTAATCAGACCTGTCTTTTAGACATTTACTATTACCTTTTGGTATTGCCTTTAACAATATGGGTGTATTTGTTATTCTAACGCAACATACTGTAACTTACTGTCACACTGTAAATTAACACATTAGACAGCGATTGAGTTTTATTTGAGATTGATTTGTACAAACAAATAAAATGGATTGAATGGTAACCATGAAACAATAAAAAAACTGGTCCACAAGGGACAGTCCTACACTCTCGTTTGAACCTTTATATTGTGTTTTGAATAGCAACCAAATTTATTATACGAAGAAATGGATTTGGACCATTGGTGAGTAGGTACTGCAATATATTTGTCATGTGTGAGGTCTTCTAGTGCCCTTAGCTGCCCTTTTATTTGTCTGTGGTCGTTGTTATGTCATAAATCACTGCTCAGAGCACAGAGGAGGAGCTCGACCTTCACTCTTACCACAGGGACGCAGCTGTCCTAACCGCACCTAATTTTAGTCCCCTCATACCCGCCTCTCCTCTTCCTCTCCTATCATCAATTTATTCAACACCAACTTTTCCAAGAATCAAAATAACTCAAGTGCATGTTTTTTATTAGGTAATGTTTGTTACTGAATATTCCTGTTACAGTCCCATACAGAAATGTCAGCATTTGTGGTCAAATTACATGTTTAGCTTTACAAAATATCAGCAGGGAAGATACCTTACTTTGATATATCTCTGCAAATTGTAGTGTACATTTAAATCAGTTTGGTTCTAAAACCTTATAGTGAATCTGGAAACGTTCCCAAACAGTTGAATATGTTAAATTTTACATTAAAATTTCCCCCCAAAATGTATGCATTAAAGTGCAGAAATATGCACTGTATATGACATTTTTAAGTTTTTGAGATCAACAGTACAGGTACGCATCATTTAAGGTCCGCATTACTTTTTGTGAAACAGGACCGAAATGGACGTTGACCAGCCATTACCATACTCCCATAGTAGTTCAGATACTTTGCACAAAGTGTTATGCTATTTTAAACAATAATATTAATTCGACCACAATATGAAAACATTAAATATTGTACTGTGCAGTAGATACATTTTTATCTTTGTATCTTTTGTAAAACTTGAAACATTTATCGAAAACAAAAAAGAAATTAGAATGATACAGTGTTATTTAAATGCATTTTCTGTTAGCAGGTGTCGCAAGGGTTCACTCGTATTCGTTTTCTATCATTCAGAAGTTAATTAGATACATAGACAGATTTTTATTTCCTATTATAATATTTAAAACCTCTGCTGTTAAAACCTGTACATATGCAACAATACTGAATCTCTATCACTTGCAGACAATATTTATTACTGTGAACTGATACACCAAGACTTTCTAAGACTTTAGAAATATATTTGTAACCATTTCTAGCATCATATAACTTTACAGTACTTCTACAGTGCAGACTTGTAGTGCAGAATGGTATGTGAATTAATACAAATTTCACTACAGACAACAAACAAATGTTTGTGTGTTATTAGTAGAGGCAGCATGCGTTTGTCTAAAATTGTGACCTGAATGATGAGCACACCACATTTCATTAGTAATTAATGCAGAAATCCAAATTTTTTAAATGGTTAACAATTGTACAATTGCAGCTTTGTTTGTTCATAGGCTGTAGTGTATATAGCTATGTCATGTGGAAGTGAAAATAACTGGCAGTCAAATGTGTGTGAAGGTGACTCGTAACACACACAGAGAGCTAGGAAGCTCATATTCTTACACACATTCTGATAGTCAGTCACACAAAAGCCACAACGTTTAGTTCACTTTACCACAATCCAGTCAACAAAGGCAACAGGTACTTACAGGAGGTCCTGCAACAGAGAAAAATAAAGAAGCATATGGTTAGTCACATGCAATAGTGCACCAAACTAAAACAAAATCAGTTTTTTAACTAAAACAAAAGCAAAAGTTTGGTCCTGCATCATCTGTAGTTAGTATTTCAACTGTGTACAATAATAATGGGTTGAGTCTGAATTTCCACATAGCATTCCATACACCCTGTGGGTGTATTCTCTGTCAAACTGAGCTGGCTGAAATCAGTTCATCCCTGATGAGTCGTTTCATTCCTTGAAGTGCAATACACATAAAGCTGGAACACACAGACAGGTACACGTTTTCGGCACCGACTCGTACAGGCAACCGCACATAAATAAAGTAGTTCAATTTCAGAGTAGTGTTTATAAAGTAGTGGATCACAGAACTGATGTCAGTGCTCATCAAGAGATCCAGCTGGTTGTTCTGGCAGTGTGTTTGAGTTTTACACACTGCTGTCAGCAGAGGGGGAGATCAGACTGAGTACTGAGATTTAGTGATTCAGACATCTTAAATGAGAACCCACCCATGTTTGTTGCTAAAGTGATGGTGTTACAGGTATACATCTTTCCATTTACTAGGAATTCTGCACTCACACTGTTGCTTGTTTATTATATAAAACACTGTGTGCTACTTATGGTGCAGTTGAGGATACACCAATTTTTTACCCCAAAATAATGTATAAAAGTACTGACCACAAACTACACACCTGAAAGTCAAACTGTCATGTTTATGAGACCAGAGTTTTGAAACAATTACTAATGATTAGTTATAATGATTATTATTAAGCCATAAAAACAAAAACATGAAAATGACTTGAAAACACAACTTACAATATATACTCAGATATTTATCAGCTAGCATGCTCCCCTAGCCTTTTTAGCCTTTTTCCTCTAGTTGATTAAGAACAGGTTATGCTCACTATAGATAACTTGCATCTGGCCAGAGAAAGTTTCTCTGCTTTTCTTACATGCAGCCATTATAGACAGCTTCTTTCTTTCTCCGAACCAGTTAAGAGCAAGAGTTTAATTGAACTAACTTTACAGCTAACATCAGTAGTCAGACTGTATGAACACTGTTACATAAGAAATTGACTGAGGTGACTATTGTTGCAAATTTACAAATTCTAAAAAACAAACAAACAAAAAAAAAGTGTTGTTTCACTAGTGGAAATCCTAATAAGTTAGCCATATTGGCACTGAATCAGGTTATCCTGTCTCTCTAGTGATTGGTCTGTATAAATTTTGCAGAAATGCTGATCTGAAATTCTTTTCCATAAGTACAAAATCCTGCTTAAAACTTTTCTCAAACAGTTTGAAAAAGGCAAAGCTACCAATGTTGATCTTTCTACTTGGATAACAATAGCTGAAAACCTTTAAAACATATTAGGCCTTCCATGTAATGTTCAGAGACATGGATTCTTGTACAAACTGGCCAGAACAGTGGGCACACTGCAATGAATAATTCTGACCTAGAGATTTGATGAATCCACACTCTTTCAGAAATGTTAGAAAACATTTTTTCTCAAATAGTAAATCACAAATAAATGACTCTAAATAAAGGATGGCAGAAATCTGTTTTAATTGACCAATATACAGTACATTATACTGTAGTAATACAGTAGTATCTGTAATTAAATAGTCCAGTGAATTATTATTTTACTATTTAAAAGGGAAATTAAATCTACTTTTATGGGATCGGGTTATAGGTACAATGTTTTCTGACAAATGTTCAAAAATTAAAACGTTCCCGTGCACCACACATGTCAATCCATGATGTCATGAGGACAAAGTTTGCTATTCCTCACAGGTACACTAATGCACACATTCATTCAGGATCATATGTGAAATTATTTTCTGATGTCATAAAATATTATTCAGATAATCTATTACATAATCATTTAGCCCTTTATTTAGTCTTACCTGTCTGAATAACTGAAAAGCACCTATTAATCCATCAAAATAATTTTCACAGGCAGCTATTCTTTTTAAAAGTAAAATATTAAGCCAAGCTGTTTGCCTTCAGATAGAAAACATTATAATAGATCCCTTCTGTGCTGTTTACATTTAAAACAGCATGGAAATAGAATTTGCCTTGCCATGGTTTTGGTTTTAAATGGCCCGAGGATGATGAGAAACAGGGAAATGGACATGAACTTCTGGCAAAGTGGTCCATAATGAATATAAATCGGGAGAGGAGAGTGCAGTAATTCAGATAATAGCTAACCAACCAAACAGAAAAATGTCTGCCATGTAAAAAAGACCACAGACACGACTGATGAACCAATACCCTTTCAACAAGCAAAAACACAGCAAGAATGAAGAGACCGCTGACCACTCCAGCAGTTTTCCCATAACTCAGACACGTGCAAAAACTACAGCAGGCATAAAACACTCTTTAAGAGCCTTGAATTATTCTTTCCTTTCATGTTTTGAAGTGTTTTTCTAGTAATTAGAGGAGATTTTTATCAAAACTGCTGCTAGGTGGCATTTCTGACCTGTGCAATGTGTCAGATTGGAGTGCATACAACACGCGCACACACACACACACACACACACACACACACACACACACACACACACACACACACACACACACATATATACACAAACACACAAACACACATACACACACTTGTACGTTTAAAACAACAACTGGAATTGGTGCGCTTAAGCCTGGACCAATCAACAATTACAGTACTTACGTCACTCAGGGTTCATATAAGCTGAGAAAAGTGCCTACTTTGAAGTAAGAACTAAAAATGCCCCTATACATGGCTTTTTAAGAACTATAATCATCCCCAGTTCCTGCGGTGCCAAAGCACATGACAGGGGGCACAGTTACAAAAACTATAAACAGTTCCTCCGTTGCAATAGCACCTGTAGACACTTAATAAAACTGACTGTGGTAGCCTAGCAGTTAAGGTACTGGACTATGGACCAAAAGGTCCAGGGTTCAAATCCCACCTCTGCCAAGCTGCCACTGTTGGGTCCTTGAGCAATACCCTTAACCCACAATTGCTTGGATTGTAAGGTTGTATCAATTATAAGTCGCTCTGGATAAGGGCGTCTGCTAAATAATGTAAATGTAATAAAATACTAGAATACACAATACACACACAGTGAACACATAACTAGCCCATCCAACATTGAAAACTGAACACGTTTGTTTGTTTGGTTTATTAACATTGCTATCAGCAACAAACACAAGGTTACATCAAGACAAGTCATATATACACTCAACTCACTGCCAATTTAGCGTAATCAATTAACCTAACACACGTCTTTGGACTGTGGGAGGAAACTGGAGTAAACCTACGCAAACACAGAAAAGACATGCAGACTCCACAAAGAAAGGACCCAAGCCACTCCACACTGGGATTGAACCCAGGACCTTCTTGCTGTGAGGCAGCAGTGCTACCCACCAAGCCACCGTACCACCTGATGAAAACTGAGCACACTGTAGTTAACCTGTTGCCACACCTGCAATACAAAAGTTTTAAATTTATACAAATTATTTCACTCCAACAAAGCATAGGCCATTGATTAATAAACAGCAGTGTTTTAGCAATGTCTGTTTATTAAGCAGTTTAGGATATATTAATTGCACATATGTACAAAAGAATAAAAACAATAATTAGACAAAGAAGTATGAGGGATAACATAATGCTTTGAAAGTAGTGTAATGACTCTACCACTTTGCACTACCACTTTTCTACATGGACCCAGAGTCCTTGCAAAAAGAACTCCAAAACTTTACACCCGCAAATAATGTTTATTAAAACTTTAATCATATTATGATTTTACAGCAATAACAATTAATAAATTTTAGCACTATTATTATTGTCAAATGATCTTTTTTTTGTTTTATTCTCTATATCTATATATAAATCCAAAATCCAAATCCACAAAGTTCTTTCCACCAGCAGTCACAGATGTGTGGCCTTATACAGACTCTGAATTGAAAACAATTACCACTGGGATGGTCCCTTGTGAAATTTAATTATATGACCATTATTAAAGTAATTACTGAAGGGAGTTTTTCCCATGATGATCAAAATTTAGGTGGGTGACATGTTTTATTTTTTGATAAGGTATCCATCATACTGTCATGCCCCATGGTCTCACCCTGGTTTCCCTGCCTCTCAACCCGCCAAGGGTGAACTGAGCCACGTGACTCCCATGGACAAATCTGGGAGCTCCACAGTTTCTGGAGAACAGATTGTTCACACCTGTGGGACTCCCTTCATAAGCACGGCTTCAAGAGACATTCGGGGCAGATTACTGCCTTGGTCATGTCCGAGCGTACCGCAAGCTTCTGTTTGTGGTTCCGTAGGCATTGAATTTCCAGCCTGTTTCGCGTTCCGTCTGCATTGGATTGCTTGCCTGTTTCACGTCTCGTCCGTTCGTGGACTCATTCCTGTTTGTGGCGCCGTCTGGTCGTTGACTTATTCCTGTTTTCTGCTCCTTCTGTGTTAAACATCCTTCTGTGGTTTTGGCTTTGCTTTAACCCAGTGCATTGTTCTGGATCTGCCAGTCACGTTCGATGGAGATCCGGACCCATGTCAGCAGTTTATCTCCAATGTGCAAATTTTTTTGCTCACTGGGAGATGCTCACTCCTACCCAAAGTTTCTTTCATTGCTTCGCATCTCATGGGTAGAGCGTTGCAATGGGCCGCCAACGTGTGGCCAATGGCTCAAGCTGGGACTCGGAAACAATTTTTGGAGGCACTGGAGTCTACGTTTGTCCCTCCTCCAGATAACGTTTAGAGAAAGTCCTTGGTTCCCCAGCACAGTCAGGGTTCGTTGCTGCGGTCTCGCCCCCCCCAGCCGTTTTTCTGTGCCTCAGCTTGCACACCAGTTTCTGGACCCTCCGCTAACCAGAGTCAGGAGGACGCCATTCCCAGAGTCCTCCCAGAGGGAGTCCAGAAGACGTCTGATGAAGAGCCCGTCCAGAAGACATCACTTCCTGGTCCTGTCCAAAAGACATCCTTCTTGGTTCCGTTCAGCAGACATCACATCCTGGTTTCCACCAAGAGACGTCACTTCAGGAACCCATCTCGAGGAGGTCAGCTCCAGTGACCATCTCAAGGAGGACTGTTCTGGTGCCAGTCCAAAGGAATTCTGTTCCTGTGCAGGTCCAGAGAATGTCTGCTCCTGTGCCCCTGCCGAGGACGTCAGTTCCAGTGCCCGTGCCGAGGACGTCAGTTCCAGGGACCATTCTGAAGATGTCTGTTCTGGAGTCTACTCAGAAGATGTCAGTTCCAGGGTACGTTCAGAAGGCATCAGTTTCAGGGTCCGTCCAGGAGACATCAGTGCCAGAGACCATTCTGAAGACGGCTGTCCCAGAGTCTGCTCAGAGGATGTCCATTTCCGAATCTGCGCAGAAGACAGCTGTCCCTGAGTCTGTGCCCAAGTCTTTCCATAGGACAGACTGTAGTTCCCGTGCCTGTCCAGAGGACGTTCATACAGGAGTCATTCCAGATGACATCCGTGCCAGTGCTAGTTCCGAGGAAGTCCATGCCCGTGCCAGTTCCTGCTCCGAGGACGTCCGTGCCAGTGCCGAGGAGGCCCACCCCTGTGTCTGCCCCAAGGAGGTCAGTCTAAGAGGCTGTACTGAAGATGCCCGTCCAGGAGACACTCATCCCAGTGACTTCCAAATGCCTGTCCAGAGGATGGCCATCCCAGAGGCCATCCAGATGATGCCCGTCCAGAGGACACGAGTCACAGAGACCGTCCAGAGAATGCCCGTCCCAGGGACCGTCCCAATGCCCGTCGCGTCCTGAGGATGTCCCAAATCCCTTGTTTCCATTTGATGTCCAGAACCCCTCGTTCCTAGAGGACGCCCAGAATGCTCGGCTTCCTGAGGACGTCTGTTTTCGAGACCGTCCGAAGGTCGTCTGTTCCCGCGTCTCTTCCGAGGATGTCCAGAGTGCAATGCCTCCCGAGGATGTCCAGAACACTCTGCTTCCTGAGGACGTCCAGAGGATGTCCATGCCAGCTCCTGTCCCAAGGATCCTTTGCTTCCAAGGGACGTCCTGAATGTGTCGCCTCCAAGGGACGTCCAGAATCCGTCGCTTCTATAGGTCGTCCAGAGTGCACTGCTTCTAAGGGACGTCCAGAGCTCTTCGCTCCTCGTGGATGTCCAGAGCTCCCGCGATAGCTTCTGTGTTGCCCCGCATCCGCTAGGTTTGTTCTACGTTCATTTGTTTACTTGCGTGTTTCCCACATTCCTCGTTTTCTCTGCAGTTCATCTTAGTTTGTTCGCCCTTTATTGAGTTACCGCATGTCCCGTACGCATCCTTTGTTTTATTGTGGTTTTCATTCGGATTATTTTGGCCAACTGTGTTTTCCTGCGTTGTGTTTATTATTTTGTTTAGAAAACATTTTTTCATTTAATTGCAACCTGCGCTCGTCTCTCTCGTTTCTTGCGCCCTACATACCTTCCTGTTTCCTACACATACTTAACACTCAAATCAAAACTTTCTATAACTAGACCATTTTTGTAACGGATCTCCTGATGGCTAATGAAATTTGCATTGAAATATGGTAAATGTTAAGCTATGTCTGCGGTTAAATATTAAAACACCTGTATACAAATGCACAGACAAAACATGCTGAAACAAAGCTTTATACCAGGCAGAGGATGAAAAACGTTCTATAAATGGCTGCCTGTGATGCCAGAAAAAGTGCTGGCATGAATGACCATATTGGTGTAGAGACACTGTGCACTGAGGTCAGATGAGTTGGTGGGATGAAAGGTGAAACCCTACATACAGGCATGTGGAAGTGTGTACTCAGATTCCTGACGCATTCTGGGCTTGCTACCACTTCCTGTTCCCTGACCAACGTGGGACATCAATAGACAACCTCTATCAGACAACATCACAAAGATAAATTGAGTGCTGGCTTCTAATATACTGAAAAGGACATTGCCCAAAGAACTACTGTTGTAAGTGGTCTATGTATTTGTGTTTAGGGAGAGTCACCAAGGTTTACAATCAACAGAAAAAAATGTGTTTTAGAATATATAATATATAACCGTGTTAATACTCAGAGTACAGAGCAATGTCCATCACAGAGTCATATCACCTGTTGCCTAAAGTATTTTACACAAAGAGAAGAAGATGGTATCAGATACATTTTACAGGTGATACACCATCTAAGGAGTGTCCATGTCTCACTCTAGAGATCCTGGAATAAGTCTTGCAATCCACAGCCCAAAATACCCAAGCCCTGCTTCCCACCACTTGGCCAGTCTCTGAGATTCCTTGCTCCTTTGACAGCCCCTATAAAGACAGTGCACCAGCCAAGAACAAATGTGTGATCTCTTGGCTTTGTATATTGAATGTCACAGCAAGAGCCTTAACAAAACTGCACTTTTCTTTGCTATGTTTAATGCATAAAGAAAAACTGTATGTTTTTATAACCTTGGTAAGTTATCTTACTTACCAAAACTTTCTCTTTTACTGCATACAAGCATACCCACTCCCATGCTTTCTACCTATATGGCTACATGGTACCCTTTAAGCCAAAGTTCTGAAAGTAAGCTTTATAAAAACTACTGAACACATTTCATGCCTTTACATGCTTGCAAATACATTTACATTTACAGCATTTAGCAGACGCCCTTATCCAGAGCGACTTACAATTGATACAGTCTTACAATCCAATCAATTGTGGGTTAAGGGCCTTGCTCAAGAACCCAACAGTGGCAGCTTGGCAGAGGTGGGATTTGAAACCTGGACCTTCTAGTCCATAGTCCAGTACCTTACCCACTAGGCTACCACAGTCCCAAATACAATATGATCTTATCAAATTAAATGTCCAGATAAAATCACTGTTTTGTTACCATTCCAGGAGGCCAAAGAAATTAGTTTGACTTGTTCAAAAAGAACACCCTTTTGCCATACACCTTTCCTAGCCCATGTCGGAACATTATACTCCCAACAACTGTCTCATCAGAATTAGATAACAAAAACTCTTAGTCAACCCAAGACACCATTCCACCATCTACCTTTCTTTTTTTATCTGACCTAAAAAAAAAACACATATTTCCAAGCTGGGAGAGAGCCTTGGAGTCTGAATGGTAACCGCTGACAGTTGATTTCCTTATCAAAGACTATTTTATCCCCTTATTAAATGTCAGTCATAGTTTACAAAACATCTAACCACTCAAAGTCATTTATACAAATATACAATAAAATAAATTAACTGTGCATACAAAATACATAACTTGTGAGATCTGAGAATAATGCATCATCCATGGCTAATAAGTACAGAAAATAAAAAAAGACAACAATTATTAGTTACTAGCAGTACTGTGTATCTCTTTCAAACACACCAATAATTGCCAATTTACTTTGTTTGAATCGTAGCTTTTCCCAGAATGCCTTGAGGAACGATGAAGTGACATTCTTTCAGTCCAGGCTGTGGCAAGATGGAGACTGAAATATTTTCCCGGATAGTCATTGTAAATCAAAAAGTAAGCCACTAAGCCTGAGATGAAATAATTACAGCCATGTTCTTACAGGAGATCACCACAAAGACACCATTGTACTGGTGCCAGAAAAACCTCTATTAACCTGACTTCACCATTATTCTCCCAAATTTCTCTCAGGGGGAAAGCTATACATTAAAAATGTGACCCTCCAGTCTGGGTAAGTGAAAGGGTTCCTACTACAGTCCAGTGAGATGATTCGTGAGCTGGAACAGCACATAAATCTTAATCACTTGGTCTTTTTCTTCATCAGATGAAATGCTGCGCCAAATAAATTCACCTACAAATACAAGCCTAGGATACCTCCTGAAACCGTCACTGAAGCCTGCACAGGAACACCTACCCAAATTTCACGTCCCTGTAAATGGGAACACCATCTCATAATGTTCATAGTGAATGGATGTACTGGATATTCAACAAACAAGGATGGTTAGTGTTTGTGTTAATTCAAAGCCCAGGCTGCATTTTCTGGAGTTGTGATGCAATATAAACCTATGGCAGAAACCAATATGGGTCATTACAATTAATAGTGGTTTGACCTGATGTCTCCTCACCTACCGGATAATGGACTAATTTAAAGCTCTGCTCAACAAATTTAATTTTAGCTTGTTCTTACTTTTTTGGATACTGTGCAATTAATTAGTATCACAAAAGAAAAAGCCTTGAAGCAAAAGTAGTATTTAATTTCATTAGAAAATGGAAAAACTGAAGTGACAGCACTGTCAAGAGAAAGGGTTTCCAACTTTATCTGCACTTATCAGAAAAATCCTTGGTTATTGCCCCCAGCTTAGCTTATCTATTACAAGTAAAATGTAGATTAAACAGAGCTGGCTAACATTAACACTTGCCAGATTCCACAGATGTGCAAGACATTATATTTTAACAGCAAAACTGCCAATGGCATGAATAGAAAGGAATGCCGGTACAGAATAAGTGGGATCATTTTTTTGTATTTGTTTTTTGGGTCTGTAATGGAAGTTATTGGCATTTCTGTAATAACAACGGAATGCAGTGAAGGTCAAAACCTTCTTGTACTAAAAACTAACAAAAATAACTATCCTGAATAACTGTATTCATTCAGTTTGCTCAAATGCTTTTGTACACAGAAATTCAGTTAGCTTTAAACATATGATGTGAATCTAATGTTAAGCTGGATATGCTGCAAGGAGCAAGGTGAAAGAGAGGAAGAATAGCAGAAACAATTCATCCTAGATTAATTGTACTCACTAATGTAACATTGTGAGAATGAAAGTTTTATATCAGATACCTATGTCACATACTCAGTGACCAAAGTAATAATAAGCCAGTACCTCTAGTATTTGTCTTCCAAACTGCTTACTATTGCAACTTGAGAGATTTGCGCACTTACTAACTTCAAATGGCATTATTAAAAAAAGAAACAGTTTTACATATTAAAACATATACACTAGAATAATAACAGTACCGTAAGAAAACAGTTTATCACATACTACACTACTCAGTCAATAAAATTTAGTTTATCTTGTCAAACTTTGTGTGTGGCATGGTGGTCTAAGTGGGTAGTGCGGTCCCCTCACAGGTCCAGAGATTCCTGTTTCCTTTCCCAGTCTGAACTACACCACTGTGGAGAGATGTGGACACCACATGTTCACTGTGGACACCACATGTTCTCCCTGTGACTGTGTGGGATTCCTTTGAGTACTCCAGTTTCTGTGACTACTAAGTAATAGGTAAGTCCTAATCACTGTGTACTGACAATGTACAAAATGATTTCTTAATAGTCATTTTACTGAATTACCAATTATTTATTACGCTATTAATGAACTTATCAACATGTTGCCATGATACTTCTGTGTTTGGTGAATCGTAGGTTTCAGTTCATTAATAGTGTAATAACCAACTCATTAAATAAGCTATTCAATACAGGAAGCTGTTAACATCATAGTAGCAATTAATAAGTATCCATTAGTGACTCTTCGTGTAAAGTGTTTAGCTTGTTTTATACTACTTGGTTAGTAAAGTAGTGATACTACCACTTCGACACTGGAAGGTCAACAGCTTTATTACATGTAGCCACACTATAATAATACATTTCTTTATCCTTTTTAGCTTCAACTGGGCCTGGGCGGTGTGCCATCATTAACCCCAAGTACACAAATCATTCTACCAAAAATGGTTGAAGAAGAATAAGGTTAATGTTTTGGAATGGTCAAGTGAAAGTCCTGGTCATTATCTAAGAAATGTTGCGGAAGGACCCGAAGCAAGCGGTTCCTGTGAGAAAACCTACCAACGTCCCAGAGTTGAAGCTGTTCTGTATGGAGGAATGGTCTAATATTCCTCCAAGCTGATGTGTAAGAATGATAAAGAGTTCATGGAAAATTTTGGTCACACCAGATACTGAAAGCTAAAATTAACATACTTTTGCCACACAAACAATACAGAGGAGGTAAGGTAAGGTAATACGCAGTATTGGACAGTTTTCCTCAAAAAATAAATGGTAATGTATAATATTTTTTGTCTCATTTGTTTAATTTAGTTCTCTATTTGTACTTTCAGGATTTGTGTGAAAATCTGAGATGTTTTTAGGTTTTAATTTAGCAGAAGTATTGAAAAATCAAGGGCTCACAAACATTCAAGTAGTTGTATATAAAGTTTAAACTACACCTAACTGCACAGAAGTTCCTATAGTTACACATTTATGGGAGTGTTTTATGGCTCTACTTTAGACATTCTAGTTTGGATGTCTGTATTTTCTTTACCCTCGGGAAGTAGCCAAAGAAAGGTATAGTGGGAGAGTGATAAAAGACCAGCTTGGTCCCCTGGATTTGAATCAGATCTCTCAATGTATTCATAAAATGTCGACATGGAATATTATTAACCAACAAGAGACAAATCACTTGTAGAGAATTACTGCTCATATATGTTCTAATTTACAGTCAGAAAATGATCCTGAAAGTCAGTCTCCTTTATGATCTAGTCACATCATAGCCTAAATGTTCTTACTAGGGACAACTTCAAGAGATCTGACTACGCCTCACAGGTTTTATCGCCAAATCCTACATCAGTCTTTGCTCAGGATTTGACTACTGAGCTTTTTCACATCAGTTAAACAAAGATTTCAGATGTAAGAATATCCCAGAAGACCACCAGGATGGAGGTTTTAACCTCCCCTCATTTGCATTCAAATACTGTGGCCCATAGCATAAAAAAGCAAGCAATATGGGGGGCATAAGGAGTCTACTTCTACAGCTATTAGGTTACTATGAGAAAAAGGTAGTACCTTGCCATGCCAATAGTTATTAAAACAGAAGTTTGATGAGCAAGCTTCTTTGGCATGGATAAAATAAAAATGTGGAGCACCTTGATGGTTTTAGCATGTGTGTTCAAGCACAGGCATTTGGCCAAGAGCACTTTACGCACCATTGCTGGTGTTAAAAGTGCCTATCAAATGAATGCTGCCCGCTGGCTGATTGCTAAAACAGAGCTTTTGGAATAAACATTACACAGGCACAAAAGGGTTAAGAGGGCTGCATAGTCATCCCCTGAGGCAGGCAAAGGGGAGTAACTGAGCAGAATCGTCTGTGTAATGCCTTTATGATTTTCATAATATCTGAAAAGGGCTCAGTCCAGAAGCATTCCATTAGTACAATAAGATCAATAAGAGCACAGCTTGCATTATATTTGAATGACTTTCAGCGGTCTAACTTTCTATCCTGGGAGAGAGGGCACACTCCTTGACATGTGATTTGAGACTGGGATGTGAGCGTGAGCCAACGTCCCTTTAGCTCTGGGAAGTGAAACCTGACACAGTGTCTACCTGCTCAGATGTTGCTTGTCGTGGCAGTTGAAATGCTAACAAAATTCAGATGTCTGAAGGGTGCAAAAGAATGGCAGACACTCCACCAGGCTTTTCTTGCCTATTGTGGGTTATTTATACCAAATACAGCAGTGCGCCCAACATTTAGAATGAGGTGATATTATAACAACAGGCATACATTAATTTTGAAGTGCACCTACTGTTCTGAACATCAAACTGTAGTGCAATAAAACTTGTTTTTATTGATTAAGCCCTATCTGAGGATTTTGTGGAATAGGTAATACTGGGTGCTCTCAAAATATTTGATTTGAAGCATTTAAATGTTGAGGCCATATGCCATTGCTTAGCCCTCCATTATGAAGAAAGGGCCTGTTCTGAGCCCCTAATCCTCCCTAACAGGATATCAAAATAAACACAGACCTGATGAAGGATGACACATCCGGACAAAAGGCAAACAGGAGTAAAAGGGGGGAAAACACTGAAAGTATCAGGTTTCCTTAAGATGAGAGAAACAGACTTAACCTCAAACACCAAGCCTCATCCAGACTCATCTGAGCAGCAGCTATGAGATCTCTCTGAGAAAACTTAGGCTAAAACAAAAATAATCAAATGAAAGACAAGTGTAAGCAGCTCGTTTCTACTACGTGCACCTACTCTATATTACTTAGTTCAACACTGTTGCTGGGGTACAGCGAGAACCTTTTCAGCGCCCTTCTCTATTACAGTTTAAAATAATCCCCAGTGACATGAACACTAGCATCCTAGACCTGGACTGTCACTCTGGGATTGTGTTACAGAGGCAGAGTAAAAATCGGTCACTTCCTATCGCTGTATAGTAAACAATTTTAGCTGGACCAGCTCTTCTCAGTCAGTGGAATATCAACAAAATCAAAGACAGCAAACAACAAGATTTCAGTACAAAAAGTGACTCCAGCTCAAGTTTCACAAATGACACATTCAGCCATAAATTTGCCCTAAAATATTTGTTCAAACTTATGAACCATCCCAGATCTGGTTTGCAAATAGTATAAAATCAAACAACTAGTGACACAATATGTTTGTGCCTGTGTGTGCTGTGTTTTATTCACATTACCATGGTGATGTCAAGCAGAGGACGTACTTGGGAAATGTGTTTTGGAGAGTCTTGGATCAGGTTTGTTCGACCAGTGTATTCAGGAAGCATCAATCCTGACCAGAGTAATGACTTAACATTTCAGCCCATTGTTTTCTGTCTTTATCTTTTTACCTTTGTTTTTAATTTAACTCATGTTCCCCCTTTTTATGTAAACTCTGTTTCTGTAAAGTCCAGTGGTAGGAATGATGTGTTTGTGTTCTTTTATGCTGCGTAAGACCACTGTGAACTCAAGTGAACTCAACTTCTTCTCATCACCCTACACCACTGCATGCCAACCCAAGCCCTGGAATCCAAACATACCATCTCCTCTGAAGCATAAACCACTCTAGCCTATAAAGAGCAATCATTTCTCTAGTAGGCCCAATGGATCTGGAATGAGTTCCACAGCAAGTTCTTAGGTGTCAATCAAGCAGGCCTCACTCTTCCTGGAGCCTGAAGAAATACCAGTCAGTGCACCAAGTTCATGCACAAAGGGGTTACGATAGAGCCATTTCAGCCATTACTACCTTTCAGCCATTAAGACCTTACAAATCTTCATCTTAAAACTGTGATTAATGAGAAACAGATTAGGATAAACAACATTTGTTTTCATAAACTACAGGGAAAATTAATGTGGCTTCATCATACATTCAGCGTTTATACATACACATTACACAACACCAATAAACAAATAACAGGCCTCATGGCTTGCATCACTTCAACCACAGCATATGGCGTATCTCAAGTTTAGCAGCAGAAAATGGGCACACTGTGCACAAGAGCTAAGTTCTTACCCTTAGGCATTGCAACATCAGAAGAGGTCAGCAAGCGAGTTGTTATTCATCCAAATAAAAAAAATTCTGTTGGCAAGGGTGTTTGCAAGCAAATTTAATTTCCACACAGACAAAAATGTGGAGGTGAGGGTTAAACCTGGGACACAAGAACAATACTGGCTGTTTCAATTTGCCCCAGAATCAGTATTTTCTAAAAATAAAATACTTTAAGAGACGCACTGATTTCAATATCAAATATCAGCAACAAACACAGATATGGGCCTGAAAAACTAAATTAGTGTTGTGCTGATTATATTCTGATCAACTGAGGTTTTTATTCTATAAAACAGTGATCATGCACAAGAACTTTGGAAATACAGTCAGGTTGGTTAATAAAAAACCAACAGTCTCAGATCAGTATTGAGTATGGGCTAAATGCACAACTGAATTGTCAAAGCAGTGACTAGTTCTAAACAAAATGTACTTTTTTCATTTACATGATAATATAGCAAGACAAACATTTGGAATCCAAAACGTGATACGGTTTTATAGAGTTCTTCTGATATTAATATAGATAGTCATATAGAGTTCTGATATAGAACTTCAATATGTTGTATCATGTGTGTTATGTCCCAAACCACACTGGCTCAGCAACCATCTGCTGCTTGATTGTCATGCTCATAATAACGGTTCCTGTGCAAGTCAGCCACTATTCTTCATCTCTGACCCTCTGATTGACCAAGCAGAACTTCCAACCAAATACCAGCACTGCTGACTGTCTCTCCTGCAGTGCCTACCTCACACACATAATGCAGATGAGATCTAAGATGCCAAGATAATCTGATCATGCATACAACTTGCCAGCTTCACTCTGTGGTGTGCTTCCCAATTCATCCTTGAGGCCTCATGTGTTGGGAAATCCCTGTTAACACATGTCACTAATCACACACAAACAAACTGAAGCAGAGGCATCAACCGTGAAGGCAAACACCCCCGTCAAACAATGTGAGCACTGTCTAGGACACTGGAATAAAGAGTGTGGGTGGCTAGGACTGAGGTGGTCATGTGGCTTTAATCACAACCTTCAGTTTGAAGAGGAAAAGCAACATTGAGTCCTTGGTATATCCATACATCTGTGAGAATGCAAGTTTCTGGTAGCGAAGGTAGAAAATGGTAGAGATGTTGCAATAAGACGTTTTCACTTCCGATACTGATACCATAGCTTCTAATGATATTGATTGTACTAGCAGTACTGATATCAATCTGATAATTGTACTTATGTTTCAGGATGTTTCAGGACCCAAGTGCAGGTAGCTGGTGTGAATAAAGTCCTGCTATTGAGGCTGAGGAGAGGTTTAATGTGCTTAGATGGAACTAGGAGCACTTCACAAAAACAAATACATATATACATGTATATGCATACACACACAAGTGGGATTATGTGTATACATATAAATGTATATATGGGCACGAAGTGTGTGTGGATGTGAATAAATAATAAGATGCACCCAAAAAAGGCATGACACTATTGCTTTGAAAAGGGAGCGAGAAATAAAGGCGATCCGCTGTGGGAGCCCTAGTGCTCAACCAAGTGAGCTACCTGCACTTAGGTCCTAAAACCCCCGGTTCACACAGTGAACCATAAAAGTACTCTTGAACAAATAATAAGAATAATAAAGTATATGGAAGCACATCATGATGGCCAATAAGTTTTATTAACCACAAAAAGCAGTTTTATAAAAGACACAAAGATATGATTTACCATATTGTACAGTGCACTACTGCATGTTTTCATGTTGTGTTTGAATGAATATTATTTGTTTACAATAAAACACTGTGCAAAGTATGTAAATTACTATGATCAGCGTACATTTACAGTGGTGCTTGAAAGTTTGTGAACCCTTCAGAACATAAATATGACCTAAAACCATCAGATTTTCACACAAGTCCTAAAAGTAGATAAAGAGACCCAGTTAAACAAATGAGACAAAAATATTATACTCTGTAATTTATTTATTGAGGAAAATAAATAAACATTTGTACAAGTGTCTCATGGCATGAACGAAGGAGATTTCTGGGGACCTCAGAAAAAGAGTTGATGATGCTCATCAGACTGGAAAAGGTTAAAGACCATCTCTAAAGAGTTTGGACTCCACCAATCTACAGTCAGACAGATTGTGTACAAATGGAGGAAATTCAAGACCATTGTTACAATCCCCAGGAGTGGTTGACCAACAAAGATCACTCCAAAAGCAACGCATGTAATAACTGGCAAGGTCACAAAGGACCCCAGGGTAACTTCTAAGCAACTGAAGGCCTCTCTCACATTGGCTAATGTTAATGTTCGTGAGTCCACCATCAGAAGAACACTGAACAACAATGGTGTGCATGGCAGGGTTGCAAGGAGAAAGCCACTGCTCTCCAAAAGGAACATTGCTGCTCGTCTAAAAATCACATGGACAAGCCAGAAGGCTAGTGGAAGAATGTTTTGTGTACAGTTGAGACCAAAATCGAACTTTAAAAAAAAAAAAAAGAATTTTTAGTTTAAAAGAAAAGCATTATGTTTGGTGAAAGGAAAATGCAGCACTCCAGCATAAGAACCTTATCCCATCTGTGAAACATGGTGGTAATAGTATCATAATTTGGGCCTGTTTTGCTTTGTCTGGGCCAGATACTGAAAGCAAAAGTTCACATACTTTTGCCACTTTACTAATATGTAATATTGGGTCATTTTTCTCAATAAATAAATGACCAAGTATAATATTTGTGTCTCATTTGTTTAACTGGGTTCTCTTTATCTACTTATAGGATTTGTGTGAAAATCTGATGATGTTTTAAGTCATATTTATGCAGAAATATAGAAAATTCTAAAGGATTCACAAACTTTCAAGCACCACTGTAAATAAGGTTAATAATATTGGATTGCTTTTCCTCACTGACGCTCTTAACTGGAATTGATCTAATATATACAGTATATTGAAACTGCTATATATTGAGAGGTTACTTTTATTATTATTATTAAATATACTTGGCGTATGGTAATTTTACTCTGCGTGTGGGGGGTAAAGGACCAATCGGACCAATCATACTATAACTTTTATAAGGAGTCAATGTAATTTACATCCATGAATTGGGTTCCTTAAAGTTCTTCATCCACATAGATGTTGCTCATGGGGCTGACAGATAAAAGACCAGCTTATTAAGCCCAAATGTTGAAGACTTTGGACACACCCTACAACCATGAGGATATTTTCTCCATAAACAGATCTAAATATGTATTCATGGATTACCAATGTGTCCACTGACAAGTGAATACCAATCCTCCAACAGGTTCCTAGGCAAACTCAATTTCTTACCTATCAGCTGAAATCATATACTGCTTGCTCACTGTGTCTCAGCTGAAGACAGTAAATTATACTGTCAGGTCTGCAGGTTACCCTCCAGACTAGCCTTATCTGAGACTAAATGAGGCCCAGTGGGAAGCAAGCACCACCAGTTTGAGACAATTTGAGAGGAGACAGCTCATTTCGAGAAAGGAAAGTGAGTCTGTTTGGAATGTGTCATTATGTGCTCCAAAGTTTACTCAGCTGAGCATGTGTAAACATTTCCATTAATTCACCATACTTTCACCTCACTACAGTCTTGTTAGCGTAAAAACTGATTTATACTTTCAATTGGGTATCCAAAGTACTTTTGAGGAGGGGGTGAGGCAGTTTGGACAAGGCCTCCCTGAAACAAAGCATCCAAACTTGCAGTGGTAGGCCAGTGAAGGTAAAGTTCTAAGGAGCTTTAACTCCCTGCTGTCATTAGATGAACATCATTGAGGAGATATGCAGACTGACTATGTACCAACACTCAAATACCCTACTAAATATGTATAACTAATCAGTACTTACAAATAGTGGTGTAACTACATACTTCTATAGAATATAGTTTTCTGTTTGGGACTGTGGTGGCCTAGTGGTTAAAGTACTGGACTATAGAATAACAGGTCCAGGATTCAAAACTCATTACTGCAAGGCTGCCATTATTGGACCCTTAACCCACAATTGCCTGGATTGCAAGATTGTATCAATTGTAAGTCACTCTGGATACAGGCGTCTACATAATGTAAAATGCAAACGATATACAGTAATGTTTGTATTAAAGAGCAGCAGTCTAGGATGTGACTTTGAACTGTACAGTGGCCCCATTTCTCAGTAGTAGTATTTAAATTAATCAACTTGTAAGCAGTTTTTAACAACATAGTAGCTAAATGTATGGAGAAGTGATGAGCATCTGACAGACTATTTCATAGAGCCACCTTTCACTTTAATTAGAAGCATCTAATTAAGCATCTTTGGATATCACTACCCAATATGGCGGCGTGAGCATGTATGGTGCAATCGCGCATGCGCCAGCCCCATTTTGCCCAGTTCCCCCCTCTACGTGATCGGGGAGTTGGTGCCTCCCCCCTGCAATCCCGTTCATTCAAGAGAAACGCTGCTCGGCTTTCTTTCCACCTCGCTTCTCTTGTTGCATTCAAAATCACGTTGCCAGATTATTTCCCTTTGCTTCGACAGTTCCAGTGATTTCGCTTCGCTCTGTGTCAGGTGTCCTGATGCTTATGTCATGGCTCTCTCACTCTCTCCCCTCTCCCCTCCATTTATTTAGAGCGTTTTTTCTTTTCAGCGGTTTAATATACTGCAGCGCTTTCTAGTGCATTAGGGATCTGTTCCCCACTTTCTTTAATATTATTCCTGTAATTTATCTATCACCCTACATTTGAGTCTGTCCCAGAACGGCTCTTTCGTTTGCCCTTAAAAGCTTCCTAGTCTGGTGTGGCTTCCGCTGCTCCGTGGCAATTGCTGTTAAGCCTGTGTACCACCAACGCCACAGCCCAGGGTTCGATCCACTGACTTAGGTTTGTCTTTCAATTACACCTGCTATTTTTGGTTTATTAATTCTATATGGAACTAACTGCATTTGGGTCCTAAAATAAATAAAATATACTTTATTTCTACGGTTTGTCAGCCTTCCAACATGGTGAACCGTAACAGGATAGTGCCACCAGTAAAAGGACCTAGCGTCTCGATTAGCTCTAGGGGGTCCATCAAGTTGCCTTAGTTCAGGCGTGGCCCAGCTTTGGCAGCCTGACCTCTAAGAGCTGCCCAGTCCCCGCCGCAGACAGCGCCGGTACCTCGCCTGGTCCAAGCAGCTATTTATGGCTCCAGCAACTGACTGGGGACCAGAGTTTTCCCCCGCTTTTGCTCCCGACCCTCCCTCCAAGGAGGTCCCTTCTCACCAGCCACAGGGCCGCCCCGAGTTTTTAACGTCACTCAGGGAAATGAGTCCGTGGCTGCATACTTCGAGAAGTTCCAGGTTGCAGTCAGAGAGAGTGGTCTGGACAATCTTCTACTCATGGCCTTGTTTGAGAGAGGCCTTGATGACATGGTGGAGGATGCCCTGATTCCGTTCCTTCCGGCCTCCTCCCTGGCTGCCCTGTGCAATCTAGCTATTTGCACAGATGCGTCACTTAGACCAGAGCCAGGGAGTGGGAGATAAGGGCTTACTTCCCGTCACCGTCCCTCTTATAGACCACCCTAGCCTGAAACCCAAGCTTACGCAGAAGCTACAGGGTAGAGGAGAGAGCAGCTCTCGGCCCTAAGTAAGGCTCTTTCTGAATGTTGGGACCTTTAGCGGCGTTAAGCTCTGTACCTGAGCAAGTAAGCTCCGTACTTGAGCATGTAATGCCATTTAGCTTCGTACCTGAGCACGCTGCGTCCGTAAGCTCTGTACCTGAGCATTTAGCATCACCTTGCTTTGTATCTGGGCACGCTGCATCTGTTAGCCCCATACTTGGGCACTTAGCGCCACCTAGCCCCGTACTTGAGCATGGCGCGCCCCCAAGCTCTGTACCTGAGCATTTAGCTCTGCCTAGCTCTGAGTTAGCGCCCTGTAGCTCCATACCTGAGCATGCCACGCCCTTAAGCTCCGTAACTGAGCATGTAAGCTCCGTACCTGAGCATTTAGAACCGCCTAGCTCCATACCTGAGCAGCTAGCGCCCCATAGCTCGATACCTCAGCACGCTGTGCCCTTAAGCTCCGTACCTCAGCATGTAAGCCCCTTACCTGAGCTGTTTGTGCTGCCCAGCTCCGTACCTGAACTTGCTGCACCCATTAGCTTCACAATTGAGCAGCTAGTGCCACCTACCTCCGTACCTAAGCTCGCCGCGTTAACTGTCCTCACAACTGAGCAGCTAGTGCTGTCCAGCTCTGTACCTCAGCTTGCCACACCCATTGGGTTTGAAACTGAGCAGCTAGCACCACACAGTTCCGTACCTGAGCTCACCACACCCATTAGCTTCGCAACTGAGCAGATAGCACCGCCTAGCTCTGTACTTGAGCTCGCTGCGCTCACTCGCCTTGCAACTGAGCAGCTAGTGCCACCCAGCTTCGTACCTGAGCTCCTCGCGCCCATTTACCTCGCAACTGAGGAACTACCGCCAGCTGAACCACTTGTGGCTAGTCCCAAGCCAGAACCCAACATTGTGCCTGGCTCATGTTGCCCCACCCTCCCTTTCAGCCCGTTTCAGGGTTCGCCCTGCTTACCAGGGCCTCCCTGTACAAAGTGCGCTCAATCCTGAGCGGGTTCGTCAGGCTAGGGGGGACTAGGAAGTACGCTAAGGGGCGTCAGGATGGCGCCCCTTGGGGGGGGTACTTTTAGGGGTCATGCTTTGGCCAATAAAGGCTAGCATTAACCCAATATGGCGGCGTGGACACGTATGGCGCAATCGCGCATGCGCCAGCCCTATTTTGGGCCATATGTGTAAGTGGTGACACCTGTTGGTGAACCTATTTAAGCACACCTTTGGGCTCACACAGGCATCGCACCATCACTCCGTGTCAGCCACACTGTGGCTTTGGTGTGCTGCACCAGCCATCAAACGGCACCATCACCTTTTCGCTGCCTTCGGTTTTTAATAGGGACAGTGGTGTAGCTGGCAGTTAGTATACCGCCAGTAAGTGTACGGACCAGGAGTTTCGGAGGTAATTTTCGCCAGGGCTTAGAATTTAGAGAAGGGTCAGAGTCTTATTTTCGTCCTTGGCACCCTCGTTACTGACCTCTCCATCACCCGCTGTGGCTTGCCGCTCTGGCGGTGAGCCCCCTGCGTTCTCCCTGACTGCTTCAGCCATTTTGGGCCTGCTTAGTTCCCCCCTCTACGCAATCGGGGAGTTGGCGCCTCCATCCTACGATTATGTTCATTGAATAGAAGCACTTCCGCCTTGCTTTTCTTGTTGCGTTTGAAATCACGCTGCCAGATTATTTCCCATTACTCGGGCAATTCCCGTGATTTCGTTTCGCTCTGTGAGCATTCTCCTGATGCTTGTGTCATAGCTCTCTCTCTCCCCTCGAGTGAGCTGCATGCTCGGCGCAAGCACAGTCCGAGTGAGAGAGCCCTCACTCACTCGCTCCATTAATTTACAGCATTCGCGCTTTCTTTCTTTTCAGTGGTTTAATATACCGCAGCGCTTTCTAGTGCATTAGGGATCTGTTTCCCACTTTCTTTAATATTATTCCTGTAATTTATCTAGCGCCCTGCGTTTGAGTCCATCCCAGAATGACTCTTTCGTTTGTCCTTAAAAACTTCCTAGTCTGATGTGTTTTCCAAGGCTCTGTGGCAATTGCTGTTGAGCCTGTGTACCAACAACGCCAGCCATGCCGAGGTTCGATCGCCAGCCATGCCAACTTAGGTTTGTCTTTCAATTACATATGATATTTTTGGTTCATTATTCCATATGGAGCTAACTGCATTTAGGTCCTAAAATAAATAAAATAAATTTATTTGTACAGTTCTTCCAACATGGCGAACCGTAACAATAAAGACTTGTAAGTCCTCCAATGTTGCCAGTGACCTACTGTTAGCTTCCCTGATAATAGGGAAGGGAGGTACACACACACACACACACACACACACACACATCATACACAAAAAAGCCTAAACCACTTGATATCATTCTCTAGAGAATTACATGTACTGAATAAACACACATTGTACATCAGCAGTGTTACCACTAAGCCCCTGTCTCACCTATGATGCTCCCTTGTGTTCATGGGTGTCACTAATGAAGTGGCCAAATATGTGGGCTGCACCTCTAGAGGAATTAGCTGGAATGTCCTTGACTACCTCAATTAGTGCTTAATACTGCTCCTGTCAAAGCAAATGCTAAAATGACCATAATTTAACTTTTTTTTTTTTTTTTTTAACCATTTAGTACTTTCTGTTTTAATGGTCAACGAGCTTCCTTTGAAACTTTTCAAATGCAAAAAATAAATGAATTAGTTAATTTTCTGTGAG
>JAJAGP010001116.1:71048-232881 GCA_025084515.1 Ancistrus triradiatus
TATCTGTGGGGTATTTTAAAGTTTGGATTAAATGGCTTTACTGGACCAGCTTAATTTGGATATGCATGCGCTCATGCCTGTGTTTTACCATTGCAGTTCAGTCTCTCGCTGCTACTTTCTCTCCTTTCCCAATCTCTCCCTTGCCAACATTGTCACACACAGATTCTTTGATCCAGCCTGGTCTATGATCTGTCATTAGGGTGCATTCTAGCTGCTCTCTGAGTGCCCCTCATGCCAGGTGCTTGACGTCCTTCACTGACCTGCGGAAGTGCTGATACAAGAAGGTACTTTGCAAAACAGTGGGGAACTTTAAAAAAATATTAGCCAAATGGCATTCTCCCAGCAGGCTTCAGTTTAAGTGAGAATAGTCACCACTATTAAAGACTCTAATGTATAAAGTTTTAAAGCTTGGAAAAAAGTACATCTGAATCTTACTTCAGCAATCTCTACTGGTACCTGCCATGTTGTCCTGTGTTGTTTAATTTGCTGTTGCTGAAGTGTACGGACTGCTATGTCAAATATGCCAGGCTAAGAGACCCTGCCGCCAGCTCTGGTTTCACGTATGCTAGATATGGCCTCCCATCGAATGACAGCCGCATAAACTGTCAAAGCTCACTTCCGGCAGATGGGGGTGCGGCTTTAGTGGCCTTTATCCACAAGTCTTTCCTGCCATGCTCATTCAATTTTTTCCTCATGGTTAATCCTCAATAGATCACTAGAGACAAAAGACTCTACTCTTTCCGAGAGCTATCAAAGACATCCTACTGGATGTCCAGAAGAGATGTCAGACTAGTGAGGGTGACATTCACATTTAAAGCTAGATCCTTTACACGAATGCCTGCCAGTTGTATGACTTCACTCAGGGTGAAGCTATGTCCTTTACTACTGTGATGCTTTGATGGGGCAGGAATAACAATAATGGGAATGCGTGATATATAGAGGTGAATGGGGCAGTGTTTTTTCTACTCTGAAGTAATTTCCAAGAAAGTACCACTCAGCCCTTTAATAAACAATGTGTGGATTCAAGACAACTCTGCAGACCCAGGCCTGGACTCAATCTAACTGTCATGGATGTTTTCCTGTTCTCTAAGAAGGCTGCTGGCCTCTGTCCCTCACAGAACTCTGTTGTAAATCTCTGCCACAGAATATGCGTTGCTGTGCTGTTCATTCATTCATTCACTTCAGAAACACCAATTAACCTAACACACGTCTTTGGAATGTGGGAGGCAACCAAAGTACCCGGAGGAAACCCACGCAGACATGGGGAGGACATGCAAACTTCAGTCTCTCGCTACTACTTTCTCTCCTTTCCCAATCTCTCCCTTGCCAACATTGTCACACACAGATTCTTTGATCCAGCCTGGTCTATGATCTGTCATTAGGGTGCATTCTAGCTGCTCTCTGAGTGCCCCTAGTGCCAGGTGCCTGACGTCCTTCACTGACCTGCGGAAGTACTGATACAAGAAGGTACTTTGTAAAACAGTGGTGAACTTTTAAAAAAATATTAGCCAAATGGCATTCTCCCAGCAGGGTTCAGTTTAAGTGTGAATAGTCACCACTATTAAAGACTCTAATATATAAGGCGTTAAAGCTGGGAAAAAGTACTCCACACAGACAAAGCCCAGAGTCGGGATCGAACCAGGGATCTCAGAACTGTGAGTCAACAGTGCCAACCACTGCACCGCCTGCTGAGCTGCTATCACTGGTAATATCTGTTCTCATCCAGGTTACTGATGCTTGCTACGTTTATTGATGATGATTCTTTAAAGCTGGCTTAGTATTGTCCTAGTAATACTAGGCAACATTACATTGAAATAAGTACTCCAGACATCAATACGTTATTGTTTATATGACTACATGTATGCTTGTTGTACCAAAAGGATTGTGACTCAATTATAATACTTCACAGTTCACAACACTAAGTAAGACAGAATTACATTGACGCCAAATGCTGAGCGTTAACACATACACATCTGCTTGTCTGAGCTCACAGCACAATGCTGAGACAGGCACCCTCACTACTTTGCAACAAAGCAGGATTCTGTGTGTCTATTTGCATGCATGTATGTATTTTATGTCGAGGTTTCTAAGGGCCACCGACTAGGGCCACTATTGCATGTCCCTTAGCACTCAAAATAAACAAAGGAATGAAAGCAATCCGAACACAGCTTGAACACATCTTGATTGACAGGCAGCAGCTGTGGGAAAGGGAGCACTACATATGCGTGTATACATGGAGTATCCAAACGCAAACAGGTAAGCATACATGTAACATCCTACTTAACAAAACAAGTTAATGGTCTAAATATATTTTCAATGGGCATAACAAATAATTACCAAAGTAGTGAATAATTGGACATTCATGAAGAAATGCATGAATGAAAATGCAGTGAAGTGTTACGATGGTCATGGTGAGACCAGGAAGTCTCTAACGTGAAAGTCATAAAGTACAAACACTCCCAAACACATACACCATCTGGAACATCTGCTTCGTTAACATGCTGATGAATACTACTAATGGGCCATTTAACACTCTGAAGTGTGCACTCTCTCCCCTCCATCTCTTTCTTTTTCTCACACACACACACACACACAAGTTGATGGCTCACACCTTGGTTCTGGGATAAGGAAACAAATAGTGGCATAGCTGTGACCCTCCTGTAATGTACTGAGAGTAAGTACAAGCAACCTAGAGTCCCGTTTAAAAATAAATAACAGGTAACAGAGTATCACTACAAAATGATTCCTTATTTCAACAACCACATTCCCTACCTTCACATTGTTATTATACATCTCAACATTCTCAACCTGAGGCACATTACAGATGCAGTGCAGCCTGTATTTATATTAACTGTACATTATTGGCTGACTAATGCATGTACATATTTAGTCCCTGGGATTTACTTTGGCCACAGAAAATGGTAAAATGTTTTGAGAACCACTGTATATTATACTAAAGTCCCATGTGTATATTAGTCAGTGTATGTTTTATGAGACATGACCCAGCTGAACCAGTATGACTTATTAGCCTTCATCTCCATTCCTTGACAGTTTGCTCTGCCCTGGAATTCTGAGATGATGCCATGCTGTCGCTATGGTTTGTATCATAACCTAACTGAGCACAACTGAAAGTCAGTGACTGCCAACAAAGCCCAAAATATGACTGCACCTGTCACTACAGCAATGTCAAGTCAGGGGCACAAGTGCACTCCTGTTGGTTTGAATGCACTAACAAGAATGCTCTTTTGACCTTCTTGTAAGTTTTAGAGTAAAACTCAATCTGATTGCAACTGAATGTGTCCAGTCCAGTGCATAAGCATGTATAAAAATATTCTTCACATCACATACACCAGCAGGCTGCAGGACCAGGATATAATTGCGTTAACAGACATTTTTTAAGCCTGTTTAGGGCAGAGCCACAAAGCAAATCTAATAATATTAACTCTGGTCAGCACAACCTTACTCAAAACACAAGCACAGGTGTAGTATAGACAGTATGCATGGGCTGGGATGGGTGAGAAACAGATGAGTTTAGTTAACATCAAACCTACCTGGTGGGCACAAACAGGTATGGGAGACATCCCGCGTCTCTCTGACCTTCGGTAGACGAGCAGCTAATTTCTGCAAACAAAGCAAACAATATCCAGTTATGTATATTCTTTAATTATGTTTATTGGGAATTTATTAACAAAAGACGTCATTAATACCATCAGTCAACATAGTAGGACATTTTACTTAGACAGATTTCTAATACATAATTGCTTCAATAGCCGGATACTAATCAGGATAAGTGATCATAACTGCACCATATAATTTAATAGATACAGTGGAATAGATGTCCGCTTATTACATCAATGACACACGCACGCACGCACGCACACACGCACACACACACACACACACACACACACACACACACACACAACCTTAACCTTAGTAACCTAAATCAAAACTGTGCTGACAAGTCAAAATTTCAGATTTTCATAACATCATAAGGACATGTGGTCCTCACAAGCATATCAAGACAAGTTACACACACAGGCACTTTAGAGACACCAGCTGACCTAATGCATATCTTTGGAACATGAGAGGAAACCCTAGTACATGGAGGAAATCCACACATACACAGGGAGAATGTGCAGAATAAACACAGGCAGTCAGCCAGGCCAAGAATCGAACCCAGGTCCCTGGAGCTGCGAGACAACATCACTAAACTTTGCACCACCATGCTGCTGCCAGCATCAATAACTGTTTACGATAATGGCCGGTTCAGTTACTATGCCTGTGAAACAGTTCAAAGACGTCATTCCTTAATTATCTAATATTAAAGAACTAAAATCATTCTCAGAGTTATATCAGAAATATTTCTCCTGTCCCAGTTTATGCTAACCACAAATCATTCCAGGGGTTTATTTGGTTGATACTGGCAGGCGCACTTCCCAACTGCAAAAGTATTTAGACCAAAAACCAGGTTCAGACACTACAAGCAATTGTATTTTTTTTCCTCAAACACTAACAACTAGAGTAAGGTTTGGTATCTTGTAAAACAAATATGAAGATAATAAGCGAAGGACAAGCAAAGAAATAGAAACTGTAATCGCTGGGCTATGTAAGGGAATGCAAAATGAGGCTTATAAAATATCTTGTGGTTTGAAAATCAAGTACACTCAAACAAGTCACACTTTTCCAAAACAGTATTAACTATTCTAAAGTGTTTTAATGAATTTTTTAAAAATCATTCCGATATTTCCCAGTGTCAGTGCCAGTATCCCTTTTTGGACATCATATGTACTTGATTTAAGAGGGACCTCAAATTAAATAAATTACAGGAAAAGGCTGCCAGGGAAATTATATTTAGTAATTTCCCACATGCTTTCATCTGACTTTCAATAAGCTTCATTTTCTTCTTCTAATAGGCTAGCCCACCACTGTGGTGACCTGGAAGTCCTAACGGTGAATTCTGGTCCATTTCACTCAGGAATGATCTGTGACTGAGGGAGGGCAGGATGGAGACCAAACTCAACCACAACACCATACCCAATCCTGCCAATGGAATAGTGCACCATTCAGGATACATGCTAGATACACCAGGATAAGCAGGGTCTAAACAAGCATTATATGAACAGGGCACACTGCCTATCCCCTGGACTTCTTTTGGGGTTGTTTTCGATACAATCATATTTGGCAACCCTGAATAGTAAATGCGCAGGCTTTGAAGACATGCTGAAAGAATCTAACCCACTCTTTCTCAGGGAGTGGTTTGCAGGGTGCAGGGGATAACCAGCAGCACAGGGTACAAGGTGGAAACCAACCCTATACAACAGTACACACTCACCCACTCACTCTAGGACATTTATAAGCCGATTGACCCCCAAATATATTGGTTTTGTATAATTAATGTATTAATGATATAATTAATAAAAGTAATTGTTTTATAAAATACAGTAAAATGACCAACAACTTTAGTCTGGAGCTTTCCACAGCTCTGTTAAACATGTCTGGTTAAACATGCCATCGTAGAGCGGCTTTTAAACTCTGAATAAGTGTGAATCAGAATGAGTGCATCAAGAAATATGCAATTAGTTGGTGCCGGATGCAGTTTGCATGAATAGCTACAACCTTAGTAAATTACATACTAATTTCAGAAGCATCATGACCACAAATTGCAGCCACATCAAGGCAGAGTTTGCTCATACTACTGGCTCTTAAGATCCTTAAAGGATGCAAAAGTGGCAAAAACCACAATTTATTTATATGATGACAATACCCATCAGTCACCTACCAGCCACTGTAAATTACTGTTAAGTCTTTTTCAGCATTAACAAGGGCCTGGGGTGGGGAGTCACGCTACACTTCAGACCAGCTACAGCACCGAGACCCTCCTGGCTGCAGTCTGCGTTGTTTCACTAAGGCTGATTACCCTGTCCATTCTCTGATGTCCCCATAGCTTTGCTAACTAAGGTCTGAAAATCTGAAAGCAGGAGTCTGGCTTCCAAGAACACATCACCACAGAATATATTTTACACACTGCTGGTGAGAAACCATTAGAGGCAAGCGCAAGAAAACATGACTGCAGAGGACTGTATATCTTACTTTTCTCCACCTCTCAGTCTCATGCTCAGAGGTCTGTATAAACTCTATAAAAGGGAAGTGCTGATGGCAATAACAGGTTCATAATTAAGGTGCTGCTTCAGGCTGAGAAGAGTGCAACACAGAGGTTAGGTATCGTTTGATGTAGAAGTATGCCAAATTAAGTACAAATGTAGCCAGAGGATTGAAAAGCATTAGTGTTTGATCTAATCTTAACCACCAAAACACACTTCATGGAAAGATACACTCTATATACGCATTTTTTACTGTACCAAAAAAAAATCTGAGAAGTATAGTGTTAGATTTGCAGTTGTGTGAGTTTAATGTGTCTCTTAAGTCAGTTGAGAATAAAATGACAATAATAATTTTTTATTTGCAACATGTATTACACTGTGTTATAATATATAGGCAAACCTATTTCACCAGTTATTTAGATTAGCTGAAGATAGTGAGTCTCACTGAACTAATAGCAAAAGTTCTTATTTATAACTTGTTTATATATTTATTATATATCCACAGAAGATCAGAGGTGGTCAAGATGTTCAATGCACAGTAGCAAAGATGTAGTGACTTATTAGATTGCACACTTGCACGCTGCAGTCACATCAACAAACAGAAAGCAGTGGAAGCCCCCATGCCTAGGGAAAGTGAATGGTGTGTAAACAGAGTTAAAACAACAAAGGGAAAGGACAACTGGACAGGGAAAAGCACTGGAAAGTCGACCTATGGAGGCTCTTGGTTGTCCTAAAACTATTTTTAAAAGTTTTCAACAGCAGTGGATATTTGGTATACAGGCCATTGATGTTGCTTTCTGAAGCTTTGCCCATGTGAAGCAAAGCTTTCAGAAATAAATAGTTTATTTTCTTATTCTGTGGCGTTATCCTCGATCTTGAAATCAGGAGTGGGTGGTAGGTCTTAGTCAAACTCTGCTCTGTCCATGCTCTTTCAGAAAGTGTTCCAGTTTTTGCATCCTAAAGTGTCCTTTAATTGACACCCCAAAGAAAAACCTTGAAGTTTACATGTATAATTCTACAAAACAATAAGCAATAAAGTCTCTTTATCTTTATCCATATGGACTATGTAGCATAACAGTTAAGGTACTAGGCTTTGGCCCCAAAGATCCAGGATTCCAAATCCCAATGTTGGGTCCTTGAGCAAGACCCTTAACCCACAGTTGCTTGGATTGTAAGAGTGTATCAGTTTGTAAGTCACTCTGGAAAAGGTTGTCTGCTAAATGACATAAATGTAAATGTTTATATATTTATAAAGTCTCTTTATCAGAAGTTGCTTCAAGCTGAGTTATAGTTTTAACTCAGCCACAGAGATACATCTGAAAACCCTTGAAGAACCTAATTTACCTTTTCACCATTCAGCACTCGAGTTTACATTCTTGGAGTAATTTACTCCACGGGCATAGTTTAAACACGTGATAATACAAAACGCTCATCCCCCTCCTCATGATCATACTTTTGATTTTAAAAGCAGCCCTGGTGCACTCACCTCTTCTAGCATTTGATCCAGCCGTTTTAAGAGCACAGGTTCCACCTGCTCGAGAAAGATCCAGGCAGAAGCCTGAGGTTCTCTGTGTTTTTCCAGACTGAGCACCCTTTCCTGGAGCTCCGAGGTGCGTACATACACCAGCACACAAGTTCCAAGCGAGAGGAAGCAGAGCGCAACACACACCATCACACCGCACATCTCTGTCCGCCTTTTACACCGATGATCTGTCAAAGTCATTTCCCCGGGAGAAACTTTCGTGTCTTCCATTCTTCTGCCTTTTCCAATTTTCCTACAGTCTCTTCATCAGAGGGAGATAAACCAGGGGGAACGGAGCGGGCTTCCAAACCAAAACAACCACAACTAGTCCAGCAGTGATCAGTGTCGCAGCTGGAGTAATTGATGTTAGCCGAGTCTTTAACGCATAAACAAATGAACGCCTATTTACGAGTTGAACAGATACATGTTCCTTCTAAGAGCTGCGCAGGTGGATCTAAATAGCTCTAGATCAGTGCCATGTGAGTGCGTATTTGCGCGTGTGTTCCTCTGCGTGCGCACGGTCTCTCTTCTCTGAAACTCGAGTCTGCTCTCAGCTCTCACCGCTTCAGCTGCGCCTGTTCACTCCATTCTGCCCACCTCAGGGCTTCTCCTGCTCATCAAGCTCCTCCCTGTGTGATCAGCACTGCGGATCACTAAAACGCTGGGCGGACCTGAAACCGCTTAAAACCTATCCGACAAGTTATATTTAGTTGCCCACAGCCCACACCAATTAAATGACTCTCTGATCTCCACGGTGCAAACACTGGTACTTAAACGCACGCTGGATTACGACATTGCTTCATTCAAAAGTTTGCATAGTTTTTACACGAATTAAATACCTACATCAAATATTTTTTGCGCCATCAACATGCTTTGTACACATTTTAGTTATGTAAACATTTGAATAAAGTTGATGTAACTGAAGTTGACGCATTTAATGTTGACTCACTTGAAGCTGACAGTATAATAATGTGTACATGTGTACACTTTATTAGGTACACCTGTTCAACTGCTTGTTAACACAAATACCTAATCTGCTAATCACATGACACATGGTCTAGAAGACCTGCTGCAGTTCAAACCGAGCATCAGAAAGGGGAAGAATGGTAATTGAAGTGACTTTGAATGTTGAACTTTGAGTTTGTGGCATATTTGTTGGTGCTAGATGCGCTGGTCTGTGTATTTCAGAAATTGCTAATCTACTGGAATTCATGCACAGCCATCTCTAGGGTTTACAGAGAATGGTCCAATGAAAAATGAAAAGCGTCAGTTCTCTGGGTGACAAAGCCTTTTTGATGGCAGAGGTCAGAGGAAAACCCACGCGGACATGAGGAGGACATGCAGAGTCCACACAGAAAGGACCCAGGCCGCTCCAAACTGAAGCTGAATCCCATTTCAGGGGCTGCATCCTTCTGAGGCTGCATTTGAAGACTGATTGCCTCATAGCGGATGCATCCCATTCCGAAGGCTCCTTCATATGCGGCCGAGAAATGCAGCCTTCTTTTCCCTGAAAACGAATGATACATCTGATGTATCCTTCGCAACCTCAAGGTGCATTGCGCGTGAGGGGAACTTAGGGATATCGGAACAGTTGGCTGAGGAATATACATTATTTAAATGTAAGGATTTTCAAACTCGAATAGCCAAATGTTAAAAAGCAAAAGTGCAACTTTTTTTGTTTTGTTTTAGGGGGCAAGGAGCAAATGGACACCTTTATTAAACTGTGGGGGGAATTGAATGCCAACGCCTGTGGTGAAGAGTCTCCTCCTTCAAAAATGGGATTCAACCCAGGACCTTCTTGCTGTGAGGAGGCGGACCTACACATAGAGACACTTTGCATAAAAGTGTCTGTCAAACATATTACTGGACAATATAATATAATAATGACTGGAAAAAAGCTCTTAGCTCAACCACATTTTATTAACTGGGAGTTCATTGGAACTGCGACAGTCATATCATCCAGTGTTAACATCAGTGCCCTTCACCTTTGCTCTTATGGCTGAATGAAAGCAAATTCTTGAGGTCATGTTCCAAAATCATATAAAATCTGCTGAATAAATATGAAATATAACTACCAAGCAACCAAGGGTTACACGATGGTGCAGTGGTGAGCACTGGCATCTAACAGCTCCAGAGATTCCTGGTTCAATTCCAGATTTGGCTGTGTGTAGTTTGCATGTTCTATCCATGTTTGCTTGAGTGTCCTACTGGTATTCTGGTTAGATGTGTTAGGTCAGTTGGTGTATCTAAAGTGTCCGAGGGTGAGGGTATATTTGTGTGCATGTTCAATGCTATAGATTGGCACTCTGTCTAGAGTTGGTTCCAAGCTTGTACCCTGTGCTTAGGACCTGGATCCCCCAGTAATGGTAGTATAAACAATAATTTATATATATATATATATATATATACACATATAAAATTAATAAAAACAAAAAAAATATGTTAATTGTTCTTCATTTCTCATGCATAGCAGAGTAATGCCCTCTTTAGTGTTAAATCACTTAAACTATTTAGTGTTAACAAACTTACTTTTTATGCACATTTTGACCCCATGACTGATTGGCAAGAAAGGGGTACAGCTGTGCCCCTCTAACTTCTGTGTGTTCCTCAGTACAGCAAGTAGTGAAACACCCCTGGTTAAATGATTAGTATGAGTCATGCACAGTTGTACAGTCTGTTTAAGCTTCAACATTATAAGGAAGTGACAGCTGTATAAACCAATCAGGATTGTTTGCTAATTGTTGAGACCACATTTGGACTTCTATAAGTCCCATATGCATCAGAAAAAAGCAACAATTGACAGATTATTGACTGTCAGTGAGCTGAAGAATGACCCTCAAACATCAATGGAACTCAAAAGCTGAACTTTATGATGCTGCTATTGATCAATTCACAAGAGAAGGCCGAATGATGGATCGGAGCTGGCTTTTTATGCATGGGAGTAATGTTGACACACTAACTTTGATACATGCTGATACTGATTAAAGCAGAATGTGAATGGTTTGTTGTTTTCTCCTAGAAATTCTAAGGTCTAAAATTGCTGATTTTAATTACAGTGGGGCAATTAAACCTCTGTCATTGCCAACAAAGATTATTTTACAAAGTATTGAATTGAACTTTTGTTATTGACCAAATACTTATGTTCCACCATGATTTACAATTAAATTCTTTAAAAATCCTACAGTGTGATTTCCTGGATTTTTTTTCCTCATTTTGTCTCTCATAGTTGAAGTGTACCTATGATGAATATTACAGACCTCTCTCATCTTTCTAAGTAGGAGAACTTACACAATCAGTGGCTGACTAAATACTTTTTACCCCACTGTAATTTTTGTGGAGTCTTTTGATATTTTTAACTGGCAAAATGATTTATTTCTGGTTCTAATTTAATGCTTTATGAGGCTTTAAAGATTACTGTTCTAGGTTCTGGACTGTAAAGAGCTGAGAAATTTGTTGTGTGAGGGATGACCATTCTAAAGTCCTGTTCCAGATGTCAGTAGTCTTTGATCTGTGTGAATTTTCAAATTATAAAAACCAAATCACTGGCTATGTTTAACATGCACTAGCTGTTTGAAAATTGAGAGTGTTTCTGCATCCCGAATTGCAACACAAGGGTTGTTCCAGAGTTTGGGAGCTTTATATGAGAAAGCCCTTCTCCCTGATTTTTGTTGTTGTTGTTGTTGTTAAACTAACAGCAGGCCGGCATCTTATGATGAAGCGTATATATGACAGGTTGTAAGAATGAGTTCACTAATACCAAACCATTTTGTTTGTCAGGAGAAGCATTTTATAGTCAAAATTAAATTTAATTTAAAGAACAGGGAACAATCAAATCTGCACTTCACAACACGTTTGTGTATTGTAACATGGCACAAACAAAGGAGATTTCTGAGGAACTCAGAAAGAGTTGTTGATGATCATCAGGCTGGAAAATGTTGCAAAAACCATCGCTAAAGACCTACAGTCAGACAGATTGTGTACAAATTGAATGAATTCAAGGCCATGGTTAAACTCACCAGGAGTGGTCGATTAACAAAGACGTATAATAGTCAGTGAGCTCACAAATGGAATCCAGGGTAACCTCGAAGAAACTAAAGACCGGTCACATAGGCTAAACAGCAATGGTGTGCATGGCTTATTGCAAGGAGAAGGGGACTGCTCTCCAATATGACTGGACAAACCAGGCTGCTGTTGAAAATTTTTTTTTTGGGGGCAGATGGGACCAGAATAGAATATTTGGTATAAATGACAAGAAGAAAGAAAATGCATTCCAACATAAGGACCTTATAACATGGTGGTGGTGTTATCATGGTTTGCTGCAACTGGAACAATGTGGCTCGACATCACTGATGGAACAAAAAATTCTGAATTATTAATCATTTTAAATGAAGATGTCAGGACATCCATCCATGAACTGAATGTCAAAAGAACATGGGTCATGCAACATGACAACAAGCACGACAAAAAGCAGTCAAAGTCCTCACCTTAATTCAGTAAAAGTTTGTTTGAAGTGAGTAGTTCATGTGAGGAAACCCACCAACATCCCAGAGGTGTAGCTGTTCTGTTGCTTACGTTCCTCCATGCTGATGGGCAGGACTGATCAAAAGTTAATGGAAATGTTTAGTTGCAGTTATTCCTGTACAAGGGAGCTGCACCAGGTAATGAAAGCAAAGGTTCCCATACTTCACAAACATGCATCACTGGATCATGTCCTCAAACAATGAGTGTGTATAATATTTTTATCTCATTTGTTTAAATGGGTTACATTTATTCACTTTTTTGACATATATGAATATATGATGTAGGTCATATTTAATGCATAAATATAAATTGTAATTGGTTCACAAACTTCCAAGCACCATTGTAACAGATTAGGAATATATGTTATTTGTTTACGGTGGGTGAAAGAATGAATTCTAGTTATGTAATGAAATGAATTTGAGTGGCAGCCAGGGTAATCAATTAAATTTTTGGGAAGCTCTGTATGTTCATATATTGGACTGTCTATTGCTTAATGAGCTATTTGGTTATAGATTTCTGATATAACTGATTCTGATTTATAGATTAATGATAGATTGGCATAATCTTTCAGAAGGCAATCATTTGTTGAAGCAGGCTAAAATGTTAGCCCTCCACTGCGGTCATGTGGGTTGGAATCCCAACAGAGTCAGGAATTGCTTTGGCATGATTGGCTGTATCTGTGTGAGGGGAGGCCAGTCAGAGGAGCATCCCCCCGGCATTGCAACAGAAACCTCTGATGGCTCTGAGATGCATTGGCATCACATTGGCTTTGACAAAGAACGACCAAGATAAACAATATGACAGTTTGAGACTGACTGATTGCCATTAACGTCAACATAATCTTATTTAGAATAGGCTAATATGGTCTGGAGATGTGTTTTGAATTACAAGTGGCAATAAATTCCATATCAGTGAGGTTGCTCTGCTTGAGAGAATCACAGTAACACCCTGTGAGAAAAATAACTGTCTAATTTCCCAACAAATTGTTTCTCCGACAGATGTCAGAAGTTGTTTTTATTGAAAGCAATGACATACAGCTACATTTTTTGATAAAAGACGATGCTTAAATTTCAAAACAGGTGCTGAGTAGAGAAAGTGCTGAGAGTATTAATTATACCTCTGAAATAAGGTGCGCATTGGTATATGTGGTTACTGTTGACTTATCAATGATCAGTTGGGGGTTTCCCATGTATTTTATCATGAGCACATGAGCAATAGCTTCTAAGATTTTATAATGTGCATTGTATATTCACCAAATTCAGCAGAATTAATTCCTTATCCAGAGCGACTTACAGTTGAGCTGAGCAGGGAAATTTTCAGTTTGGCAGAGCACAAATTTTTTGATTCTCAACCTTCTGATTAGTAGCCCAGATTATTAACCAAAGAGCCACCAACAGACTTAGACACAATGTCTAATGCAATGCTACTGAGCACAAGGATATTAAAAAGATGAATAAATATTTTATAGATTCTAGCCTGTGGCTGGTGAGAACAAAAATGGTTACTAAAATTGAATGGCCAGAAGAAGGGGAGACAAGGGTCATGATATAAATGAACAAATAACATTTGTTGTATTGCAGCCCCAAACCAGAAAAAGTTGGGACAGTATGGTAAATGCAAAAAAATGACGATGTGTGTGTCTTACATTTACTTTGAATTTTATTTCATAATATGAACCCAAGATATTTCATGCTTTTTGGTTGTTGTTTTTTCTGTTCAGCTTCATTTAATTTGTTACTATACATCCATTTGTGCATTTCAGGCCTGCAACACATTCCAAAAAAGGTTGGGATGGTAAAGAATTTACCACTTTGTCATGTTGCCATTCCATTTCACAACACTTGAAAGACATTTTGGCACCAAGAATACCAAATGCTGAAGTGTTTAATGTGTTATTTTGCCCCATTCTTCCTGAAAACTCTTAAGGTGAGCAACAGGATGAGTTCATTGTTGTTGCATCTTTTGTTTAGTAATTCTCCACACATTCTCTGTTACGCACAGGTCAAGACTGCAGGCAGGCCAATCCAATACCCATACCTTCTTCTGCAGCCTTGCCTTTGTAATGTGTGCAGCATGTCATTTTGCATTGTCTTGTTGAAAAATGCATGGACGTCCCTGGAAAATATGTCATCTTTAAGGCAATATATGTTATTCTCAATGTACTTTTCTGCATTAATGCTGCCATCACAGAAGTGTAAATGACCTTTGCAAAGGGCACTGGCACAACCCCATACCATGATAGCCCCTGGTTTTTGGGATAAGTCTAGACGGTCCTTTTCATCTTTGGTCTGGTGCACAAAAAACAAAGAAAACTTGGAATACTGAATTGTCACATCACAATACACATTTCCACTGTGGGATTGTCCATCCCTGATGCCTGCGAGTGGCAGAAAATCATTAACAAATTGGGTCTTGACATTAATATGGAGGTTATTTTGATGTGTACCCAGTGTTAATTTAGTTGACAAATGATTTTTGTCATAGTTTTTGTCAACAACCCTTTTTTTTCCTAACAATAATGAGACAATGACTAAATTAATATTAATGAAAAAGTTGGAAGCATTAGTTTGTGTTGTGCTTCATGACGTGTGTTTGTTTAAATCTAATTTGAGAGTTCACTATAATAACTTTTTTATATTTTATATGCTTTGATCCTTGATAGAAACACGTTTTTTTTAAGCCTCGTTTTGAAATGCTGCCATGCTTTGATGGTCATTTTAAGCCTTGCAACAGATTTCTTGCTTATGGCTCGCCTTTGTTTGAATACTCTTGTTCATATGTGTGATTCTGGTGCTAACCTCTGCCTGTTCTGACCCTGATTATTCACTTTCACCTTGTTTTTTCGATGCTGATTGTATATAGTTTTTGTACGTTTTTCGGGGCTTGTGTTTGGTAACGGGTGTTGTTTACTGTTTTCTATTCTTCCCTTTATCTTTTCCATACTGGGGTGACCCAACCCTAGACATAACATGAGGCGGTAGATAAGCACAGATTCACCAGCGTCAGTATTAGGTAGTGCAAGTGCTGACTACATACAAAACCACATACAAAAGTTGGGACTCCAGCTGTGATCTATTCAGACCAAGAGATGATCAATCCACTGCCAACCACATCTGAACCTTTGGGACTGTTTTATGTGGGTTAGACATGTTCTGGGATAGTTAATTAACTAAGTACTGAAAACCTTTGTAATTATAAAGAGTCCTTGTGTGTACACGTGCACATTTTGCCCTGTAACAAATTGGTGCCCTGTCTAGGACTGGTTTCCACCTTGAATGCTGTGCTGCTGGTTAGGCCCCTGCACCCCCTGTGACCTGCATTGGATTAAGCAGATATGAAAATGATGAATTATTTAATATTCATACAGTGGGATAAAAAAATCATAAGACAAAAAGACAATATTAATACTGCTAATATTAAGAAGCTAAGAGCTCTGTGCTTAACAGTGATCAATCCCAATTTAAGAAGTCAATATAGATCCAATGCAAAAGACCGGAGTCCATCCAATGGAGTATGGGTGAAGAAGCTCAGTTTGTTGTTTATGCTTATTTGTTTATTTAACATTGCATCAGAATCAACGGCTATACACAACCAGAGCAAGGATGCATCAATAGTAGTCAGATTCATTAATACAAAGCCAATTTACCCTAAAACATGACTTTGAAATGTGGGAGGAAACTGGAGTACCTGGAGTAAACCCACATGGGCACAAGGAGGATATACAAACTCCACACAGGCAGAGTCCAAGGTAAACTTCAAACCGGGGATCTCTGGAGCTGTGAGGCGACCATGCTAACCTCTTGCACCACCGTGAAGCTGAGTTTGTTTCGTTTATTTAATGTTGCTTTCAGCATCAATGGGTCTTTAACGACGGACACAAGGTTATATTAAATCTAGTCTTTTAGACTCAGATTAGGCCAATTTAGCATAATCACTTAACCTAATGCATGTCTTTGCACTGTGGGAGAAAACCGGAGCACCCTAGAGTAAACCTAAACAGACACGAGAAGGCCATGCAAACTCCACACAGGCAGAGACAGAGGTAGAAGCTCAGTTAAATAATTGGGTATTAGAACATGCAGTATATGGGTTATGCAGACAGAAGGAGTGTAAACTGACTTTTCAAGGGGACAAGTGCAAATATAATAGTTTCATTAAAGTGCAAATATAATAGTTTCATTAAACAGTTTCATCAAACAAATTGAATTGCATCACATTCAGGGTGTACAGTGAAGTTAGCAGTGTTGGATTTATAAACCCACTAGTTTAACATGAATGATTAGATCAACTTAATACAAAAAATTAAGCTTTTGATAGCAGTTAACAATTAAGGAAACTTACTGGGGGCCATGGCTCGAAAGCATTTAAAGGAATATGCACTCAAATCCAATCATATTTAAAAGGCCTATTTTGACAGAGTGAAATGGGTGGAATGGTGCCCATCCTTGTGGTATTTTGACCACAACATGTCACAGACATTTCATTAACACCCCAGGAAACTGTGTTAACTAGCAGAAAATGGGTATGTCTCCTTTTAAGCCTAAAATCGGGCCACTGCTTCTCAAATGCAAATATTTGAGAATGCTGACCAGACCTCTGTAAATATGGATATTGAGAAAAAGTTATTTTTGGCCAGTGCCTTAATGTATAGTTCAAAAGTATTATTCATTCATTCATTCTCTTAACCACTTAATCCTGATCAGGGTTGCAGGAAAACTGGTGCCTAGCTGGCAGCACTGGGTGCAAGGCAGGAACAACCCTAGATGGGGCATCAATCCATCGTAGGGCACACACACTAGCTGCACTTTAGAGACACCAATTAAGGTAACACACATGCCTTTGGGCTGTGGGAGGACACCAGAGTACACGGAGTAAACCCACGCAGACACGGGGAGGGCATGCAGACTCCACACAGAAAGGACCCAGACCACTCCACCAGGGATCAAACCCAGGACCTTCTTGCTGAGAGGCAATGGTGCTGCCCTCAAAAATATTAGTAGAATTAAAAATGTATATATGTAATGTCACTGTCACTGTCAATTTCCTTCTATTACAAAATGATAGGTATGCTTGTCACTTGTCACTAAATGCCATTGTACACAACTATTAACTGTTATTTTCTGTAAGTACTTCAGTGACTCTCTGGGAGCCTATGAGTCTTACAGTGGTGTGAAAAAGTGTTTGCCCCTTCCTGATTTCCTTTTCTTTTTTTTTTACATGTTTGTCACTTAAGTGTTTCGGAACATCAAACCAATTTAAATATTAGTAAAAGACAGCACAAAGTAAACACAAAATGCAGTTTTTAAATGAAGGTTTTTATTATTAAGGGAGAAAAAATCCAAACCTACATGGCCCTGTGTGAAAAAGTGATTGCCTCCTAAACCTAATAACTAGTTGGGCCACCCTTACAAACAACAACTGCAACCAAGCGTTTGCAATAACTTGTAATGAGTCTTTTACAGCATTGTGGAGAAATATTGGCCACTCATCTTTGCTGAATTGTTGTAATTCAGCCACAGTGGAAAGTTTTCGAGCATGAACGGCTTTTTTAAGGTCATGCCACAGCATCTCAATAGGATTCAAGTCAGGACTTTGACTAGGCCACTTCAAAGTCCTTATTTTGTTTTGCTTCAGCCATTCAGAGGTGGACTCATTGCTGGTGTGTGTTTTGGATCATTGTCCTGCTACAGAACCCAAGTTTCAAGGTCAGCTTGAGGTCACAAACAGATGGCCGGACATTCTCCTTCAGGATTTTTTTGGTAGACGACAGCACACAAATTCATAGTTCCATTTATCACAGCAAGTCTTCCAGGTCCTGAAGCAGCAAAACAGCCCCAGACCATCACATTACCACCACCATATGTTACTGTTGGTATAATGTTCTTTTTCTGAAATGCTGTGTTACTTTTACACCAGATGTAATGGGGGACACACCTTCCAAAGTGTTCAATTTTGTCTCGTCAATCCACAGAATGTTTTCCCAAAAATCTTGGGGATCTTCAAGATGTTGTTGAGATGGCTTAATGTTCTTTTTGAGCAGTTTTTCTTCCTGGAACTCTGCCATGCAGGCCATTTTTGCCCAGTCTCTTTCTTATGGTGGAGGCATGAACACTGACCTGAGATAAGTGAGGCCTGAAGTTCTTTAGATGATGTTGTGGGGTCTTTTGTGATATCTTTGGATGAAGTCCACTTTGCTCTTGGGGTAATTTTGGTCGGCCGGCCACTCTTGGGAAGGTTCACCACTGTTCCATGTCTTCGCCATTTGTGGATAATGGCTCTCACTGTAGTTCGCTGGAGTTCCTAAAGCTTTAGAAATGGCTTTATAACCCTTTCCAGACTCATAGATCTCAATTACTTTCTTTCTCAACTGTTCCTGAATTTCTTTGGATCTCGGCATGATATGTAGCTTTTAAGGATTTTTTGTTGTACTTCATGTTGTCAGGCAGGTCCTATTTAAGTGTTTGTTCTGAATTGAGAACAGGTGTGGAAATAATCAGGCCTGGGGTGTGGCTAGAGGACATTGAACTCAGGTGTGATAAACCATAGTTATGTTTTAACAAGGGGGGGCAATCACTTTTTCACACAGGGCCATGTATGTTTGGATTTTTTCTCCCTTAATTATAGACACCTTCATTTAAAAACTGCATTTTGTGTTTCCTTGTGTTGTCTTTGACTAATATTTAAACGGGTTTGATGTTCTGAAACACTTAAGTGTGACAAACATGCAAAAAAAAACAGGAAATCAGAAAGGGGGCAAACACCACTGTACCTACTTAATTACAGTTTCTCATCAGAGCCTAACATCCACTATTCTCAAATCAGTCTTTGAGTGAATGGCGCTTGATAAATCCAACAACTTCTGCAATGGTGCAATACACTTCCCAGCTTTGCTGGTTTGATGTGCTGATTCAAGAAATGCCAGCTACAACCCATTGTATTCTGATGCAAAAACGGTTGTGTGTCTGTGTTTTGCCACAGTTTTAGATAAGCCTACATTCTCTTCAGTTCCTACTACTGCTTTAATGTTATTGCAATGCATGTGTTTACATTGTATCAACTTCAAGTAGAATTTGATTTTGTGTGGCACTCCTAACTCTAGCATTAGTATTATCTCCAATCCAAATGAAACTTTCCCTGTTCTTTTCCTTGCTTTTTATCAAATCTGTGCCTAATAAATAAATGCAAATGGAAACGTCATCTTCATCTAGAGGGAAACTGATAATTATTTCCACCAAACATCTGGAGATGATCTGAAAGTAACAATTTTCTGGTGAACTACTCAGCAATCATGCATTGAGCCCAATAGCTTTTCAAGGCAAATTAATAGTGAATGACCTAGCTGGTCTATGGCATGGTTTCACTAAAATTACAACCCTCTTAGAGGTTTCTGCACTTCTCCCCAGCCAAGATACCAAATTAGGCACGGAAATTTGGGAAAAGAGCATTTTAATTTAAACATAAAACAATCTTTCATATTCCAAGTCTCTGTAATACCACATGGTCCTGTAGGGGCAGTGAGGTTCACACATGAATGCAATTTTAGTTGAGGCATGTATTCCCAAGATATTCCCCAGATGCCATTTGTCTGCTTTTACTTATTTGCTACTACATTACATTTCCAGAGCACAGAGGGAAGCGGATTAATAGTTTATTTTTCTCTCCACCACTCCTCTATCTGATCCAATAGTGCTTGCCCTTTGAAATAATATTGACATCTCCACATGCAGGTTTCTGCTAAACCAATAGCTGTCTTACAGCAAGAAAATTTATTTTCTTTAATAATCTTTAGCAACTGAGAAGTCAGATTTCTGCCATCTCCTGTAGTCATTTAAAAGCATCTAAACTTCAGTTAATGGGGACAAACTGTAAGACTTTAAATTTACTAACAATTTACAAAGATAAAATTAGTTTTGTAAAACAGCTTTGTATTAATGCATAATGTGTGCATACATGTGTGTGTGTGTGTGGTGCACTACGTTGCTCTACTGGCTTGAGATCTGGTGATTGTAGATGCCATTTGAGTACAGTGAACTCATTGTACAATAATTGATGTTCAAGAAACCAGTTTGAGATGATTTGACCTTTGTGACATGATTCCAAATTCTGACCGTACCATCCTAATGTCGCAGCAGAAATCAAAACTCATCAGACCGGTGTGAACTGCAGCCTCAGTTGCTTGTTCTTAGCTCACAAGAGTGGTTCCCGGTGTGGTCTTCTGCTGCTGTAGCCCATCTATTTCAAGGATTGACATGCTGTGCATTCAGAGCTTCTGCATACCTCCAGCTGTAACGAGTGGTTATTTGCGTCACCATTTCCTTTCTATCAGCTTGAACCAGTCTGGCTCAACAAAGCATTCTGCACTCAATACCCCATTGTAATAAAGTGAAGACAGAATTTTAAAATTTTTTTGAAAATTTATTGAAAAGAAAAACTTTACTATTGCATTGACATAAGTATTCAAACCTTTTACTCAATACTTGAAGCCCCTTTGGCAGCAATTACAGCTTCCAGTCTTCTTGGTTATGATGCCAGATGGTTTGCACACCTGCATTTGGGGTTTTTCTGCCATTCTTCTCTGCAGATCCTCTAAAGCTCTGTCAGAGTGGATAGGACCATTGGTGGACATTCATTTTCAGGTCTCTCCAGAAAAAATTGACTGGGTTCAAGTCAGGGCCCTGGCTGGGAGACTCAGGGCCATTCACAGTTGTCCCTCTTGTGTTGTCTTGGCTGTGTGTTCCTGTGTTCTCCTGTGTGTTCATTGTCGTGTTGGAAGGTGAATCTTCAGCCTAGTCTGAGGTCCTGAATGCTCTGGATCAGGTTATCATTAAGAAGATCTATGAAATGCCCTACATGCTTCACTGTAGGGATTGTATTGGGCTGGTGATAAGCAGTGCCTGGTTTCCTCCAGACAAGACGCCTAGAATTGAGGCAACACAGTTCAATCTAAGTTTCATCAGACCAGAGAATCTTGTTTCTCACAGTTTGAGAGCCCTGTAGGTGTTTTTTTTTTTCCAAACTCCAGACAGGCTTTCATGTGTCTTTTACTGTCTAGCCATTCTGCCATAAAGCCCAAATTGGTCGAGTGCTGTAGTGATGGTTGACCTTCTGGACATTTTTCTCTGCACACATCTGCACACACGATGTTTGGAGCTCAGCCAAAGTGACCAAACTTCTCAAAAACTTGTTCCAAACTTATTCCTTTTAAATAATTTAGCAAGATAACAATATATATGTGTGAGTGTGTGTGTGTGTGCATATAGTTATATTTCAAGCACCACTGTGTATATATATATATATATATATATATATATATATATATATATATATATATATATATATATATATATAATATAGATATATTTAAATATATATATATTTATAATATTAACACACCGGCTTGGAGAAATTTTAGGCCATTCCTTCATAAAGAACAGCAGCAGCTTGTTTGTTTAGGTCCTTCCAAACATTCGCTTGGGAGTATGGTCAGGAATTTGACTTGCCCTTCTGGCTTGTCCAGTGATCTTTAGCGAACTGCAGATGAGCAGCAATTGTTCTTTTTGGAGCTGCAGTGGCTTTCTTCTGATGGTGGACTCATGAACATTAACATTAGCCATGTGAGGAAGAGGAGGCCTTCTTCAGTTGCTTAGAAGTTACCCCTGGGGTGGCTTTGTGACCTCGCCAATATTACACGCCTTGCTCTTGGAGTGATTTTTGTTGGTCGACCACTCCTGGGGAGGGTAACAATGGTCTTGAATTTCCTCCATTTGTACACAATCTGTCTGACTGTGGATCGGTGGATTCCAAACTCTTTAGAGACGGTTTTGTAACCTTTTCCAGCCTGATAAGCATCAACTCTGTTTCTGAGGTCCTCAGAAATCTTCTTTGTTTTTATCATGATACACTTCCACTAACATGTGCTTTGAAGAGCAGACTTTGATAGATCCCTGTTCTTTAAATAAAACAGGGTGCCCACTCACACCTGATTGCCATCCCATGGATTGAAAACACCTGACTTTAATTTCACCTTCAAATTAACTGCTAATCCTAGAGGTTCACATACTTTTGTCACTCACTAATATGTAATATTGGATTTTTTTCAATAAATAAATGACCAAGTATAATATTTTTTGTCTCATTTGTTGTACTGGGTTCTCTTTATCTACTTTTAGGACTGAAAATCCGATGATGCTTTAGGCCATATTTATGCATAAATATAGACAATTCTAAAGAGTTCACAAACTTTCAAGCACCACTGTAAATACATACACATATAGCATAAGAGGATAATTAAAGTGAATTCAGTTATCAAAATGTGTGCAACAGTCATTGCAGTGATTAAAATCCTGAAAGTTTCAATAAGTGCTGTGACCAAAACTGTCAAACAATACAACTGCCTCTTATAACGATCAGCCCAGGAGATGAAGACCATGTGCTACCACTGCTGAATATGACAAGCATATTAGCATCATTAGCCTAAGAAATCGCTGGTTGAGAGAACCTCAGTTTACAGCTGAAATAAATAAATATATATACATTTATTTATACTCAGACAGTTTGTGAACTGTGACTAAATTTATTGTGGAGAAAACAAAAATAAAATCAGTCATGCTCATACAAAGAAGAAAGTTATGAAGTAAAGAACATGATAATAAATAACACATAATACTCAAGTTTAAATGCATTGTCATTCATATTACTTGTGTCACTGTACTCTGATGCAGTGATTCAAATACTGATGTTCTACATAGACATTTTCTAATAATCTATGAGTAAAATATTTTCTATTCAAAACGAGACAAAATGTATCAAGTTATATCGGTTTGTAACTAGAGAAATAGACAGGTATTGAGCTGATTAACACTTTACATAGATTTTATCTCTATCTAAATATGGGTGTATTTGTATTTTGATCTAACCATCTGTGGGAAGGTCTTAAATAGGACGTCAGTTTCTGCGTTTTCCAGAAGTCACATTTATTGAAGCTCACTTTGGTTATTAAAAGAGCAAAACACTACAATTTCAAATCCATTTGGCTGAGAAACCTTTCAGGAACAGATCACGGGTCTTGGAAAGTCTAGTTATCTCTCTTTCTCTCTCACTCACTCAGTCACTGATAAATAGTTTAAGTAGCCAAGACTGTTCACAACCCCAGAGGCTAATCATTTAGGCAAAGTATTTCAAATCAGTTGCAGGTGCAGTTTAACTTTGAGAACAGACTGAAACAGAGTCAAACTCGCAACTCTAGAACCCATATCATAAAGTGATTAAAAAAAAGAAAGAAAGATTGTTCTTGCTCTGATTTATGAGTACCAGATATCACTTTTCAAGCTCTCAGTTTTAGTTTGTGAGTTATTAAGTACGCTCAAATAGCTGTATCTCTTAAGTAACATAATAACAATCTTTGGTCCCAACACTACATTTTATTATACATTAATGCAGTGCAGGGAATACTGACATTAACAGAGCAACTTCTCCTAAACCACAGACTTTCTCTTTCTTCCCCGTATTAAAGCATGGCCAAATGCAGATGTGCTTTTAATTTTTTTGAATCACATGGAGTGCCGTGGATGCAAACCCTTCGGTTTTGGTGGTTTGCGCTGTAGCCTCAGACCCCAAGTGGTGCTGCCACACTACTATAATTTGCCATATGCTCCACCCTCAAACTTGGTTTCTTAGAATATTCAAGTTGATGACATTTTTATCAAATGATACACACTTCACTGCACATATTGTTTTGGTAGCTTTTAATCTAGCATAGTCTAAAAGTCTTGGACCTTTTATACCATAACTTTCATTCTATCAGTTTATATCCACCAGTGTTGCTGAATCTAACAAGGAAAATAAGAAATGTGTTAACTGTATATTTCAGTTTTATTTGAAACTGTGTTTAGTGACTGTCTCCAGTGATAGTGAGTAAATTTAGTTGATAAGTTGTGAGTTGATTTTTTTATTCTAGCCATTGAGAAATGAGAGTCAAATTGTTTTGGCTTATTTTTGCACACACAGGAAGTTAACTCAGTGTTTAAAAAATAACCCAGTAGGAAACGCAGACTATGAACAAATGGTGTAAAGTACTTTGTGTGTCTAGGAACAGTTGAGCAGTAATTCATGACTTCCTGTTTTACACATACTTCAAATACAAGCCCAAATAATTGCAGAGAGTATGAACCTAGGATATTTAATGTTTGGTCTGATCAACTTTTTTTGTTAATAAGCATCTATCAGTCCGGCAACACATTCTAAAAAAATTGAGACAGGGACAATTTATGGCTAGTAATGATGTAAAAAGCTAAATGTATGATGTGATTTCAAACAGGTAATGTCAACAAGTAATTGCAATCATAATTAGGTATGGTGTTCTTGGGATGCAACTCAGCATTCTTCTTCCTCCAAACACGACGGGTTGAGTTTTTACCAAAAAGTTCTGATTTTATACCACATGATTTCTTCCCAATCCTCTTCTGGATCATCCATATGCTCTCTGGCAAACTTCAGATGGGCCTGGACATGTACTGGCTTAAGCAGGGGGACACGCTCTCTTGGAGACTCTCTTGGCATAGTGTGTTACTGACGGTAACCTTGTTACTTTGGACCCAGCTCTTTGCAGGTCATTCATCAGGTCCCTCCATCTAGTTCTGGGATTTTTGCTCACCGTTCTCATGATCATTTTGACCCACGGGATGAGATCTTGCGTGGAGCCTCAGATCGAGGGAGATTGTATATCTTCCATTTTCTTACAATTACACCCACAGTTGATTTATTCACACCAACCTGCTTGCCTATTGTAGATTCCCTCTTCCCAGCCTGGTGCAGGTCTACAATTTTTTCCTGGTGTAATTTGACAGCTCTTTGGTCTTGGTCATGGTTGAGTTTGGAGTCTGACTGTTTGAGGCTGTGGACAGGTGTCTTTTATACAGATAACGAGGTCAAACAGGTGCCAGTAATACAGGTAACGAGTGGAGGACAGAAGAGCTTCTTAAAGAAGAAGTTACAGGTCCGTGAGAGCCAGATATTGCTTGTTTGTCAATGACCAAATACTTATTTTCCACCATGATTTACAATTAAATTATTTACAACTCCTACAATGTGATTTCCTGGATTTTTTTCATTTTGTCTCTCATAGTTGAAGTGTACCTATGATGAAAATTACAGATCTCTTTCATCTTTCTAAGTAGGAGAACTTGCACAATCAGTGGCTGACTAAATACTTTTTTGCCCCACTGTATTACACTGTCAATTCAGCTGTGTATTAACATTTTTCCTGGGTGGTGGCCTACAACGTAGTCTTGTTTGCCTGCACTAGAGAGTTTTATAGAACCACAGCTATTGTAGTTATTAGTCTAAAGTGTCACATCTTTTATATTTTTTTTTCTGAGTTTAAATTACTAGAAAATCAAACCAGCTGCTAGGTAACATCTGACAAGGAAGAATATACGGGTTAACATATCAATCTATCAACTTTGTTTATTACATTCCTAAACCAAGGATGTGTAATATATATTGTAGAAAAAAAATTGGCTGGTAAACACCTGGACTCTTGATTCAGCTGGTTACTGGTACTGAAGTGTGCTGATCTACAAAGGAGTAAATAAAAAATACTAATAATTGAAACAAAGTGAGTCATACCTTTCTCTCCTCTGGTTTTCTCACAATTCTGCCTTCCAGCTCTCTCTGAGCATTGCTTGTCTTTATAAAGTGTTAGGATGTACAAATTGGAAAACAGGTACACAAAGGGGAATGTGGGGAAACAGCTGGAGGATCTGCAAATTAGAAAAGAAACAATCAATCAGACGTGAAAACAATGATAACTGTGTTAGGTTAAAGCAGCTTAAATTCTAAAAATTGGATCTTCAGTGTCAAGGCTGTCCAGGTTTATTTGTCTAGTAACAACTGATATATTAACTGTTTTCACAGCTGTTGCGTGCATTTCTCACAATATCAAAACCCAACCCCCACTTATACACATGGGGCCTGGATAACAGTGTTAATTTTGTTGACGAATGATTTTTGTTAAAGTTTCGTAACACGACCTTTTTTCCTAACGAAAAAACGATGATGACTAAATTCAAATTAATGAAAAACTGCAAAAACTATGAAGTAATGAATTTATACTTGTCAACGAATAAAAATGAGACAAAAATGTTTGGCAGAGACGACATCCAATCAGATCTGATTTGGTTTTGTGGAAGGTAGTGACAATATTAGTGGAATATTTTCCAACTAGACAAGATTTTCCAACTTGTTTCTATTCTACAATATCTTATGAGTGTCCACACTGATTTGATGCAGACATTTCGTGGAAATTATGAGTTATGGTGGCCACTTACTGTATACTATTATTATCAATACATGCATATAGACCTGAACTTATATCTTAATGGATTTTATAATATGTCATTCATTCCAACTTAATTATATTCTAGAATATCTGCTGAATGTCCACACCAAGATTGAAGCAGATCTATAGTTCAAATTTTGAGTTATAGCCACTTTAATGTATACTGTTGTTATTAATGCATGCATGTAGATGCTTAATTTTGTCTAACACATAAATAATTCAAGGGAAATGTTTAAAAAAAAGCATTTACGTACTGCAACCTTTACATTTCATATATTAGTCAACTGAATCTACTGTAGATTTAGTCTACTATAATCTTATTATAATCAGTCGACTGAAACAAGACTAAAACTAAGCACAATTTATGTGACTAAATTATGACTAAAACTAAAGTAGGTTTTAGTCAAAAAACAATGACTAAAACTAAATAAAAATTTGCTGTCAAATTAACACTGCTGTTTATTGTCAAATACTGTTTTTTTTAAATAATCACAGATAAATTGCCACAGTATTTTAATAGATCTATTAATAAAAATACTGTGGCAATTTATCTGTGATTATTTAAAAAATCAGGTATTTGACAATAGCCAGAAGTGTCATTAAGTGTTAATAAGTTAATAAGTGACAAATAAAAGCAAAATAAGCAAATTTTGGAATATGATCAAATTTCATGTTGGTTTTAAAAATAAACTTAACAAACCCTTTGCAGGGAACAATCCTAAAATGTGCCATTACTAAATTATTTGCAGATAGTACCAGTAATTGCATAACATTCCAGATAATGCACTAGTGTTTTTCAAAGGTATCAAATCTTCACTGAATGTTAGGCCTTAATCTTAGCCAGGTGTGGACAATTCGATGGTTTAATACCATCTGTGACCCTTCAAGCCTCTCCAAGTGTTGTGCTAACACTGAACAGCCACAAGCTCCTCAAAGCAGATGACTGAAGTTTAAACAATAAAGATAACTGACTCTAAACAAAACAGCAGAAGGCATAAAAGGATATCTTACAATTCATGCTTACAAGTTTCACTTGCCAAAATTCCATTTAAGAACGTAAGTGGGAACTGACAAGATCTGGAAGAAAATACTCTACTGGAACTGCTCACAAACTGGTCAGTACAAGTCTGCAAGTCAAACTAACATCTCTACGAAGAACCAACAGAAAGGTTTGAATAGTATAATAGTAGTGGTTGGTGGTGTGGTGGTACACTTTGTTTGTTCAATCTTATATTAATCACCTTCACCCCTTACACATCTAGAGATGCACAGGCTGTTACGTGGGTCGCAAGGACAGAGGCAGACGACTGTGATGAGGGCAAAAATAAATCAGAATTTATTTCGATTAAGCACAAAAAATCCAGATATCAAAAGAAACCAGGAACAAGCAAAACTCAGAATATATATACATGAAACAAAACCTGGCATGGGAGCCGAACAGAACAGAGCAATACACAGAACTAAAGAATAACACAGCTAAATGTAACCAGGCTCGGTGGCCGAAAGGAAATTTCACACAAAAATGCAAAGTCCAGAAACTCGGCCGCATCAAAAATGGAAGCAATCAAAAAAATAAGCAATGCACAAAAGTAAATCCCACCGGTTGCGTGGCGTGGAAAGTGTGTAGAGCTAGCGTAGCATAGCATAGAGTCAAAAACAGAACATGGAATGAACGCGACCGAACATGCGCAACGTGAATTAGGAGAATCAGCCCCCCCGCAGGGGTTTCCTCTCGGGGCGACAGCACCGAACCCGGGTGGGCGGTGGGAGGTCGGACGGAGGGTCCGGACTGCTGGACCGGTGGGTCCCTCGGAGATCCAGGGAGTGGACGATCACCAACCCTGACCAGATCCTCTGGACGATCCCCCTGGAACTTCAAGTGAGGCCTCTCTGGAACACGAGACTTCTGGAAGGCCTCATCTGGAACACGGGACCTCTGGCAGGCCCCCCTCCAGAACGGAAGGCCTCCTCGAAGGCCTCTGGAGGCTTGACGGCCTTCAGGGAGGCCTCTGGAGGCTTGACGGCCTTCTGGGAGGCCTATGGAGACTTGACAGCACTCTCGAAGGCCTCTGGAGACTCGACGGCTTTCTGGAAGGCCTCTGGAGACTTGACGGCTTGGCCTGGCTTGACTTGACAGCGCCGCAGGCTGACGACCTTGGCACTGAGACAGGAGCTGATGACCTTGATGCTGGCACTGGAGCTGACGACGTGGTGACGTGCCCAGCCCCGAACCCAGGAGACCGCGCAACCATGGACAAACCACCAACCGGCACGACTTCAGGGTGAGGAGAGACAACCGCCTTAGGCCCGGGACTAGTGCGCTCGGACACAAGGCTAAGTGGCCAGGGCCAGGCGGTTAACGGCTCATAGACAGAGCTACACGTCGCAGACGGCCCAGAAGCAGGGCTAACATGGGAGGATAAGGCGGTTCTTCAACCGAGCTGAGCGGCGCGATCGACTCGGAAGTGGGGCTAACACGCAAGAAAAGAGCGGCTAGCGGCTCTTCAACTGAGCTGAGCGGCACCAACGACTTGGAAGCGGGGCTAACGCAAGAATGAGGCGGCTAGCAGCTCTACAACTGAGCTGAGCAGCGCGAACGACTCGGAAGTGGGGCTAACACGAGAGGACAAAGTGGCTAGTGGCTCTTCAACCAAGCTGAGCTGTACAAACGGCTCAGAAGCGGGACTGGCCCACGTGGATACCATGTCTCTGACCGAAATGGGGTTGGGCGTGGAACTAAGAGACTCAAATGGCTCCTGTACAAGACTGAGGGGCTCTAAAGGCCCGGACGTGGGACTGAGGGGCTCGGAAGGCCCTGACGCGAGACTGAGGGGTTCAGAAGGCCCTGACGCGGGACTGAGGGGCTCGGAAGGCTCTGACGCGGGACTGAGGGGCTCGGTATTATTTTTGCATGTTCCATACACACACACACACACACACACACACATATATATATATATATATATATATATATATATATATATATATATATATACACGCATATATACGGATATTTTCCATACCATTCTAACCTTTTGTGATTTGGGGTTGTAAAATAAGTATGTATATGTACAGTAAACTATATGCAGCAAACATACAATGTGTTAAAGACTTTAGAATATTTTAGTTCTAAACTTTAGGGATGAGTGCAACGATGTTGTGCTGAGGAGTTTGACAACAAGTCTCATTCAACTTTGAGGCAAATTAAGCAACTAGGCAAATGAACAAACATAATCGGACACTGGCTGGTACAACGCAAGGCGTACTCCCTCATCCCAGTCTTCAAATCAGCCTTATCAGTCATGGAGTGTTTTGCCTCCAGACAGAGCTGGTTCTCTTCTTTCACAATTTTTTTCTTCACACACAGGACCATCTTCACGACCAAAGGAATTAGAACAGATCGTACCTAGTTCCTAACTCTCTTGTGTGCACTCATCTCTCACTTTGGTTGCCTAACCATTTAGTACTGGACTATAACCATAGATCCATGTCCGATCTCACTCTTGGCCAAGCGGCCCAGCAGTTACGTACGCCCTTGAGCAAGGCCCTTAACCCACAATTGCTTGGATTATGATATTGTATCAGGTTTAAGTCTCTCTGGATAAGGGCGTCTGCTAAATGAGTGAAATATAAATGAAATGTAAAAATGTAAATCACACACGCAATGATCACAACAAAGAACTGCTGCTTTAGAGAGTACTACACTACTAGGAATGGGATCTGTCAAAACTTGCGGTAGAGTGAATAACATGCTACCAGTTAGGTCATTCCCCAAAATTACAGAAGTACCACTGAGGAACTGTGAGCGAACAGTGATTTAAACAAAATCACACAATGCTTTAGTCTGCGAATTCACTAAAGATCCTAATGACTGCACTGCACCAGTATCTCGCAAGATTTGAACAGGCCTTCTCACATCATCCGCTCTCTGAGTTACAAAGCCAGTAAAGATAAAAGGCTTGAATGCTGATTCAAAAGCAGTGCTGACCTTCTTAACATAAGCATGCTCCATAGGATCCTTCCAAATGACCAAGTCTTGTGGCAGTAGGGAGTCTTGGGAGTTAGCATGAGGTGGAGTGGGAGCATGGGAATCAAAAGCCTTAACAACAGGTTTCCCAGCAGAGCTTGGGGTTGGCTCTTGCTGAGATTTAGACAATGTCAACAAAGTCTTGTGTGTTGTCCACTAATGTAATAATTAAACATTCTCAAACGTATTAGTGATGTATCATGTCTTAAATAACCATTTTATTTCTATTCTAGTAATTCCCAATAAGTTTTGGAGGGGGGCTTTTAGCCAACTGAAAGCTTGCCAGTAAGGGGAGTCTCAGGCGGGGAAGGGGGGGGACAACACATCCATAGGCATAAGAAGCACATTCATAATTTCCAACTGTGTTGAGAGAGCAGAACACCTCCTGAGCTTTGCCAGTAAATCTACACTGTCATAACAATGTCAAAAGCATACAAGTGCCAGGGTTTGGGAAGATAATGATAGTGATGCACGTCGGAGGAAACAACACCTGGAACTTGATAGCAATAGGAGGAACACAGAAACGTACAGAGACAAAGGAACATATGGGCTTCAATAATGGTTTACTAAAGGGGGAAACTGTCAGAATATATAAGAGCCGCGGACCACAGTGCTAATTTTGACAGGAAAGAAATTGACAATAGGGTCTGATCAAACATGTGAGAGTGCAAAACGAGGTGGGGAATACGCTTTGTGGTTTTCGGTTGTGCAAATACTGGTGGAGTGTGGCAGATAAGAGGAAGGTGCAATAGTAAGGAGGGAAGGTCGTGCCATAGGGTACGGGGGCTTTAAAGATCACACAGCTGCTTCATGCGTAGGGCACGGCAAAGAGGAGGCTCGGGCGTGAACGGAGTGGGGGGCCATCAAGCTTTCGCTCGCGAACAGGGATCACAACAGAACCTGTTAAACTGGTAGGTTCCGTGGAGCGACATTCTTCCATTGTAGGTGCAACTAAGACTCCTTTAACACTGTGACTGTCCCTCGACAATGAACTGTGGGTACCGGGGGAGGAAGACCGGGGGAAGGGGGGGAAAATCACCATTCGCAGGGGGGGCGTGATTTGGGCGATCAGCCTGTAGACGCCTGACGAAGGTGACTCTGCTCACTACGATGAGATACATCGTCCGGAGCCCCCAGGGTAACGAAGCACGTGACAATTGCCACGTACTAGTGCGTGTTTCACAGATTGCTTAAATAATGTCCAGCATGCAGAATTGGATCTATAAAAGAAAAATATATCTACCTATATTGTTGATATTCATATCAACCTTACCAAACGTTTGATGAAATTGCTTGGATTAGATGATTGGTCATCAAGGCGTGTAAAGCTCGGGTGGAAAGGTCAAAATACGACAAAGCCATAATGGCTATGCCAACATGGGGGATGGAAGGCTCATGACACACAAGAGCAGAAGATACCAACAAACTATTTCCAGAACCAAAGTCACTAAGGAGGCATGCCTGAGCGCGCAGTCAGTGCCGCAAGCGTCCTGCACCATAACCGTCGCCTGAAAGGGGGAGTCAGCTTATCAGCAATCTTCCTAGGTGTCCCAAGATCTCAAGGTCTGGAGGTTAGACATAACTCACTTGAACATTTAAGTAGGTTGAGTGCCAAACACCCCGACACTAGTCGTTAATCCCGACTATAGGTCCTACGTTCGCGCGCCTGAATTCCACTAACGTGGAATTTTCATGTCATATTTTTGATGGTAATTTGGACACTTCATGGTTGTAAAACTAGAGGAGCTGGGGTGACATTTTCAATGAGTCCGAACGCGGGTAGGAGGACTGGTGGGCTTGGTCTAGGGAACGCTGACCAAAAAAATTATTACATTCCGAGTGTTGTGATACAATGATGGAATTTAGCTGTGGGGGTAATGATTGTGAAAACCATGACACTTCTGGTTTTTAAACTGTCAAATTTCACAGTACAATTTTTTCTTGGGAGGATAATCCTCCCAAGAAAACAAAATCGGTTTGCACCAGCAAATCGACAATATAGGTGAACAAAACAACTATAGACCTTCAATCCCACACATGTGTGTTGACGGCGTCGCAATGACTAAGCGATGTGGCTTTGGCATGCACAGCCATTCAAATGAGCCTCGAATTGAAAATAGTCCAAATAAACGAACAATCAAATGCGGAGGTCTGCAAACGATGCACACAGATGCAAAGCACAACCTGAAACGTACAACCACACTAACTACAGTCTCCCACGAAAAATGCGAGGAGTCGACAAAACACAGAAGGCAGTGCGAGGCTTGGGGAAAATATGTAAAAAATGACGCGGGGAAAAAAAAGAAGGGAGGGGAGGGAGGAGAGAAGGACCGGGGTACGTGGACAGCGATCACGTGGGAGTGATGGCCCGTGCGACGTCAGAAACAACCTGAGCCGAGGGGTGCCGTAACGCATGGTAATCACGAATGTGGTTTGTGTTTGTATACCGGGCATTGTCACTGACAGATTACTTTATGGATAGTTGGTTACAGTAGTAGAAAAAAAGGATATGCAGGCCATCTGTGAATAAGGTAAATCACCTTCCACTATACGAGACAAGGTGGCATTATTTTGATTCAACAAAACCCTTTTTAGAGGGAAAGGTGCGGGGGTAATTGTCCCGACAATCATTTTTGTTCAATCCACTTTAAAATGCTAATATTCAAATTGTTTTTCATTTGCAAAATCGTCATTATCATCATATTTAGCTATGGTGGTGTAGAATATTGTAGGTAAGCATTTGCTAACTGGACAATGCTCAGTTGAAAAATAGCACAGCAGAGATTACGTTCCTTCATGAGGCATGACTAAAATGATATAAAACACAGAAACAAAGTTGTCTTTGATCCTCAAAAGAAGCTGTAATTTAAACCATTAAGCAATATATTGAAAAATAACAAATTATTTAATGTGATTTTAAATAAAAAACATTTATTAAACATATATTTGGCAGATTCAGAGTGCTTAAAATATTTCATAACAACCTCCAAAATGCAAACTAAATACATTGTTCTACATAGTAGAAAAAGAATAACAGAACTAAAACACGAAATTACACCTTTGTAAAGGTAAAGGTAAAATGATTTTTTAAAGGAAAAATGTAAATTATGTGTGTATTCAGGGTAGTAAAGAGGTAAACCATTAATTTTTTTATGTACCCTGTAAAAGGTTTAATTGTCCTTTATTTGTAAATGGAGACTAAAAGGCTTTCCCATCCCCAATATAAAATTCCAAATTAATAGCTCCTTAACTCACATTAAAGGAACAATAATGTCATTTTAGGGGCAAATTAAGAGAGAATTTAAAATAAATTGAAATGTTAACTAAATGCTAAATTAAACATTACACACACCCTTTTTAACTACTAGCGAAGTGTCTGTTTTTTACAGACACATAACTTTTGCACAGTCATGACTCTTAGAATTAGAATCAGCTATTTAGTATAAGGTAATCATGTAAGAAAAAATAGATAAATTTTTCTTCTTAAGAAGGCTGTACTCTAAAGTTTTTTTGTGATAATGTGCAACACCATATCAATTTCCTATTATGAGATTTTTAAGTTAAAAGAAAATGTAAATGTTCTCTCTCTTGCCACAGGCAAGCACAAAGATGACAGTGTTTACTTAAGTGCTGGTAAGTCTAGCTGAGTAACACGTACTGGAAAACACAGACATTCCGTAATGGATTCTCAGGTCTTACTTTTACCTTTTTTTATGTCAGCATCAGGAAAAAGCTTGTTCATGGTAAAGGCTACTTCTGAAGATTTTGAAATGAACCCCATGGAACTTTTTTCTTTATATTTTTTTACATTTATAATCTACAGCTTGAGTGTACGTGTATTACTGTATACGTGTATACGTATATTTTATATATACATATAATATAAATTGGCTAAAATGGTATTAGGATTAAACTTCCTTGAGGGATTTTTCAACTGGGCAGTAAAATAATGGAAATAATGGCATTTGCACCATGAAAAGAAGAACTTCAAGTGACTTCTAAACAAGTACTTCACTCTGTATATAGACAGACACATTTCGTTTAAACAAAAAAGTCTGATCCCTTAATGAGCACAGCGTAGCTCTTAAGGGAGAAAAAAGGGATTTTTAGTGCTATGACAATAAACAACTGTCATGGCCACCGTTTGTTGTGGCAAAGACCAAAAGGATATTTGTTCCTGGTTGCTGACTAGTTTGAAACCATGGCTAATTCTAAGACTTTGTTCTTGATTATGTTAAGTGGGATGGAATGATGGAAGACCACGCATGTACACATGCACACATGAGTAAGTAAATACAGTACATACAGCTAACACAAGTAGCGTGGAGGTTGGTGGGTAGCACCGCCGAATCACAGCAAGAAGGTCCTGGGTTCGATCCAAGGTAGAGTGGCCTGGGTCCTTTCTGTATGCAGTCTGCATGTCCTCTCCATGTCTGTGTGGGTTTACTCTGGGTGCTCTGGTTTCCTCACACAGTGTAAAGACATGCATTAGGTTAATTGATTATGCTAAATTGGCCTGATCCTAGTGTATGCACTTTGTTATGTTGTGACCTTGTGCTAAAATAAACAATATATAAAGTTTTCCACCATCATTCTGCATTCAATACCCCATAATTACAAAGTGAAAACAGAATTTTAGAAAATTTTACAAATGCATTAAAAAGGAAAAACACAAATTTCACATGAACATAAGTATTCAGATCCTTTGCATTGTTAGCTGTGAGACCTTATATAGACAGGTGTCTTTCCAAATCATGTCCAGTCAATTGAATTTACCACAGGTGGACTTCAAGCAAGATCCAGAAACATCTCAAAGATCATCAAGAGAAATGGGAGTCCCCCCGAGGAAAATTTCAAGTGTCGGAGTAAAGGGTCTGAATACTTATGTCCATGTGAAAGTAAAATTTTTCATTTTTAATAAATTTGCAAACATTTCAAAAATTCTGTTTTCACTTTCTCATTATAGGGTATTTTGACTCTGTATATATGCACGCACACACACACACACACACACACACACACACACACACACGCACGGGCACACAAAATATATACTGTATATATCTGTCGTTAAATAGACATTGATGCTGAAAGCGACATTAAATAAACCAAATAAACAAACAAAAACATACAACCACACAAAGCTGAAAGTCACTTTCAGAAAATCAGGACACAACAGAAGACACACACGGTTTAGAGTGAAACAGTAGCAATAATATATAGAAGTCACTGAACTTCTATTAGGTAGTATTGCCACGAGGAAACATGGCATTTCACATACACAGCACTCCATGGAGGCAGGGCCATGATTTTGCTATTATAGGGGAGAGGATGGCTAATTGCTGGCCTGTAGCTAGATTCCACTGAATGTCAGCTGAGAAAACATAGAAGGCTTGTACCGTAATCACAGCATTTCAGTGTCTAATCAGATGCTCCAAGAAACAAATTAGTCTTGTAAGGATCAGTGAAATGTCTCCTTTAAGTAACTCACTTTTAATATTACATTTGACCCACACCTAAAACGCATATTAAGTACTACAAACATCATCAATACATCAGTACATCAACAGAAATACTTGTTTAACTAAAACACTTACCATAACTTACCATAAATTAGAGCAGTTTCAGCAAACAGTTTGTTTTTGACCTTTCCATAATCACTTTAAAAAATAAAACTGTCATATTATTGTGTAAAAGTCAGTGCATTGCTTACCATCAGCAAATCCAATTCAAGTTTATAGTACATCTGTCACTATAAGTGAGGGTTTTGTTGCACTGATTCTGATAAGCAGATGTGCTCTCCTTTCAGCTGTCCATTTTTATGTTTTGTGTTGAGGGTAAAACACTAAATTTAAGAAACTTAACCTGATATATACACCACAGTACAAGAAAGCCTTCCATTTTGACAATAAATTTAAAAAATTTCTCTCAGTATGAATGGACTTGTTTAGTCTGGTATTGTAATCACTCTTCTAGGCCTTCTTGTCAAACCATCTCCATGCTAAATCCACAGTCCAAGGTTATTACAGGTTATGACAAATAAAATGGCTCTTTGGACATCTAATCAAACTTTTGTGAAAGGCATGATGTCCTTTTATTTCCTTTTGGATAAGTCATTACGTTCCTCCATTGTATTATTCAAGGTTACTGATATATGATTACCAATTTTTTTTTTCACATTCTATATCTGTAACACGGGTGCGACAGGAACGGGAGAGATGAGCGCAGGTTCAAGTTGCAATAAGATAAAGGTTTATTAAAGACATAGTCCACAAAAACAAAGGGAAACACAGCTAACAAAAGGAAATACAAAAACCCAGACCCAAACCAGAAAAGAACGGAAAACAGGTACAAAACGGCAGAAGGGCCAAACGGGTACACAACCAAAACAAGCGAAGCAGCAAAACAAGTGCGATCGGCAGAGCTGCAAAATGGGCGTGATCGACAAAAGCCGCAAAATGGGCGCAAACGACAGAGTGCAAGACAGGTAGACTAAGGCAGACGGAACGTGCAACAGGCAGGTAATCAAATGCGGACGAGACCACAAAGGGGAGTAGATCCACAGGCGGACGGAAATGCAGGCAGGAACATGCGGTACATTTGGATGTGCCCTTAGCAATAATCCACCCTGAATGTCTCTCAAAGCCGTGCTTATAAACTGAGTCCCACAGCTGTAAACCAATCAGTAATCTAGAATCGGTGGAGCTCCCAGATTGATTCCGTGGTAGTCACGTGATATCAGTTCGCCCACAGCGGCGGTGAGAAGCAGGGGGTTTTCTCTTGGAGAAACACCCGTGAGGGTTGTGGTCACAACCGGACCCCTGAAGATCGGGGCAGCCGTACCTGACACGGGTGCGTGGTGGGAGGCCGGAAGGAGGGCATGGGTAAGGCTTGGAGACAGGAGTCCTCAGAGCAAGAGAAGATGTCCTCAGAGCGGCTCAAAAGGGGAAGTCCTTGGAGCAGGAGCAGACATCCTCGGGATAGGACCCAGAACAGACGTCCTCAAAACAGGAACAGATGTCCTCAGAGCAAGGGCAGACGTCTTCGGGGTAGGACCCGGCACCGACGTTCTCACGACAGGGATCCGGATGGGCATCCTTGGAACAGGAACTGGGCTGGATGTCCTCTGGAAGAGGCAACGTGCTCTGTACGTCCTCTGGGAGGGGCTCTGAGCATCCTCTAAAAGGTCCCGGCAACCGACGGCCTCTGGGAAGGCCTCATGGGAACAGACGACCTCTGGGATGGCCTCACAGCCTTGTGACCCCTCAGGAGAAGAGTTTGGCACATGTGCAACCAGGCCTTACCCTATCGAAGTGCATCTACCGAGTCACTGACTGCATTTACATGCAGTTCATAATTGGGTCATAGTCAGACTACTGCAGATATCTGATTATTTAAGTGGTCATGTATACAGCATTCTCCGATCTTGAAATCAGATTAAAGACAGCTGGATTTTATCCCAGTAATCGGATTACTCACATCATGTATGCCAGTTACCAGATTTCAATCGATTTTCTCAGTCTGCGCATGTGTGAGAGCCTAATCTGACACGGTTTCCCTGTCAGCCTATTATAAAAACTGGGCTTTATTTGCCCATTGACTGTGAGGGCTTTTTATTGTGGGATCTGGCAATGAAACAAAGGCAGTAAAACAGCTATCGAACACTTTGTATAGACTCTGAAACACATTATATACTCAAGTAAACTGTGGGACTGTGGTGGCCTAGTGGTTAAGGTACTGGACTCTGGACCAGAAGGTTGAGGGTTCAAATCCCACTTCTGCCAAGCTGCCACTGTTGGGTCGTTGAGCAAGACCCTTAACCCACAATTGCTTGGATTGTAATACTGTAAGACCAATTGTAAGTCGCTCTGGATAAGGGCGTCTGCTAAATGCTGTAAATGTAAATGAAAACAAAGTATTTGATTATTTAATACTTCTGGCTTGAAGTTTATGTTGAAGCATATTTCTGTGAGATTATTGGCTGGTTGCAAAGTAGATATCTGATTACTGTCATGTAAACCCGGAGGTTATCCAATAACTCAAGTGGATGCATACTCATTGATAGGATTACTTACAAAATCTGATTTTCTGCAGTTATCAGATTATTAAGTGCATTCAAACACACTGATTCTCATCATTCCTTCTTCATAGACACAGCCACTATGATCTACTTGGGTCAACAACAACTGTTTGCTTATAGTTTTACATACACAATAGTTATTACACAATAGTCAACTGTCATCAACACCTTCTTCCAGCAGTGTGCATTCTGATTCTCACTAACAGGTCATTCATATGTTTACCTCTTTAAAATTGTGTTCTCTGTTGTAGACATATCAATTGCTCATAATTTATACAAATTGTCATGGTACAGTCCAAGCGTCTGAGTGTTAAGGGAGTTGCTCAAGGGCATAACTATGGCATATTGGCAGTGTTAAACTGAAACCACAGAGGCACGACTGCTACCAGCTAATACCAGCACCAGCAGAAGAGGTCATACTGAAGAGCTTAGTCATTTTTTTTTTAACTTGGCACTGTTCCAACAAGTCAGTTCATTAAATATCTATCCTGCTTGAACTGCCTTGGTCAGCTTTAATTGTTGGTAATTGTGAATGTCTTGCAGCAACAACAGCTCAAGCATGAAGCCATAGGCCACACATACTCACATAGCAAGGTCACAGATTACTAACGCATATAACGCAAAAGGCTGCCTGTCCTAACTTCCAACACTTCCTAGCGAGTTCCATAATGAGTTAGAAACTGTGACCATTCAAAAAAAGTATGCATCCCCAATCGTAGTGACTGATTGCTTTGAGAAGAAGATTGCGTCATCTCAATTTCTACAGTTGTGTTGTATCTACAGTAGGTAGAAATGGGTATCCAAGACAAACCAGGCAATTAATAAAAATAAAATATGAAAAAGAACAACACAAGCCTGGTAGTCAGATGGTGGTCCTATTTCTGAGGGAAAAAAGGCCAGCACATTCATCAGGCACTCTGTGTGTACCTGACGCACACAACACACTCAGATGGAAGTGAACTCTTCCATCAGATAAACCTCAGTGGATAATTGCAGCCGTGCTGCACTTGACTTGATAGGACAACATGCAATAAAGATGTCCAGTAGGCACAGGCACAGAGCCTGTTGACACAGGTGCTAAACTTATTATTATGGCCTTGTGCAGCATGCTGTTGGTAGTAATTGTGTTCAAAGCTGCTCCTTTTCTTTCTAATCTTTTTACACCCTGCAGACAAGACATGTCTCTTCTTAAAGGATAACTGTGTAATCAAAGTAAAGTGTATTTTGAATTAAACTTCACATGGTTCACCAACTGTTGTCTAGTAAATTTTCCCTCAATTACAATCATAACAGTAATTTGACTGAAACTTCGCTGTATTTTCTAGTACTATTAGCTGTTTGAGCCTTTATTTTAAAAATGTAATTGGCAGCCTATATCCTAATGCAATCTTTATGCATTTAGAGCATTTCAAATGAATCATTTGAAATTGCATACCAGTGGCAAAGCATCCCTGAAGTCAAAGCACTTAGTTATGACAAAGGACAGGATGGCTCTGATTTTAGGAGATAAAATCCTGCCATTGTATTCTTCAGTATGACACTTATTATTACTAGATAACCCAGAGGCACTGACATTAATAACTATCAGACACTGTTGGCACTGTATACTACTACTACTACTACTACTACTAATAATAATAATAATAATAATAATAATAGTAATAATACTAGTGATTGTACCTGTTTGACATTGCATTTTAGTAATCTGCCTCTAATTTGGATGGAGGAAATGGAGGGAGGAACCACAGAGTTATTCCTAATCCAACCTATTGTACAAATTCTTACAATGACCTATGGACAGGAAGTAATGCCTTTCAAGATCATACATTGCTCATACCAGTAATGTCAGTCCTGTTCTAAAATAGCATATTGTGTCCACTCATGTGAACTACAGAGAGCTGATGCTATCTAACTTGTATTGATTACAAAATGTGAGTATGCTGGGAGCCAGTACTGACGGATGCTGGGTCAGCAAGTCATCAGAAACACTGAACATGACGCAGGTTAAAACTAAATTATCTTTATTTTGCACGGTATAAACAATAGTTTTTTTTTCCTATTCCACTCAAGTTGATATAAGGGATATCCTATAGATATAAATGGCCACAATGAGAAGAACTTTCTAAAACTGTCTGGATTACCTTGACCTGATGTCATATCAGTTCAAGTTCTTACAATTTTTTTAAAGACCAGAAAGTCATACAATACATCCATATTATCCATTTAAGTCATCCTGAATTAATATGAATTGAAACCTCTCTTTACATATCATTAGCAGTCCATGTTGCTGACTCCTTACTGTAAATACAGTGGCTATACAATGTGTCCTTTGACATTTTTGGCTTATTTCCAAAATGGAACTTTGAATCCAGAGAGATCAGGTCTCTTCTCAACGTTTCTGTGACCAGTTGTGGTAAAAAAAAAGGCAATGGATGTTACCCTGGAACATTATGGCTCAGTGGTTACATGTTAAAGTAACTTCAGCACTTTCACTGAGTCATTACTGTATACAGTCAGTCAACCAAAAACATAGCCCATTCTTCTGGTGATAAAGATCTACTAAAAGTGCATATAGACTTTGCTTTATCAACCAGCAGTTTGTGTATGTTGTTAATCAGGGCCTTAATAAAAAGCATCTCCTCTTAGTCACTGGTTTTAAATGACTAAACTGACCTTTACTATGTCATTAAACAGATCATCCAGTTATATCTGTTATATGGTTCAACAGACTGAGTTTTAATTATTTTCCATGTATCCTGTGGTTAAAACCCAGGCCACATGGCAGAAACATTAGGTCAATGCAGTCTTTAATGACAGCCCATGTCAGTATACTTGCTTTAGTGATTTTCTTACATGGTGAGTCCAGTTTTTTCTGCCTTCCTGTGAAGTCATCAGTTGATTGAGGTGGTAGGGAGAGACTTCAAAGCAAAGCTGCATATTTTTTTTCTTCAGAAACTGCACTGCTAACTGTGTATGGGAAATACACAGTCGCTCATAACTCTTATAACATTTCATAATCCTATTCACATTGTAAAAAATGAAATAAAAAAAATTACTTCGTGACTGACTAATGTTCATTCATCTTCAGTCACTAATATCAATCACATCATCTACAAACCAAACCTACAAGACAGACTATTGGCATTATACTCGTAGACTCATACATTTTACCTGTGACAAATAGTAATAGAAAAAGTTGGAACACTACGGAAAATGCATATTGAAAAAATCACACAGTGTTTCTTATATTTACTTTGCCTTTGATTTCATTGCAGACAGTATGAACCCGAGATATTATCTCATTTTGTCTGGTCAACCTCATTTCATTTGTTAATAAACATCCATTCCTGCATTTCAATCATGTAACACATTCCACAAAAAGTTGGGACCATAAAGCATTTACCAATTTATAATGTTGCCATTCCTTTTCTGTAACGCTCTTAGCACGGAAGGAACAGGAAGGCGGACGTAAGTGCAAGTAATGGGGTTTTATTGACAGTGGACATGATGAAAAACAAACAGAACAAGCAAACCTAAACTAAGAATGGTGACAAAAACAACTAACATTCAATTACACATAAGAAAACACGATAGGCTAATCAGCTAATAAACAAACAGAAAGTCTAACAAGGCTAATGCTAACTCTGGCTGGGTCTTCCAGCATGACAATGATCCCAAACTCGGGCAACGAAGGTTTGCTCCGTAAAAAGTATTTCAAGGTCCTGGAGTGGCCTAGTCAGTCTCCAGACCTCAATCCTATAGAAAATTTGTGACGGGAGTTGAAAGTCCGTGTTGCCCAGCGACAGCCCCAAAACATCACTGCTCTAGAGGAGATCTGCATGGAGGAATGGGCCAAAATACCAGCTACAGTGTGTGCAAACCTGGTGAAGGAAAGGTTTGACCTCTATCATTGACAACAAATGTTATGTTACAAAGTATTGAGTTAACCAAATACTTATTTTCCACCATACTTTACAATTAAATTCTTTAAAAATCATACAATGTGATTTCCTGGATTTCTTTTCTCATTTTGTCTCTCATAGTTGAAGTGTAGCTATGATGAAAATTACAGACCTCTCTCTTCTTTCTAAGTAGGAGAACTTGCACAATCAGTGGCTGACTAAATACTTTTTTGCCCCACTGTACACCGATCAGTCAAAACATTAAAACACACACACAGACCAAATAACAAACAATGATATGTGATTATCTTGTTGCAACAGCACTTATGTAGGTATGGGATATATTAGGTGGTAAGTGAACAGTTGATTCTCATAGTCATATCGAATCTGACAGAAATGTTCAGGAAACAAGACCTAAACAAATATAACAAAGGACAAATCATGGTGGCCAGATGACTGGGCCAGAGCAGTCAGCTGTGGTTAGTGCTTACTTTCAGTGGTGCAAGGAGGGACAACCAACATACTGACCACAAGGTATTGGGATTAAGGCTCATCTGTGCATGCGAGCAACGAATCCTATTTTGTTTGAGCTACTGTGGTACAAGTCACAGAAATGTTAAACGCTTGTTATGGGAGCAATGTGTCACATTGTTCAATGTCCCTGCTGTGCATGGGGCTGCATAGTTGCAGAACCAGCAGAGTGCTCACAATGACCTAACCCAAAACCGCTTTTTACAATGGGAAAAAAACACAAGTGTCAGAATTAACCTTGGAACAATGTAAGAAAGGTTGTCTGATCCTCATGAGAGTTGTTTTCATTTCCACCATGTGGACAGCAGCTTACTTGTTTAGGTTCAGTATTGATGGCATCAAGATGCACTGTATGAAGAACATGGGGATGTTCTGGGTTCTGTTCTGCTGGGAGTCCCTCGGTCTGGATATTTGTGTGATGTTAATTTGATGCATAACTCCTAACCTCAATACCACATGGTTTTAATCTTTTTTTTTTAATAGTTGTATACATGGTGTGTGTGTGTGTGTGTATGTGTGTGTGTGTGTCTTGATCATCTGGGTTTATAGTTTCATTTGATTTTCTCACCTCACTTCAGGAAGATAATAGTATGAAACCCACTGCTGATCACCCCTGAGAGAAAGCGCAAATATCTGCTGAGGTGACCTGAAGTCCAGACTTCCTAACCTTAACAAATTGCTTCCTGGACATGGTTTCAAATAATTACAAGCACAGGAGTTGTCTCTGAAAGGTCAATCTTGTGTCAACACCAGGAGCATCTATCACTGAAGAGACTTAGCAGTATGTATGCATTAGGTTTTGAGACAAAGTTGGAATAATGTTATAATGAAAAAAAAGTAATAATGGCGTTTTTTTTTGTTTTTAAGAAAGCAGCTTTACTGGTACTGTACTTGTATTGCATATGGTTAATACTGATGCATCACTCTTTAGAAATAAATAAATTAATTAATAATAATAATAATAATAATACATTTCAAGCTTCAAGGACTTAAAAAACTGCCAAATTAAACCTTTGCTATTGTTATGATGGTCATGTTATCTTTTTCAAGTGCTGTACTAACTGCACAGATGTGGAAGAGAGATAAGCGACTTAAAGATGGAGTCTATTTTAAATTGGCTACTGCTATTAATAGAACTGGTGTCTACATTCTAAAGACAGACTTTAATAGACAGAGCACTGATGAAATATAAATAAACAGACATTTGGAGTATGGTTGAATGTTTACTACATCAGAACATCATCATGGAATCTTACTCTGGACTGAGGAAGTCTGGATTACAAACGTCTGATATGTCATGATGTCACACTCAACCAAGACTAGCTGTTGAGGAAGTGAAGATCTTGTTTTAATTTATCAAGAAGAAACGGTCCTATGGGAATGCTAAGGCCTGAATTAGTATTCACAGCTACACTTTTCCACTACAGAACTCAGTGCTTTTAAACAACTTATACCAAAATAAGTTTGAAGGTTGATCTGATATTGTCTTTACAAAGCATTTCTTTAATGAATTGTACATATATTCACCCAAAAATGTAGCCAATATCTTGATGAGAGAAGAATTAAAGTGCTTATTTCACTATGAAAACAAGATGCAGGAATGGCATTTACTCACCAGATTGATATTGCTGTTGAAATTCATTTTTACTGTTTAAGCAAAACTACCAGTTAAAAAATGCAAATGCAAAAAATTGTCTATGAAAACTCTAATTCGAAACCACTCTAATTTCTTTCTCACTACAGGAATAAACATATTAAATCTTAAAGGGGCGGTACGATGGCTCAGTGGGTAACACAGTGGCCTCACAACAAGAAGATCCAGGGTTCGAATCTGCATGTTCTCCCCATGTTCGCATGGGTTTACTCGGATACTCCGGTTTCCTCCCTCTGGTAAAAAGACGCGTGTTAGGTTTAAGTGGAGTTTTCTAAAGTGCCCCTTAGTCTGTGAGTGTATGTGCTCTACAATAGGTGTTCTGTTGAGGTTTGTTCCTGCCTTGTGCCTGATGTGTCACCAGCTAGGCAGCGGCTTTCTTGTGACCCTGATCGGGTTTAAGCAAATAAGAAAATGAATGAATCTGTGGGGAGTGATTTGGTCCTGGAACTCATAATGATCAAAATTCACTGGGCCCAGGCACACACTGGACAAGGTACCCGTCCATCACAGGATTGTGTAAATGCCCAAAATGACCTTTATGTTGCAAATCATATGCACGATTTTAACCCAGACCCTCAGGAACTGTCATAATAATATTTCCCAGAGCTTAACATGAGTAAATGTATGAGAGAGCAGTATTTGTTATTCGGTCTGTGAATGGTTTTGTGTTATGTTTATGTTTCGGTTGATTTGTGTAAGAGCATTTGTGTCTGGAACCACTACTGAAAAAACTTCTATTTTGCATTTTTCTTGAATTTAATACAACATTTTCCTTTACAAATCATTGTAATCATGATTTACAATCATCAAGTATGTAAACTTCTCATTTCAATTTCCAATGTTGATTTTGTGACAGTCTTTCTGGTATGTTTCTGCTACTAAATCAGAACAGAAATTGTACTTCTAATGTGTACATTCATTGAACATTTTTTATGTACTCATGTGGACTCTGCTGCTGTAGTGATGTATGTAGTGGTCCTAAGTAAACAAAATGTCATTCCACTGTACCATACACAAGTATATGAAGGAATGGCAAAATCCACGTGACTTAACTTGATTGCCCTACCATGGGTGGTCTTATGAACAAGGCCCTTAACCTCTAACTGCTCCAGGATTGCCCAAGAGGCTGATCCCATGCTCTGATGCCATGTTTCCTTGCATAGCAGAGGATGTCATATCCAAATAGTAGTGGTTATTTTGGAAACCTAGTGAATACTTTCTGAAAAGTGAGTATATTCTAATCTAACGAAATCTGAATGAATACATTTCAGAAAGCTTTGAGGCTTAATGTATAATGCTATTTAAATGACACTAAAGTGCACCAAAAAAGGAAAATTATTAAAATGTACACTTTTTATTATAAGCAGTTCACTCATCATTACATACTCATATTGTTAAAAAATCTTTTCAATCATTCAAATGTGGTGTCGAGTAGTGAACCTTCTTTCCTGTTATCTCATCGTGTACCCTAACAGATGCAGATTTAAAGAGAGGCCGGTGACTAAAACAGTTTCCGCAGCACACTCTCATCCCAGGAACACATCTTCAGACTCCCCACAGTCTCAATCTCCAGACTGAGCTTATCCTGTGCTTTAACAACATGCTGTCAGGAGGGCTTCCTCTTCTCTTGCCGTTTGTCCTCAATTTTTCTTCATCTGGCAGTTATCAAGGCAAATTAAAACAACATATGTTCATAGCATCTGAGCTCTATGACCAGTACCTGTTTCACAAAACCAGAGGCCAAGCCAGGAAGCTCTAGTAGCACTTAAGAGGACCAAGAGCCTCAGGGGCACTGCTTTCATCTTGTGTGACAAAGTAACCTGACCTCAGACATCACAGGTCCATCATAAGAGCATGAACATTACTCCAAACAAATGAGGAAAAATAGGAAACAGATAATGATGAAATCGTCTGACAAAATCTACTAATATTAATGTAATAAGCAGGCAATAGTCAAACTTTACCTGCCTTATATCACGTGAAGTCAATAGGCATTTCTGTAGCACCTATATACTTTAAGATATTTTTATTTTACATTTCTCTTACCGAGACTGTAGCTATAATGTTAAGCAATTAAAATCAGAAACGAGGCAACATCATAATCTTCAACATGTCTTCAGTAAGTCGAGAAGACAATTGTTAAATAGTAACTTTAGGTATTAACTCAGCTATATCTTAATTTTAGCCATGTATCAATGCTTTTAAGTCAGTGCAACAGGGAGTAATACTGCCTTAAGCTCAAGACCACCAGAGGGCAGGTCCCATCGTTTAAAGAAGGTTCTTGAACATTTCGATTTCTCTTGCTAAGTGATTATACCAGTATTGCCAACTTTTGAGCTTGAACATGCACGTTACAGTAGTGGTTGTCTATAAAAAAAGACCCTGTCATGTTACAGTTTCCAACATCCTTTTACTAAGACTTGATACATTACAAATGGATTTTTGTGGCCAATAGTAACAAGTGAATAACAGATCATGTACCTATTCATGTTATTTCTACTGGTGGGAAACATCTTTTGGAAATCATTTCTGGGATTTTGTAGGTTATCACATACTGTAGATGTGTGACCATTGAAAACTAGCATGTTGAATTGGTAATACATAACATTGTTTTCTGTTAGTGTAAGACAGAGCTGATCCTGCTGGCCACCTCTAAACATTGTTATTGAAGGTAGGATATAACAACATGGTGATGTTCAAATATTTCTCTCGATGAACAGTAAGAGTCATTAAACAGCAATATTGTTTCGTAAAAACAATTGTCGAGCTTTGCTCTAACTGCAGCATTATGCATTTAGCCATACATAGGTTCATTTCATTGAATACGGAAGGATTTTGATAGACAATTGTGTTGGTGTGGCTGAGAAAAAAAGCAGGCTACTTTCTAAGATAGAAAGCAGATTGAACGAATTGGCTGAAAACATGAGCAAAATGGTAGTAGCCATGCAGCATCACTGTGACAGCTGAGAAAAGTAAACTGGATCTAACCTGGAGAGAAGACGTGCAAGGCCCAGATGCTTAAGCACCAGAGCGTGTAGTTTAAGAAACAGATGTCTCCGACTTTGTCGGAGTTTCAAAGCCATACTGGTGATTGCAACAAATACAAATTTATTTATAAAGTAGCATTCACTTTTTCTTTACCAGTCATTACTGGAGTTAAATATTATTACTATAATATTACTATATAGCTTCTTTTCACACTTGTCACAGCAATGAAAGGTCAAGTAACAATGTTTCCATATGTTCGAAATTTTACCACCAGAAATTAAGAATGCAGTTCAAGTATCACTAATCTAATGTATTTGATTCTGATTAGTATACAGCTAAAATACAACTAAGCAAAATTAAATAATGTTATACAGTATATAATTGAATAGTATATTATTGAAAAGTATATTATTGAATAGTATATTAATGAATATTCCATGAAAATGAAGAAAAATATACATTCATATTAATCTCTAGTCCCTGAACCCTCAACAGTGGGTCACCAACAGCATTATCCAGCGGGTGACCGTTTTATACACTGTGGGATTATCCACAGTGATCCCCTTCCTGCAGTAAACAGGGGCTTCTACCAAAAAACAGCCTCCCACTGCTGACCTCACATCCTCTGTGAAACCTGAGCCTTTAGTGGAACCAGAAAGAGGAGAAGTCAGGAAGTAAATGTGGTCAAACGATAGGCTGATAGAAGAATACATTTGCCAGAGTATGAAGGAACAGATGGCCAATTTGAAAGAATACCAGTAAAGAGGCAATGGTACACCTCTACATATAGAATATAATAGAGACAGGTGAAATATATAAAGGAAATATATAAACCGTATATGTGGAAAAAACACACATGCACACAACGAACATCAGGGTCTTAGCCAAGAGGTGAAGGAGGGGTGCAGCAATGCTTTACAAAAGGAAGGTGCTTCAATTATAAGCTCTATCATCTTTCTAATCACTATCCCAGGCAGCAGGCTTAGTCTTCCTATCTCTGGCCTCACCCAGCCTCACCCACCAACATCTCCCTGTCTTTTATCCCCCAAACCTGCAAAGTCCATCACAACAAGAAGAGTGGGAGCACTGCAAATTACGTGTCCCCAAATCCCTGAATCTTAGTAAAAAGGTAGCAGCTCTTTTGAAAGAAGCAATCTTTAGAATGTGACCGAGAAATACTGTTTAGCAAGGAAAAGCTCTCTGTTCAGTTCAAGGAGTTCATCTGAGGATGCGTTTTAATGACAACACAACAAAACAATTAAAACAAGCACAAAAAGATAAACAGGTAGAGAATTGAGTGCTTATTTCTTCCTGTGTTAAATAATGCTGTAAAGAAAAGTTTCAAATGAAAAAAACTTTCAAATTACTTGTGTTTGTGTGTGTTAATTATTCACAAAAGGTAAACATACAAAGCATGGTGGATGGTGCACCTTGGTTTGTGGACAGAATACCAGGGTAGCATTCCATTCTCTAGCTTAATAGAAGACAATAGATCAAAATCAATACCAGAATGGAATAAACAGCAGGAAAATCATGTTTTGGATGGTTGTAGTCCAGACCTTAACCTGATTGAGATGCTGTGGCATGAGCTGAAGAATACTGTTTGTGCAAGAATGTCTAAAATTCCTCCTTATGGTTTAACAAGTCTGATGAGTAGCTACAGGAAATGCTTGGAGGTTACTGCTCCTTAAGGAGGTTCTACAGTTATATTCCTGTATACTTTGTACAGCTTGATGTCGAATTATAACAGCTGTTAACTGATGGCAATTGCAGTTTTGTGTGAGTTATTCATTAGGCCCAAAAGTGTCTGTTATTGTGATTTAGATGAATATCAGAGCACACTTGTATTGAGCATTTAAAGCAGAAATCCAGGTTAAAATGTTGTGGGGTTTTGCTGGGGGGGCTTTAAAGGAGACTTCAGGGAGAGTGAGTAGCATTAACTTCCCCTTCCTAAACACTCCTTCCAGCATCCCAAACACAGTAGAGTGTCTATCATAGGTCTGGTACTTTACTATATTTCACCCACACGAAATCTCTCTTGAAAATTCAAAACTGTTGTTTAGCCTCAGAGGTCTGAGTCTATTTTGGGTGTTTTTGCTTTTTCCCATGTATAAACACTTTAACATGTTACCATACAAAAATCCGCGATCTTTATTTCAGCATAACCTAGCCAAAATGACCTTTTTTTTATTATTCTGATATTTCGCTTGCATACTGAATCCAATTTAAGGACGCAGAGGGAACCAGGGCCAAACTGGCAGCAAAGGGCACAAGACGGGCACACACTCACTTAGCAACACTGAGACATTTTTGAGACTCTAGTTTGGGACACATGTTTGGAAGGTGAGTGGAAAATGGAGCACCTGAAGGAAACATACACAGACATGGTATAACGTGCCACTCCCAAATCAATACATTGAATCCAAAGGCATGCTAAACAGAATTTCTTAGCTATTTTTAGCAACAGAAATAGTTGTTTGCTATTACTATGACAATATGTTCTTTTTTCAATGCCAAACAAAACATACCATGAACTTTGAAGCTAACACTCTCAAAGGAAGTTAGCTATATCACCGAGAATGATAACTGCTTATCAGAAAAAAAACACAGAGCTATGAAATATGAAACCTTGTGCCCAGTGTTTTAAGGATTTATATGCTTTTGCATGAAAGCCATGTGTCAATAAAGTTTTGTTATCTCCAACACGAGATAAACTTTAGCAGGTCAATTACCTCCGCCTGATACTAACCCAACCATAAACACGAACCTGTTCAAATAGCCTGGGTGCTATTTCCCGCCAACATTTCCAGTAATCTCGGTTTTCCACTCTCTGTGAAAAAATCTCAAAAAAATGCTTTGCCTTTCTTCAGTGGGACATGTGAGAAATGGCAAAACAAATGTGCCCTAAACCCAAAATTAAAGGAGCGGTTAAGGCCCATCTCACGGAATATGAGCCTTAAGCACATGTGCTGATGGCCTTTTTCAGATGGAGACCTGAGGGAAACCATGCATGAATTCTGAAGCAGCTCATATGGTCTGTCAGTATGTGGATTTGGCATGTAACAAATATAATGATATAGTCAGACTAATAGACTGTAAATTACATTTTTGATCGCGAAAAGGTCCCCCAAACACCTGTGAATTTCAGATAGGCTTTAGACCACCTGTGGCAACCTCTCCAGGATAAATAGAGTTGACGTGAGTGTGTGTGTGTGTGTGTGTGTGTGTGTGTGTGTGTGTGTGTGTGTGTGTGTGTGTGTGTGTTTGGGGGGTGGGTTGTTAAGCTGCATTTGGATCACTGACTACAGTAGTTTCCTAATGTTCAACCCCATGCAAAAAATATGGAATCATCACCCTTGGAGGATGTTAGAATAAACAAATTGAATATATGACACCAAACAATTTGTATTTAATTTCTGAACATTCTGGCTTTGTGTAGCATACCTCAAACAAACTAAATCCAATTATGTATGGCATAATTTTCCCAAATAAAGTAATGTAATTTGCATTTTTAAAACAAATACTGTCACAAGTCTGAAAGTCTGCAGTTAAAAGAGTGCTTACATAGGGTACCTCAACAAGCTGTGGCAAAAAAAAAACCATCACAACTTTCATGACAGAACTGTAATATGGCTCAATTAAATGGGATTTATATATAAGCCACTCAAAAAAAACAACAACACTAACACCAACACTGAAGTAAACAAGGTTACAGTGGGCTACAGAGAAGCAATTGTGGATGATTTTTGGACCTCTTGTCAAGTGCTGTGCTAATGAAACATTTAAAGATGACTGCCAAATCAAATCAAATTTCCCACTCATTTATAATATGAAGTAGCCAAGTCAGGTAAAGGACCAGGAAGTCATTTTTAGGATAATAATGCATCTTGAAAATGAGCAAACAGTGTTAAAGCTTTTCTTTAGGACAGGTATATCAGCTCAGTGACATGGCCACCAAACCGATCTCAGTTTGATTGAAAATGTATAGTCCAAAAACGATCCATGACAAAGTTCCATCCTTTAAAGCCGATCTCCAAAGAATATTGTTTTTCGTTAGTGAAGTCCTTGACTCGAAGAATTCGGGCCATCTTAAGAAAGTAGTAATTGTTATTCGTAGTGTTTATTTATTTATTATGATTTTGTATTTTTTCCCCTCAACATTGAGTGAATCCCATAAGTTTCCTCTATTTGCTCTGAAGAAATAGCATGACTTAAGGATAAGAAATATTTTAATTAGTTTGAGTTCTTCATGCTTCATGCTTCAGAATGTTCAGCTATATTACAAAAATCGTTTGTCATTTCTGTGATTTTTTTATGTGCTACAAAGTAAAAAAGCTCTAAGTGTTGTGATTGCATCATTTTTGCCAGGGGTTGTATCTAATTTAATGTTAATTATTGCATACTGTTTTGTGCATCAAATGAAGCTATTTTTGCGCTATCTATCAAGTGTCACATTTGAAAGTACTCAAAATGAGTTACAGATGATTGATACACGATGCTGATAAACATCTCTATATGTCATGTACTAATTTAGCCTTAGGCAGAGTTTAGTTTTGACACCAGCAGCTCTCAATATGGAAAATCCATCATGCCAGTTGTTCTAACACTCAGGGTCAAACACTTGGTAGCTGTTGTAAATGTTACCTATTTCCAAGTGATGTCACAGACCTCTGACACTCCTTGACCTTCCCCCTCCACTAGGCTATCTTGAAAACCAGCCTTAACCTGGGGCACATTAATCATAAAGGTTCCAATTAAGCTTGGCAGTATACAGGGATAAAGATGCTTACATATCATTTTAATGTCTTTTTTTTAAACGCTATAAGGAAATCACAGGAAATGTTATAGTTTGATGTGTATATACTCAAGAGAATGTAAGACTGTATTGATAGGATAGTGATCTGAATTACTCAATGTATTTTTATTGTCTTTTTTATATCAAGTCACTGAGATACAACGTTAACTTTGTGGATGAGAACTAAATGTTCGACAATGCCATTTTTAATGCTAAAAATAAAACAATAACTAAATAAAATTCACCTTTTTAAATGTCCATTATAGAGGAAAACCACTGGATAACAAATTCTTTAAATAATTCACTAATTTAAATGTAGGACACTGTTCGGGGTATAAAGACCATTAGGTTGGAAGTAAAAAGTCAATAAGGATTCGATCAATTATTTGGTGTTTGAACCAAATATACCATGATCTTTTTGGTTCTTGTTTTGGTCTGCATTTGTTAGACACATGAAAAAGTTTTACTTGGATATCTGGATACTATATGTTACAACAGCTTGCCCAGAGGTCTGTGTATTAACTGCAATGAAAGATTACAGTGAAAAGCATTATACTCACATCAGTCACAAAACACAAAATATAATATTAGCTTAAGAACAACATATAAAATGACTACAATTTTTGACCAGCTACATGAAATGTTAACACAGCTGCAGGATGTTCTACCAGTTATGAAATATAATAACATTACTAAATAAACCAGGCAGGACTTCTCAGTTCATGTCTATGTTTAGGGTACCATCTCAATGTCAGTGGATGCCAGTCTCGGTTTGAGTTTGGTTCCGTCTTCTCATCTGATGGCTGACTCCCAGTCAGTGCTGTCCCAGTCTAGGGATGAGTTCTGGTACCATCTCTGTTGTCTTTCCCCTTGCAAGGGGCCTTCCATCTCATCTTGAGCATCGGGAAACCCTCAACTCATGTGTATAGGTACAATGAGAGCACTTCACCAGTCTTACCAGTCACCAGATCAGAACCTAATAGAGCTAATTTGAGCAGAAGTATGGCAGATTTGCAGCTAAATTGTGCAGCTGACAAGTTTGCAGCAATAGTATGATGCAACCATTAAGTTGCAACAATCGATAAGTTAAAACTATATTCTTTAGCTACATTTTGCTATTAAAAGTTTCTAGGAATACCACTAGGTGTGACATATATTGTAATTAGATTATCTCCATATTTTCAGTATGGGATTAAGCTAATTAACCGCAAAGACAAATTTTAATAAACATTATACCTATCATTATCAAGGTAAATGCTCCCTGTATCTGCTGATGGATAATTTCCACTTAAGTTGCGGAATATTTTAGTTCTTAAGAGTATATGGCACTCCATTCCCAAACCCCTGTTGGGTCAGAAACAACTTAGATGATGTACAGAAACAATCAAAAGGATGTTGCTCCCAGGCACACTTTAGTTTACACAGCTGCACAGAACAAGCATGACCAGAAAGCTGACAAAGACGTTTGAACCTCTATTGTGTAATCCATTTTATCACCACCAGACATGTGTCCCAATAAACATAGAGCTATGAGCACTTTTAAATTATAGTAAAGAACAAGTAGTGCTTAACGACAGAAATGTGGCACACAACAACAGAACGAAATGGACTCAAGGGTCAAATTATGCACCTGTTTGAAAGCCATCTACAAAATGCATTCCGTATGCAGCCAATGTCATTGGCTAATTATGAGTTTGCCCAAAGCTTGAAGTCATGCAGTGGCATTTAAAGAGACCAAATCAGCACTCTCTGCGCGCTGAGGTAAATACTAAAAGAGTGTTTGGCTATGATTGGTCTCAGCTGTGGAACACAGACCACAGTTTCCACTAACTAATGTTGTAACTCAAGAGGACACCATGAGGACCTGGACACAATCCATCACTTATTTGAGAGATCACAGCTTGAGAGCAGCATGCTAAAGCATTAAATAGTCCACCTTTACGCACAAGTGAAAACAGCTGGCAAATGTGGATGTTAAGTATTGCTGATGAAAGATCTGCCTGAGGCACAACCTTTTATGTAGGGAGGTAAAAAGGAGATCTAATAGAGAGCTGGTAATGTCAATTTACTTGAAAATCTTCATCTCGTAGAGCTATAGGTAAAGTGAGAGACCTCTTCAGATCTACTGATGTACTAAGTAGGTGTGGCAGAAGTGAAGCTGGAATTTGTGCAACATGGGTACAAGCTGAAATCCTATAAACCTACCCAATTTCAATAGAAGGGAAATTTCAAATACAAGCATGTGCTTCAGTAGAAATGTAGATTCATATTCAAAATCATTAGATGATGCATAATAAAAAGCAGATAAATGATGTAATTTACTCACGGTCAAACACATACAAATTGGTCAAAATCATGTCAAGCCAGCATATAGGACTGACACTTCTGTAAATCTGTCTATAACTTTTTTGATTGATATTCTCAGCTAAACTGCTGCTGATGAAGAAGAGGTGTTCCCTGTAGCGTTGTAGTACTCGAGACCATAAACAAGCAGTCTCGGTCTTGTCTTGGTCTCGACTTCATTTGGACTCTGTCTTGTCTCAGTCTCGGGCAAGGTGGACTTGGAAAGTGTTGCCAAGACCAGTCAAGTCCAATGCATCTGTCTGATAACATTAATTATGAACCGGACTTTTGTTAAGTATCAACAATCCATTCAAACAGAATAAATCAGTCTTTTCCCTACATAAATAAAATCTGCACTATGATTGGCTAACAGGAAAAAAGAAGTTACTGTTCTTCTCATTCATTATCCAATCAATGAACACATTTTATTTTGAATAGTCTGATGTTAAGATTGCAAGTTTGCATTTTTGGATGCTTGCTTTGCTTTGTTAGTAAAATTTAGGATAGTTTATGTTTGAGGGCAGACTGAAATGTTATTATGTTTTCACATTTAATAATAAAAATGGATAGAATGAGTGTTGTATTCAGTCAACTTTATGTGGTGACTTCTGATTAAGTTTGAAAGAAGGGAAACAGAATCATCACCATAATTTGCTTCCAAAAGTTACAATGCCTTAGTTTGATTAAGTCTATAATTTAATAATAATTAAAAATAATTTTAGGTTATATATTATTTACTGATATATTTTACAAAATATATGAAAAAATATTATATTATTTATAATATTATGTATAATAATTGATAGTGTATGTAAAGTGAATCTCAAATATTTTTTATTTTGTTCTTGTGTGATTAAAAAATCTGGTCTCAACCATTCTCGGTCTTGGTGTTGACTCAGATTCAGCTACTGAAAGTCTTGGTCACTGCTGTTGAATGCAGATATCAGTGTGTTTGATATATTTGTAAAGCACTGAAACACTTTGCAGTGGAAACGGGAAACCGTATGCATTTGTGCAGAGTAAAAGCAAATTGTGAGGAAAAATATATGGAAAATATTTGTCATGTTGGTTTCAATCATCAGTGTATCGTGTACACAGATTACACACACACTAACAGACTGAAAAAGAGAAATTTTATACCAGTATCTGTACACCAGTGCATGTCAAAATCTGGGATATAGAGTGGTGCTTGAAAGTTTGTAAACCCTTTAGAATTTTCTATATTTCTGCATAAATATGACCTAAAACAACATCAGATTTTCGCACAAGTCCTAAAAGTAGATAAAGAGAACCCAGTTAAACAAGTGAGACAAAAATATTATACTTGGTCATTTATTTATTGAGGAAAATGATCCAATATTTTGCGTAACTGGGTTCTCTTTATCCACTTTTAGGACTTGTGTGAAAATCTGATAATGTTTTAGGTCATATTTTATGCAGAAATATAGAAAATTCTAAAGAGTTCACAACTTTCAAACACCACTGTATTAGACAGTAAAAAACAGTTGTTTGTAGTTGATGTGTTGGAACTGGCTGAGTGAATTTGACTAAGGGGTATATTAATTAATGGTGAAATGTTGGGGTAAGAGAGGAATGCTTCACAATATGGTGCATCACATTCTTCTGCATATAGGGCTGCATAGCTACAGACTCGTGCTAGCCATGCTAACCCCCATCCTCTGCCTACAATGAGCATGCAAGTGTCAGAACTGGACTTTGGAGCAATGGAAGATGGTCATCTGATCCATTTCCTTTCAAATCAAGCAGACAGACTGGTACATGTGTACTGTTCTCATGTATCTTTTTTCCCCTATTTTTCTCGTTCTCCTCATGTAGCTCATCAGGACTCATTATATGCAGATGTTTGCTCTGACTTTCTTTACTACTTTATTCTTCTATTTTTTGTTGTTGTCTAACAGCCTATTTTAGCTCAAGTGAAAGCAGGCGCCATGTGGGAGGTCAACGTTAATGTTTTCCTTCTCAAAATATGCCAATCTCAGCAGACCAGGAACAGGCACTGTGGTCCAGCTTCATGCTCCAACTGTTAATAATAGCCTCACCATGAAAAAGAAGTGAGGATATTTTGTAACTCAGCAGATTAATCTTAGGACAAAAATTACTGGTCGTTAAAAACACTCTGCCCTCTATATCTTTAAACATACTTTGTAGGTATAGAAGCAAGAGCTTTTCTGAACACACATTATATCTCCATATCAAGTTAACTACATTTTCAGCAGTTTTATTTAACCTAATTGGGGATGCTCAATGACACAGAGTTAAGTATCTTTTGAAAAGTACTTGACTTACCCTGTACACTACCAGCCTTACACCTGCATTAAGTTTAATGTTACAGCATTTATGCACAAACACATCTGGCTCCCACAAAACGTAGTATTCTATTTCGCATGCATGGCAGATGGGTGCGTAGTATTACTTTTATAGCAGATATAAAGTGTTTGGAGTAAAGCTGGGTTGTGTTAGACAGGGCACAGAGTCACTAGGCCTTCCTTTGTCTCCTGTCCTTTACTCTCTTGTGCACCTGTGAATGGAGGAAGTTCAAAGCATAACCGCAAGCCACTTGCACACTCAAGGCCAGTAGCCATAGACTTCATTCGTCATCTACACATATGTTTAATTATGTTTGATACACTATATAGGCAAATGTTTGTGGACAACCCTTCTAATTATTGAGCTCTGCTATTCCAGCAACACTCACTCATAACACATTCATAATATAAAGCATACATTTCTGGATTATTATACATTTCCATAGACAAAAAGTGGAGGTAGAATGGGTTGTACCAAATACCCCAGTGTCTTGCCTAGTACCTTGACTTCAACTTCATCAGACAACTTGAAAATGCACTGGAATGCAAAAATTGAGCCAGGGCTTACTGTCTAACATCAGAAGCACAGTCATGTTCCAAAATCTAGTTGAAAGCCCTTTTAGAAGAACAAAGGTTGTTGTGGCAGTAAATAATACCGATGTTTTGGATACAAACTTGTCCACAAACTTTTGTCTCTATAGTGTATGTACTGGTGAATAGCAATATCAATGGAGATAGCACTGTATAAAATGGTTCAGAACAAGGACACAGAGTACCAAACGGGTGTTTGCGACACTCTAGACTTTAGCCCCACTGAATTTCTTTAAATCCTAAATTAGGCACAAATTTACTCTAGCTTAATTCCACAGACAGTGGAAAAGTGGTGTAAGAGGAACTGCATACGCTGGTAGAATCCTTTCCTGGCACAGTTGTTGCTGTTACAAAGTCAACTATTAAGAAATGAATTACCTATGTGACTAATTTCTCATTTGGGGAGCTTCATTTTTTGTTCTGTAAGCTTATTAGAAAATATCTGTTTTTCATTATTAAAAACTTCTCATTGCAACTGAAAAATGTATTGGAATATGTATTCACTCACCAATAACTCAATTTATTAGGTACACCTTGGGCCTCATTCATGCAACATGAGCAGAACAAATTTTCATTTTCATTCATTTCATTTACATTTACAGCATTTAGCAGACACCCTTATCCAGAGCGACTTACAATTGATACAATCTTACAATCCAAGCAATTGTGGGTTAAGGGTCTTGCTCAAGGACCCAACAGTGGCAGCTTGGTAGAGGTGGGATTTGAACCCTGGACCTTCTGGTCCATAGTCCAGTACCTTACCCGCTGGGCTACCACATTTGCGCGTAAATCGTTCGTAAAACACCTTTTAGTACATACGACTAAAATCTACACATGATCCTCAGCACGCGTAAACTGTTCATAATGTCTGAAAGACGCCAAGTGTCATTAGACATAACTGCACTTGAATTGAAGTACTGACAAAATAATAAGAATTATTAATATGACAACTCTATAATACACAAAAAAATAAAAGTAAACGAAAGTACACATAACAAGCACTCTGTTTAATAATACAGCCTGTTATTCAGAGAAACTTCCAATAAGCCTAAACACTCAGTTCTCGCCTACACGGAAGAAAGAAATCACTAATCTAAGACACTGCTGGCTTAAATACAATTAAAATGTTAAATATAGCTATTCATAGTAAATGTATATTCATATCCAAGGTTTGATGTTTGGCATATTAAATTCCATTTCCTTGTGCATCATATCCTATGATTTACTTTAACAAAAAACACTACTCATATGATACGTTAGGTTGGTTGCGAGCTGTTTAAAGTTTAATTGAAACCTAGGCCACTGCATCAAGGCACGATGATCTAATGATGCATTTGCATATATAAATAAGAAAAGATGACCATTCAGTCAATGTGCAATTGATTTGTTATATGAAATGTTATCTTCTGAGCGCTGTGGCCAGATGGAAGCCTCGGAGGCATGCAGCTTTGCTGGCAGAGGTTTGGAGTCGCGTTATAAGAGAATGTAATGGCTCATCGGTAAGAAAACATAAATGCTAGAAGCAGTGCATAATTTGTAATACATGAGGTATGGGAACACTGAGCGTGCCATGATCCGGTAAGTGGGCACTAAGTGAAAAGGTCTCGGGATGAATAAACACAACTGTGCTTATAGTTCAACACCTAATACAGTAGCCTTCAAAACAGAATATCTATATAAATGAAAGACTTACATTGTCTTAACTTTCAGCAGTCTTTTTTTTGCCATTTCCAAACCTCACTGTCTCTCCTGAAGCGTGAGCCCGCATGTGACTGATGATCAAAGAAAATGACCCGTTTTGGTTTTTGTCAGTTTTCATTTTATTTTAAATAAGCAGAGGTGCTTAATCCAGACAAATAAGAACACCGGAACGCATGTACTATAAATATGAGAGGTACTGGATCTTGGTCCAGCAGGATCCAGCTCAAATTAAGCACTGACTAGAAGATTGTGGATTTATTCATACAGCCTATGTGGAATTTGGTGTCAAGCTTCTTTATTACCTGAAACATCACTATGGACTCTCAAAAATAAAAAATGTTGATTTGAATACACTTTGTTCAATAAAACATTGATTTCCGCATCAGAATTTTTTTTTTCTTTGCTTTTTCTGAGACATGTTGGAGACTGTGTTCCTCAGTCCAAAGCCTTTATTATATGGTGGTTATTTATAATTCATGGATGTGGATAATGGTAATTGTATGCTAATTATAAAGGAACGTGCACACGTGACCCATTTACGAACAATTGGTATTCATTAACATACGCACGCTCTACTAATGAATCTTGTGTTTATGTGCCGTTCATGAATCTGGCGGAGAGTTTTCGGAAATGTCCATTTACGTGTAATTTACATGCAGTTTGCTCGTCTTTTTTACGAAGGCTTGATGAATGAGGCCCCTTGTTTCCACACTCATTGTCCATTTTATCAGTTTCACTTACCATATACAAGCACTTTGTAGTTCTACAATTACAGACTGTTGTCCATCTGTTGCTCTACATACTTTGTTAGTCCCCTTTACTCTACTCTTTAATGGTCAGGACCCCCACAGGACCACCACAGATCAGGTACTACTTGGGTGGTGGATCATTCTCAGCACTGCAGTGACATTGATCTGGTGTTGGTGTGTTAGTGTTGTGCTGGTAGGAGTGGATCAGACACAGCAGTGGGTTCTGGCCAATAGAGAACAGGGTAAAGGGGACTAACAAAATAAGGTGACTACAGTCTGTAATTGTAAAACTACACAGTGCATCTATATGGTAGGTGTAGCTGATAAAATAGACAATAAATGTAAACATAAGGAAATGTAAGTAATAAATTTATTGGTGAGTGTGTTTTACAGCTCATTATAGTAGGGGGTGATTAAGACAGGCTAATGCTAAGGGATAACTTTTATAACTATGTTTATGCATTTCCATTTTAATATTTGTGTTATAATGCAGTTATATTATACATGTTTTAATGAAGATGAAGCACATCTTTAGTCTTGTGGGTGTCAGGTTTTTAAACATCACACATTCTCTTCAAGGGGACCTCACACCTAATCTTCAGTCTCATCCCTGGCAGCAAGATCTGTCACCTCCAACAGACCTTGATCCAAACCCACCTAATGCTTTCTATGTAGCCACTGTGTTGTTTTAGATGGTACATCTATTTTTTTTTTATTTAACACAGCAGATAGGCTTTTCTGCAATACCCATTCATCCTACTATTCTGGCCAAGCATCTAGCTTTCTGGTCTTTGCCTATACAGTGGGGCAAAAAAAGTACTTAGTCAGCCACTGATTGTGCAAGTTCTTCTACTTAGAAAGATGAGAGATGTCTGTAATTTTCATCATAGGTACACTTCAACTAAGAGACAAAATGAGAAAAAAATCCTGGAAATCACATTGTAGGATTTTTAAAGAATTTAATTGTAAATCATTGGTGGAAAATAAGTATTTTATCACCCACAAACAAGCAAGATTTCTGGCTCACACAGACTTGTAAATTATTCTTTAAGAAGCTCTTCTGCCTCTACTCATTAACTGTATTAATGGCACCTGTTTGACCTGGTTATCTGTATAAAAGACACCTGTCCACAGCCTCAAAAAACCTGAGAGACCTGCTACAACCTGCAGAGAGCTGGGACCAAAGTAACAAAGGCTACCATCAGTAACACACTACGCCAAGACAGACTCAGTGCCAGCCATGTCCCCCTGCTTAAGCCAGTACATGTCCAGGCCCATCTGAAGTTTGCCAGAGAGCATATGGATGATCCAGAAGAGGATTGGGAGAATATCATGTGGTCAGATGAAACCAAAACAGAACATTTTGGTTAAAACTCAACTCGTCGTGTTTAGAGGAAGAAGAATGCCAAGTTGCATCCCAAGAACACCATACCTACTGTGAAGCATGGGGGTGGAAACATGCTTTGGGGCTGTTTGCTTTGGGGACAGGACGACTGATCCGTGGTAAGGGAAGAATGAACGGGGCCATGTATCGTGAGATTTTAAGCCAAGACCTCCTACCATCAGTGAGAGCATTGAAGATGGAATGTGGCTGAGTCTTTCAGCATGACAATGATCTCAAACACACCGCTCAAGCAACGAAGGAGTGGCTCTGTAAAAAGCATTTCAAGGTCCTGGAGTGGCCTAGCCAGTCTCCAGACCTCAACCCCATAGAAAATTTGTGGAGGGAGTTGAAAGTCCGTGTTGCCCAGCAACAGCCCCAGAACATCACTGCTATAGAGGAGATCTGCATGGAGGAAGGGCCAAAATACCCAGCTACAGTGTGCAAAACCTGGTGAAGACTTACAGGAAAAATGTTTTTTGACCTCTGTCATTGGACCAAAGGTATATTGAGGTGAACCTTTTGTTATTGACCAAATACTATTTTCCCCATGATTTACAATGCAAATTCTTAAAAATCTTACAATTGTGATTTCCTGATTTTTTTTTCATTTGTCTCTATAGTTGAAGTGTACCTATGATGGAAATTACCAGACCTCTCTCATCTTTCTACATAGGAGAACTGAATAATCAGTGGCTGGACTAATACTTTTTTGCCTCCACAGTATTGTATTTGCCTTCCTCCAAATGGCCATGGCTGACTCAGTATGTTGAATGATATAGGCAAGAATTATGTTTTCTCTGGGGTTGATTTTGTCATGTGCAGTGGAGTGAAGTCTTACTTTCTTCTTACATAGAGGACATGCTGGTGTACCCACCATCCCCCAGGCTATATGAGCTGTGGAGATAATCATATCCTTTAGAGATAATAATAAAACTGCCTTGACCTGTTTGCCATCAATATGACCTTTCTCTTCAATACTTGTTCCCATAGCGTCCTTGCTGCCATATCCCAACTTCTCTGGACTGCTCATTTCCAGTGATGATACCCAAGACCCAAAATATCATGTTCATGAATCATGCATGTTTCTTCTTCTACAGAAGTGAGATTTAAAGAGATCTTTTTTGTGGATGTACATACTGTTTTTAAATATAGCATATCAGTGTAATAACTCTAAGTACAATTGATATACTTTTTATAGAAACACGCAGGGCCATTAGTGGTGCAACTATGGCATGTCATTTTTCTCTTAAAAATTAAAATAAGAGATCTATGAAAGGACGACCTAGAAAGGCCAGTCAAGTTTGGATAGGACACTTATTGCATTAAACTCATGTCTAGATCCACAGCATGTCAGTCAGTAAGAAAGCAGCAATCATTAAATGTATTATACAAAGGAATTTCAGGTATTTGCAATTACTAAAATGCACTTCATGTTGAATGCCTGTTGTCTGGTTAGCTTGAACTATGGAACTATAACCATGGCAACTATACAGCATTTTTGAAACATGTTTCCTTTGTTATTATTGGCAGATTTCCATCATCACTTTTCCTTTTATATAATTGTGGCTTGTTTTACATTCTGAAACATAGTGGAGACTATTCCAGGTGATTCATTACAGGTAGCTCAAAACAATTCTTCCCTCCTCTTACCTGCTGATGTATGTTATTACAAATTGAATTATTGTCCTCTAGTTACAAGATGTTGAAAGCTTTAGCAGCCCACCTAATACCACCCATTCTGAACTGGCCAGCTTTGGGAAGAGATCATGAAAGTACAAATTAGGCATGTGCACTGGAAGTGTCACATGACTTGTTAAGGATCAATAAAATGTGATGGTGATGCTGAACCCATGTGATTAATAGTTTCCAAGTAAATGAGGTACTGTACCAACAGCTGAACCATGCCTTAAAGGTAGATATGGGCAAAATTTTGCATCATTAACATTTATATGCATGGAAAATGATGATGAAATAATTGTTTTTGTTCATTCGTTACCAGGAAATGCTACAAAACCAAAACCTGGTTCTTAGGGTTCAATAACACTCATATTTAAAACTGTTACTTTCCATATTTGTCTAATGTGACATATTCTTTAGATTTCTTATAGAGGATAATTATGACATCTATATTAGGGATTATCAAGGGTTCCATACATTTTGTGAAACTATACTATGAGAAACTGTACTGATCTGCTCAACTGCATCAGTTAACACAAGCTTCTATATCTGTGTTTAATACTAGTCAGAAATTGTTATTGTGTTTTCTATAACCACTTCAAATTACCTACAAAATTCTGCTCTCTTTATGACATACCTGGTTAAGGAATACAGCTCATCTAAATATGTATGGTAATGTTACATTTTTAGGTGAACCCTTTAAATTTGTATTTGGATAACATAAATTCATTTTAATTGCCTTATAGAAGAGTTGTAACCATTTATGCAAGAAAAATATATGTAACTTATACAAAATTGTATTTAAAATTAAGGATAAGGGTGTCTGCTATATGACATAAATGTAAACGTAAATCTAATCCCAGCTGGAATATCCTGGGTCCTTTCTGTGTGCAGTCTGAATGTCCTCCCACAGTCCAAAGACATGCGTGTTAAGTTAATTGGAGTTTCTAAAGTGCCCCAAGTGTGTGTGTATGTGCCCTATGAAAGATTGGTGTACTATCTAGGTTTGTTCTTGCCTTGTGCTCTGTGTCACCGGCTAGACACAGGCTTTTCCATGACCCTGACAATGATCAAGTGGACAAGAAGATGAATGAATTAATGAATGAATGACAGTACAAATGAAATGGGGCAAATTAAGGGAGTATTTTGCTTGAATTTCTTGCAGGCAACCAAGTAGATGGCACAAAAATGATATGATCTAATTCAAATGCATTACAAGAGTATGTATTATAGTATATACAGACATCAAAACAGCTAAATTTTCAGAAAATAAGTAATTTGAAAATCACCATTTTAATGTACTCATGTAAGTCATGTACTCATGCGAGTTGCATTTCTCTTCATACAAAGTTATTCACACCTTCCTCAAGTACTTGTCTATAAATGTGTAGCACCTCAGGTATGTACAGTATTTAAAGTAGAGGGACATAGCTACATATTAAACCAGAGTTCACTAGCAGTCAGATAAACTATCTCTCTGTCTTACATTTGTCAACATTTTATGTTTCATTCCAAGGGTTTATTCTGCACTAGATAGATAGATAGATAGATAGATAGATAGATAGATAGATAGATAGATAGATGATACATCAAATTACACAATTACAATAGGTAAATAAGTAAATAATTAAAGCAATGCATTGTTAAAATTGCCAAGTAATACAGTCTTAGTCTTCTTCCCTATTCCCTGAAATATAATATAATGTCAGTCAAAACAAAAGGAAATGACAGCTAAATAAAGTGTTTATCAATAATTGCAAGTAATCCGTAACAGGGAATGGAAGAGTTAAAATAAAATCTGATTCTTGCTATTTGGAGCACCATCCCTGGATATAAACACACACAGATCCTCTGATTTGATGCTTTGTTACATTTCAAAATGTCAGCGTATTTCACTGAGCACTATTTCACTCTTCATTTATGTAAATGTTTGCAATTTCGGCACAGCTTTTAGGACCATGACATATAGACATTTGCATGTTCGTAAAGCTCTAGTGATGTTACAGACTGTGTAGTCAGTGTGCATCTCTGACAGAGACACATTTTTGGAATGGGTCATTAATCTCCCTCTTAGTTCTAATGGGGTATGGAACAGGCAGTATATCATTTTCAAAAGAGACAGAAGCTTTCAAGTTAGCACATCCATTGAAATGTTACCCAGGCCATAATTATAGTGCAGTGAAGCAGGGTGGCTTTCAGCTCTGCTGTTGTGCTACTGTGGTCGAGGGTTGCTGGGGATCCAGCTTTCTGGAAGCTGACTGAAGAGAGGAAGAAAGCCAGGTTGAAATATGGACCCTGGTTTATGAATGAACGGAGTGAATTTGGATCCTGAGTGAAAGGCTATACATGTGTAGTCTGAACTAAACATGTCTTCAAATACAGTAGTAAAATCTAAAATATTAGCTACTATTTGTAGCAAAACAGGAACATGCAGCTGTCCTGGATTTGTTGGTCTAAAATCTGCAGTGTGATCAAAGAAGGACTGAAGATATCATTGTTTGTGAGCAGCGGCTTAAATTAGTCATGCACAAGGTCCATCCTAAAACTGCTTTAACATCTGTATGTGGTGACCATACTGTTTTTCAGAGAATATACTTCTTCCAGATTTCCCATGTCTGGCTTAGTCATTTTTGGAAGAGGAGGAACACACAAAGTGAAAAAGATAAATGTGATGAAAACTAGAAGGACAGACTGGGTTAGGGTGAGAAGGTCAGATAGTAGAAGACCAATAAATATTGATAGAGAGTTCTCATTTCAATTCTTTGCATGATATCAATCATATTTATTGATCTATCTGTGGCAATGAAAAAGCACCATGCCTGGGGCAACATGAACTCATTTTGTCCGAATATGTCTGTGTATGGCAGGCTCTTTTTTAGCACAGTGGTCTAATACGCTAGACCACCATCACAGGAACCCTGATTCATGTATAGACAGGGTCTTTCAGATATTTGTTACATGCAAACAACAGAGGAGTTGGGGATTGCCAGTTGGGGGATTAGCCTTATTTTTGTTTTATTTTTAGAGTTATAATTAGTTTTTTTTTTTTATTACTTCTCTCTTCAAAATGCGATACAGGTGAACAGAGGTCAAGGCAGACTCTGTGTCCTCAGGGCAGCCCTCTCAACCTGACCAGAAAAAAGTGGGGTTAAATCATGGAGAGAAAAAAAGCGAGTCATTCTTTTAAAGTCCAGAAAGCCAGTTCTAAAGTACGCAGGCTTTAATTTACAGCCCCCTTCCCAAGCACATATGGTTCCACCACCACCGTTCATTTCCCACTTTCACTTAATCCCATTCATTTAAGAGAGTATGGTGTTATTTAAGCTATATATATAAATTACACTGTGCATATAATACATCTTCAGATTCTCACACAAGTTAGTAGATAAAGAGAACTCAATTAACCAACGGATATAAAATATAAGCCTTCTTCATTTATTTATTGAGAAAAATAAGAAAAAGAGGAAACCCACTATTTCGTATTTTTGAGTGGCAAAAGCATGTAACCCTCTAAGATTAGCAGTTCATTTGAAGGTGAAATAAGAGTTAGGTGATTTCAATCAGCACACTAACATACTGTAGGTGTGAGTAGGTGTGCTATCATAAAGGAACAGGGATCTGTGAAAGTATAAATAACGTTTGTGGAAATGTATAATGGCACAAACAAGGGATATTTCTGAGAATTAAGAAAAAGAGTTGATTTTCATCAGACTGGAAAATGTTACAAAACCATCTCTAGAGTTTGTACTCCACCAATCCACAGTCAGACAGATTGTGTACAGATGGAGAAAATTCAAGACCATTGTTCCTCTTCCCAGGAGTGGTCGACCAACTTTTGGTGAGGATCAGTCTAAAGTCATGGCATGCAATAGTCCATGGTAACCCAGGGTAACTTCTAATCCACAAAATAGAACTTTTTGGTTTAAATAAGAAGTGTTGTGTCTGTCAAATGGAAGATGCTGCATTCCAAAATCACTGCATTCCCGTCTGAAAAACCTGGTGGTAGTAGTATCATAGTTTGTTTTTGCTGCATCTGAATCAGGACATCTTGCTGTCATTGATGAAACAATGTGTTCTGAATTACACCAGCAAATTATAAAACCAAATGTCTGGGCATCGGTATGTGAACTGAATCTCAAGAGAATGTTTCGGATGCAGCAACATGTTGACCCTAGGCACAGAAGTCGTTCTACCAAAGAATGGTTAACGAGAATAAAGTTAATGTTTTGGAATGGCCAAGTCAAAGTCCTGACCTTAATCCAAGAATGTTGTGGAAGGATCTGAAGCAAGTAGCTCACTTGAAAAAACCCAACAACACTGACGCTGTTGTGAAAAGGGGAATATGCAAAAAGTTTTCCAGGCCGATGTTCGGCCTTACGGCAGTTACCAGAAGCTTTTAATTGCAGTTATTGTTGCACGAGGGGGGTCACACCAGACACTTAAAGTTTCTTATACTTCTGCCAGTCATAGATATGTAATACTTCTCAATAAATAAATTACCAACTGTTCATTTGTGTTTTCTTTATCTACTTTTAGGACTTGTGTAAAAAACAAATTATGTTTTAGATCATATTTATGCAGAATTTAAAAAAATTCTACAGAGTTCACAAAGTTTCAAGCACCACTGTAGCCCAAAAATTATGACCACACAGATTTGAATAACATGTAAAGTTGACAAAGTTCTGGCATATATCAGACAGTCAGTTCTCATAGCCACCATATTAGACCTGAAGACCTGAGCAACTTTGACATGGGCCAAATAATTATGGCCATATCATTATATTTCTGGGTCTGGGCAGACCAGGAAGATCTGGTTTGTTGCAGACCAGGTTGTTTTTTTATGTAATTAGAATAGTGCAGCAATAATTAAAAATAAGCATTAAGCATTGTTATGGTTTTAGAAGAATTGCAAATAGTAAAACTGTTAACAATATGTACAGTGTATAACTCAAGAATAGATCCAACTGAAGAACAGAGAGCAGTCAATTAATCAGGCACAAGAGTATTCAAGCCAAAAGCAAGTAATCTGTAGCAAGGTTTAAAATGACCACCAAAGCACGCCAGCATTACAAAACGAGGCTTAAAAGAAATATATTTCAAAAGAGGATCAAAGCATTTATCAAAGCAGGTTATTATAGCGACCTCTCAAGTTAGATTTAAACAAACACACGTCATGACGCACAACTCTAACTAACACTCCCAAGTGCTGAAGACATCAGCAACACATGGCATCAGCAACATCGGACACGCTCAAGCTCATGTGGCATGTCTACAACAAAAGGGGCACAAACGCAATAATTCAAACACTCAGTGTAGCTTTAGTTGCTGTCGAAACAGCTACCGTATTTTTCGGACCATAAGGCGCACTTAAAATCCTTTAATATTCTCAAAAATCGACAGTGCGCCTTAAAACGCGGTACGCCTAATGTATGAATTCATTCTGGTTGTGCTTTCTGACCTACAACCGATTGTAGATGGTACACGGCGCTCATAAATCTGTCAAAATGTTTTAGCATGGTCTTGGTAGGTTACGAAGCTTACAGCAATCGTAGTGTGCAGCATAGCGGAGTAATACGGTACGTGCTTCACCATTACGCTGTGTGCATTCATTCATTTATTTTCGAAGCGGATTTCAAAGTCAACGCTATCAGTCACGCAGTACAACATGGACATAGAGCAGCTGCGAGAGAATTCAACATTAACGAATCAATGGTACGGAAGTGGAGGAAGCAAGAAGACGCCCTGCTCCAGGTAAAGACCAAACTGAGCTTCCGACGGAACTTAAGAGTTTTGTTTCATTTCATGCGCCTTATAACCCGGTGCGCTTTATGTATGAAAATAGATCCGTTAGCAGTCGATCATTGATATTGCGTCTTATAACCGGGTGCGCTTTATAGCCCGAAAAATACGGTAATTATTATTAATATTGTTATTAATTGAAAACAGTATCCTACATATGTTCAATCACCATGAGTGCTTGGGAATTGGAAAATGGAGTGAAATTCCTGTCCAGGTTAGCATGTGGTGTTGCAGAGTGGGAATGACCGCTGATGGAAGACAACACATGTATGTTTGCCACTATTCCACCACTGTATTTATAAAAATCAATGTGTGCAAGGCTTCACTGTGCCCAGGTACTTTGCTCTGTACACAGAGGAAGTTTAACTGTAAGGATTATCTGATGTCATTTGTATTATACAATTATATCCAAAACAAACTCTTTTGTTTCCCTGTCTCCCTTTTCAAATTAGCATACAACAGCAGATACAACAACAGTTAGATAACATTTATTTCTCACTCAATCTTTCCCACCAAATCTACAGCACCTTACAAATGTTTGCATACTTCCAAACTTTCAAACTTATTATAATCAGTGTGCAGTTCCAGCTGCTGGAAAAGACAGTTCCTTAAGAACTTGGTTTAAATCCCAGGTGGCTTTTGCAATGCAAAAGTTAAGTGGTGTGATTAGAGTACCATGCAATGATCTAGTAATCTGTCCAGGGTGTAGTTCTGCCTTTACCCAGTGAATTCAGGGTTAGGTTCCAGACCCTCCCTGTAAACCAGGACAAGAGAGTTAGGATAAGGCAAAAGCTCTATACTGTAATCTACTGTTTTGCTCTCATAGAAGTCCCAACTCAACACAAAATATCATATAGAGTGTTAGATTTCATTCTTGAATGTCATTTGTAAAATTATGTAAAATTAAAAGTTTACTTTATCTTAATTTAATGCTTAATGTTATTTATGTATTCATTAAAAGTAATTGATATGTGTTTGATATTCCTATACAATATACACTATTTTGCAGTACAGATTTTTTTTGCCAATTCCATTTTTAATTATATATTCCTATTACATACATTGTGGTGCATTTACAGTGGTGCTTGAAAGTTTGTGAACCCTTTATAATACATAAATGTGACCTAAAACATCATCAGATTTTCACACAAGTCCTAAAAGTAGATCAAGAGAACCCAGTTAAACAAATGAGACAAAAATGTTATACTTGAAGAAAATGATCCAATATTGCATAATAGTGAGTGGCAAAAGTATTTGAACCTTTGCTTTCAGTATCTGGTGTGACCCCCTTGTGCAGCAATAACTGCAACTAAATTTTCCGGTAACTGTTGATCAGTCCTGCACACCGGTTTGGAGGAATTTTACCCCATTCCTCCATACAGAACAGCTTCAACTCTGGGATGTTGGTGGGTTTCCTCACATTAACTGCTCGCTTCAGGTCCTTCCACAACATTTCGATTAGATTAAGGTCAGGACTTTGACTTGGCCATTCCAAAACATGAACTTTATTCTCCTTTAACCATTCTTTGGTAGAACGACTTGTGTGCTTAGGGTTGTTGTCTTGCTGCATGACCCACCTTCTCTTGGGATTCAGTTCATGGGACAGATGTGTCCTGATATTTTCCTTCCCTTTAAAATTCTCTGATAATAATTTCAGAATTTCATTGTTCCATCAATGATGGCAGGCCGTTCTGGCCCAGATGCAGCCAAAACAAGCCCAAACCATGACACTACCAACACCATGTTTCACAGATGGGATAACGGTTCTTATGCTGGAATGCAGTGTTTTCCTTTCGTCACAAACATAATATTTTCTTTTAAATCAAAACTTTCTATTTTGGTCTCATCCGTCCTATAAAAACCATTTCTTCCAACAATAGCCGTCTGGCTTTTGTCCATGTGATCGTTAGCAAACTGCAAGATGAGCCAGCAATGTTTCTTTTTGGAGAGCTGTGGCTTTCTTTTTTGGCAACCCTGCCATGCACACCATTGTTGTTCAGTTGTCTTCTGATGGTGGATGGACTCATGAGCATTAACATTAGCCAATGTAAGAGAGGCCTTCAGTTTGCTTAGAAGTTCCCCTGGGGTTCTTTGTGACCTTGCCAACTATTACACACCTTGCTCTTGGAGTGATCTTTGTTGGTCGACCACTCCTGGGGAGAGAGTAAAATGGTCTTGAATTTCCTCATTTGTACACCATCTGTCTGACTGGGGATTAAGTGGAGTCCAAAAATCTTTAGAGATGGTTTTTGTAAAACCTTTTCTGGCATGATGAGCATCTTTTTCTGAGTTCCTCAAAATCTCCTTTGTTCGTGCCATGATACACTTCCAAAAACATGTGTTGTGAAGATCAGACTTATTGATAGATCCTGTTCTTTAAATAAAAACAGGTGGCCCATTAACACCTGATTGACATCCCATTGATTGAAAAACACCTGAATTTAGTTTTCACTTCAAATTAAATTACAACTGCTAATCCTAGAGGTTCACATACTTTTGCCCACTCACTTAATATTAAATATGGGATCATTTTCCACAATAAATAAATGACCAAGTATAATATTTTTGTCTCATTTGCTTAACTGGGTTCTCTTATCTACTTTTAGAATTTGTTTAACTGGGTTCTATTTATCTACTTTTAGGACTTGTGTGAAAATCTGATGATGTTTTAGGTCATATTTATGCAGAAATTTCAAACACCACTGTATGTACTACCTACACAGGAATTAATTACAATTATGTTTAACTGATAACATGAATTAGTTAAATTAGTTCCCTTTTTCAAAGCCCAAGTTTATAATTATTATTTCCTTAAGGCAATCCACATGGCAAATGTTTGCATACTGTTTTAGATACACTCAAGTTTTATGTCAAGTAGAAGTGGATATTAAACTACAGTAATAACCATAAAGTCATTATTATAAAGAATAAATAGAGAACACTGGACTCTGGTACACAGTGCATACATCGATATTATATAAGCAAGCAAACATTAATCACTTGGAGAGTTTATGATCAATGTTTACTATGCTTGGTTGATTGATCAGCAATGCAGTTTGTCTCATAAATACAGTATTTGCAAATGTATTGTTTTACATATAAGCACAATAAGGCTGTGGTAAGGGCAACTACACCGAAACTTTTAATCACTGGAGAGATGATTATGCAGCAAAACCTTACAGACATCTGTGTGACAGGTGCATCATTTCCAGTTCGATTTTCCTCAGGCTAAATTAAAATGCCACAACAGGCTCCATTTGCATTCATTCATGGCCTTTAAAAGACTCATGGAGATGCATACCTGATGGCCAATGAATTGTGGTGTAGCCATCATCCAGGAGCACAGGTCAGTGCATATGTAAACACTTCTTGCCTTTAGGTCAAAGACTTCTCTTCGATTTGCAGTGGCAGTGAGTCACCCTCCATTATGGTTGTGGCTCTAATGGTCTGGGACTGGTTTTTTTTAACAAAGTTTTTTTATGTTTTTTTTTTTAAAAAGTTGCCCTGGGAGAATACAGCTAAAAAAAAAAGAAGGGAATTCGAAAAGGGAAACAGACAGAGCATGTGTCCCAATTTTGTTTGTAAGTATAAACAGCAGGCTGAGTCCAGGGTCAAGAACGAACAATTTATGTTAGTGTTTATAGTGATTTTCAGGTCCCAACTCATCCTAGCCTCGTAGCTATTATCTCGTAGCTATTATTGTGCCCTAAGTCTTCACACAATAGACCCAAAGAATACTTAGCCCTCATCAAACAACACTAAGACTCAAATAACAGCCATGTGCAGTTTTTCTCTTTACCCTCTGCCCGAGTGATCGCCTTTTTTGAGGATTTATCACTAAACTATCCTTAGTCTTTAATGTGGAGAGACATAAACCCTCCTCTGAGCTCCTGTGTAATACCTGATGACAAAGGTTCTATTTTTACAAAGTATTGTTTGAATCAGTTATTAACTATGGGCTTCAAAGGGATGCACATGAGAGGCCGGTGTGTCACATGGCTTTGAAACCTAACTCTGTTACATGAAGTTGTTGGTGTAACTGTCGTTCAAAGTGTTCAGCCAATAAACAAATGCCTAAGTGCTGTCATAAAGACCTGTCCACAGATTAGTATTAAACACGACTATTTCCCTCCTACACAGGCTAATAAAGTACAAATTAAATAGCAGTTCAGGATATATCCATTAGGAAACTGTTATTTTTGTATATAGAGCTGGTATGTAGAAATCTTATCTAATGCACCACAGTCAAGTATACCTGAATGCAAATTTTTCCAGGCACATTATTTTAACATTAGCATTATGTCCTACTTAAGAACTTTCATTTCCATAATACACCTCATTTATTAATTTCATACACTTCAGTCCTGTAAAACAAAATCTCATAATGCAAAACTAAGCACTAAAACAGATGCAATTGCTGGCTTTCAGAAACATCTGCATTTGTGGAGGATATCCTCTACATCGCTGCGTAGCAACATCTTTTTTTTTTAAGATTTAAGCTCAATTTCTGTATCCTTTGATTTATTGACCTGTTCCCTTTTCCAGATGCATGCAGCACGGCAGCAAAAAGCTGACTGGCTTACACTAGTTAGAGGACTCCTATGTATGTCCTACCACTGAGTATGGGGAATTTTCCACTGTACATCTTAAAGCAACAACCATCCCAAACAAGCATAAATGGAACTTGGATTCAAGTTCTAGACTGACACTTACATCAGTAAGTGTGATGACAAAAAGACTGAATGAATGCATCTCAATTTCATTACAGCTTGCTTCTACACCATTTTTAATTTTTCATTTCATATATTGTAAACTTCAACATTACTTTAAAAATACTAATTGAGAGCTTATCAACAGCTAGTATGACAAGATAAAAATGTCCAAAAAGTCCAAATGTCCAAAATTAAGCAAGTTTATATCAACCGATTTGTTCTTATTACGGAACAAATATAACACTATAATTATAACTTATGCTCACTTATAACCTGCACTGAAAACATATGATTAAAAAGTCTGCTCTCTCTGTGCAAACACTGTGAGATAAAATGGTCATATGTTTATATTTATAGTCTAGATAGATTATGAGTGATATAGTGCATTACCATGTCAAAGGCGGATGTGTCTACAAATATAAACACAGGTGGAAGATGTGAACAGTGGTAGAACTGCAAGAATAGCCATACAAATCATGACACTGTGTTGAAAGCAGACCAGCTGCATTTGCCTTTTTAATTTAAGTCCATTATGAATACATTATAGCGCATTTGAATCATAAAGCTGGAGCTAAATGGAAAAAACCATATTACAAATAATATGTGGATTTATGCCTGTGGACATAAGATTTAATGCTATACATTTGTACTTATGTGAAATAAACATATGACATTGTCCTCAAGATTATAAAATCCCCTTATTCCACATTCATGCTTTCATCCCTGATTAGTTCATATCATGGAAGATTGAAGTCTTTCAGAAGTCGGGAACTCATTGCTGTCTTTAAACACTCCTGTACCAGCAGGGCTTGTTAACAAAGAAACTGTCTTACAAATTTCACACATTTTTAGTGATTTATGTCCCCCAGTAGAACAGAATGCATGTAGACACAGTGATATATGACAAGCTATTGCTGAATAAATAGGGAGTTGAAATGGATTGAATCCAATATTGCTGTTGAAGAACAGGGCACCAGAGTGCACAGAACATCATAGTATATAGTTCCCCAAAGTGGACAGACAAAGCTCTGGCTAAATTGAATATTATTTATGCTTCAAATTACTATTTTAAGATACGTTGACATTAAACATATATATTTTGATTTTATGATTGCGTCAAGGCCATAGAGAAGGGACCACAGTCTCTCTTTAGTGAGAGAATAGGGCCGGGGTGCCTAACAAGGGCCCAGTGTATGAGGGCCCACAGAAAGTCACATGCGTAGAGGAAAGAGGAAGCATGGGCTGGGTCTCATCTAGCCAGGGGCCATCTGAGGTTAGGTTCTGCCTCAGGGAAGGGGGCTGAGTTCGTAGTCATTTGACACAGACTAGGTGTGTTCACATCACAATAATATATAAAGATTTATGATTATTTGGCTTATGGCACATGCTGCAAATATCTGCTAGCTTGGCTGCCTTCCACACACACATTCAACAAGGCCCTTGTGAGCTAAAGATCTTCATATTCAGTCAGTATGGGCCTGTCAAAGTACTGGAAGTGAAGTTAGTCTGTATTCATCTCTTATTTTGATAGCTTATAAGTCCTTTTTTGTTTACCACTAACTGCATCTTCTTTATCAGAGGACCTGTGAGGGTGAGTGGTAGCCACTGAAACTTTTCAAATGCCAGTTCACACAACGTTGTTAGATAGGTTAGTGTACAGGTATGTGCCGCATAAAGTCCGTTCGCATATCCATTCATGATCTGATAAGGTTATTATCCTTATATTATGGTGATTAACCTACTTAACCCATTTATTACCTTGCCAGATTCATGAGCTGTAGTAGTATAGAAGTTATAATGATACATGTAACAGCACAAAGTGCAGAAAGTTTTATTATTCATATATGGCATCAGTGTGAGCAGACTGAATGCTGAGCAACATTTGTATGGTGTTGTGCTCCTTGATGAGCAGGTGTTACCACTCACAGGATCTGTGCTCCACAGCACAAAAGGTGTGCATGGATCATGGGACCGTTGGTGATTCATTTAGATTTTAGAATTAGTTTCCATTTGTGGCAGTAAAAACAAGAGGAGTAAGAAGAACTACGTCTTTGGAATGCAGTACACCAGAGAAACAAGCAGAGAAACAAGAACTGCATTTTTGCAACACACCACACTAGAGTTAAATGCACTTATTTCTCATGGCCTTTCTGTTTCTGCATGCTTTTCAGTTCCCTGCTCTCTTCTGAACTGCCTGCTCACATCATAAATACAACAGGAAATACACTGGCAAGATTTGAGAGAATCTACATTGACAGAATCAGTGCAATGCATGTAGCTTTACAGTGAAATATTACCCACTTTAAATAGTAAAAAAATAGATAATCAATATGTGACAGTCAACATTGGCAATAAATACATCAATTTAGGGGAAACACTACAATATCTTGGTTATTTCATCAAAACTACAGTATCTCATATATTGTTGCTATGTACGATAATATCCAGATCACGTAAAGTATTGTGGCCGTTAAGCTACACATATCTATTCCAAAGAGGTTATTGACAATTCTTTCACATACCGGTACTTATTGTGGCTAGTATTGTTCTGGTCTACCGATGCCATTCATCCTACTCAAAAAGCAAGACCAATTATGTTCTCTCTTGGACTGTCTTGAATATTCCAGCGATCAAGTGAGCTCACCAATCTTTCTACTGTCCTTAAAAACAATCATTCATAAACCCCCAATATTTGTGTGTGTGTTTGGGAGGGATGTATTCCGTATGCATCTGATATTTTGCTTTTAAGACCTAGTTCTATTTGTCCAATCATAATTGTATGATTAGAATCACATTACTCTCTTGTTACAGACCCTATGATTTATATTTGCCTCAACAGGACTTCAAAAGAAGTCCTTCAGAAAAGTAATAGCTACAAGAATAGTTTGGCCTTGTGTTTGGACAAAGTTTGTATTGAATTGTACTTAAAAATTAGAATATGCATAAGAATATTCATATAAAATAAACACTTGAGAAAACTTTATTTTTAGATATGTTTTGTCTCTGTGGGTGTCTATGTCCTAGACCTCTATGTTCAACAGGAACAGGAAATACTGCAGAAGCCTAGAAGTTGATGCACTGCCAACATTAAATGCCACTTCTAAAAATAACCCCAGGAATTTAGGACTTGGCAAAAGGCGACAAGGTCAGTGGCCTGGGGCTTGTCGCAACTTTGAAGGTGTATTTTGAAACGACAGCCATGTCTGAGTGTAACCCAACCGTTTCTCTCTCCCTGCCTTTCTCGTTAATTCGCAGTATTCCACTCTACTGCTCTTCAGCTCACTTGAGTTTTTTTTTATTATCAGGAGTTATGAGGGGAAAATGTGAAAAATGGAGACTATGCGCAGGGTTTCATAAGGTTCTGGAAATCGAAAGTCTCCATCAGGCACTTATTTGCATCCTAAAGCCTAAAAACCTTACATGGCTATCTTGTTTAAAAAAAAAAAACTAATTTTATCATGACATGAGAACAATGTGTCCTCAGTAGAGATCCCTCCAAATTAACATCCTTGTTGAACTTGACCACTAGAGTTCTAAATTGACCACTAAATTCCAAAAGGAAGACGTTTTTCATCAACATACATATGGTTTAATTACAAATAGCAATGCTTTAATTTTAAGTAGCACTTGAGGTATCCAGCTGTATTGGCTTACTCTGTACAACAAAGGGTCATATCTATATTATTGTGCTCATTACACTCACTGACTCACTTTCCATTCCCAATTAATGGGAGGGAAACCATCCCAAAATAGTCAGTCTATAGCATCTGTCTATAGCACCGCATACATGCTTGCTTATTCACACACAGTGGCACAATATAGACACCAAGTGACATAACGCATGTCTTTGGGGTGTGGAAGGAAACCAAACTACCCAGAGGAAACACATGCGTATATGTGGAGAACATACAAACTCCACATATGCAGCGACTGGGCCGGGAAGGGAACTCGAGGCTCTGGAGCTCTGTGGCAACAACGCTAACCACTCTGGCATCGCGGCACTCTGCATATTACATTATTTCTCAATTGCCCCTTTCGACTCAGCAATCTGAAGAACTAGTGCGGTAGTAAACAGTTTCTGTGCCCAGTTCTGTGTGATTAATGTGTACACACAGAGAACGAAGGAAACACTCTGCTTCCTTTAACTCATTTACACTATCAGGGAGGGAAATCCCACCCAGAGGACAGGAGGTTCATTGCCCCTCAGGACACACTGTACCACATATTAAAACAGCCTAAACTGAATAAATATTACTACAGTAAATGTAAGGGTTAGGGTTAGGGTTAGGGTGAGCTGGAAAACACTATTAATCAGATAACTGACACCTGTGTATATGGGGAGTGGCATTTACAAGCAACCATTTCTTAATAAAGGTTTGTTATAATGATATTACCAGTTCTGTATTCTATAGAAATAGGTCTAAAAAGAGTAGAGATCAAAATGATAGATTGAAATTTATGATAGCAAATTAGATAGAAAATAGAAAGAAGAACATAAGTTTGGAGGAGAAAGTGTTATGGAGTGGGGTATGTTTTCTGCACATCAGAAATTGCTACAGGTGCAGAAGTGCTGAAGTTATTGAAACCAAGGGCCTCTACACTTCTTGGATTTCTTGGATTGTATGTATGGACTGTAGAGTGTGCATAATAAATCAGATGAGCTAGATTCATTCATTCACTCAGTCACTTTCTTGTCCACTTAATCATTTACAGCTGGAGGCATAGGGCAAGGAAGAACCCTAGGCAGGGTGCCAATCCATCACAGGGCACACGCACTCATACACACACTCTCACACTAGGTGCATTTTAGAGACCCCAATTAACCTAACACGCATGTCTTTGGACTGTGGGAGGAAACCAGAGTACCAGGAGTAAACCCACGCAGACATGGGAAGGACACACAGACTCCACAGAGAAATGACCCAGAGAATGAACCCAGGACCTGCTCACTGTGAGAAGACAGTGCTATCCACTGTGCCACCCCATCTAGATTCAAACAAATAAAATATTTCTTCACTCACTGAAAAACATGATCCTCATTTCAGAAGGTGTACAAGTATTTTTTGGTGAACTCTGAAGACCATCACACATAATAAACATCTATTCCTGCCAAACAGGTAATAGATGCATTAATGCTATCATCACAGAAGTTTAAATGACCTTTTGCCAAAGGCAATGACACAGCCCCATACCATGCAAAGTACTGATTGGTCTGACCACAATACACATTTCCACTGTGTGATGGTCCATCCTAGATACCTCCGAGCCCAGAGAAGTTGACATGGTTTTTGGCTTATGCTTGTGCCCTTGGCCTTTACGCACTACAGTTATGCATTACAGAGGGAGAAATATGTAATATCTTTACACCTTGTTTTAAAACATCTCAATCATTCACTCACATTTGTTTGTTTGTTTGTTTCTTTTACTAGCCAGAAATTGTGCCTGTCCCAACTTTTTATGGAATGTGTTGCAAGCATGAAATGCAGGAATGGATGTTTATTAAACATTGTTATGCTGGGGGATTTTTTTGGTTTTGTCGTATGCTGACTCCACTTGTACACATTCATCCCTGATGATACAAAGCATTGTAAAGTAGAAAAGGAGGTTATTCAAGTACATCCTTGTGCAAAAGTTTGGGTTCCTCTGGTCAAATTACAGGTTTTGTTGATTTTCTAAATAAAAGAAAGTTAACACAACACTCACAGGAAACTAATTTGAATGGCTCATTACCAAGGTAATTAACCTCCTTACAAAAACACCAGTGGATCATCTGGAAGGTGCCCACACCTTTGCACACCAAAGTGTGGTTATATGATTGGATTTTTTAAAATCTTTGCATTAAACTTTGTAGACATTCAACACAAGGCACCAGACTATGACTTAGGGCTATGAAAAGGTGGCTGTTTGGCCTCTCCTCCCTCATATGTCTGTGTGATGCCCAGGACCACGGAAGTGGGCTTGTGAATTGTTGCTGCACCACATGAGCACCTTAGTTTCATAAGCTTTTGTTATTTTTTTTTAAAAGAAGGACACAAAAAGAACCACTGTAATATATTTACAAGCTTTCATACTAACTGTGATTATGCTCATTGTCATAAATGAACAAACAGACAACTTAGGATAACGAGACTAAACAATAAATTAATAAAAGAAATGTATCAAAATACGTTTACTTTGCTTTAATCCATAATTAAAGAATTCTAGATCAATTAGGACACCTTCTTCATTGCTTGATATGAAAGCATTTCATAAATTATGTAAATATATTTTACTAAATTAATCACTGTATTATTTTCAGTACATAAATTGTATTATATCCATTTTATTTATTATTCCACTTTCCAACGTTGTATTTCCAGATGTTTATATAAGCCTCGAAATGGTAACAGTCCAACATATAAAATTCCATAGTACATTTTTTATTCAGACAATATTTAATAAACAAAAAATAGAGATACTTTATGACTCTTGACAGTAGAACAGCATATAATTCATGAAATGTTGATAAAGTATAATACAAATGAGCTAGATAGTGCTCTCTGTCATCTCCGTTGACTGAAAGCGGGTATTGCTGGGGCCAGGAGTCTCTGTGGACCAAGTCCAATCATCAGCAGACTTTTCTGTTTAGACTGCACAAACCAGGTGTTTAGATAATTTAGTCTGTGGTTGCTGACTAAGAGCATGTGTGCCCCTCTTCCCAGGGCCATCTCTTAGGGAAGATGCATGCTTTCTCCCGAAAACATCCCCATAAGAGTAGTGCACGGCTGGGTAAGTCATCGCCAGACATCCTCTGAGCTGGAATCTGCCACACAATGAGTATTGCAGATTTCGCCAACCAGTGCATTTGGATATAGTATGACATTCAGTTACTAAACAGGTTCCAGAGCACTTCTCTATGAGCTTAATTTAGTCCCAGAACTCTATGCTTTCTTTCACAAAGGATCTTAGGGCAGTCATCCGGTCTGACACGTTAAGGTTTTCCTTCTTCATGACTGATCTTCCATTACCCTTCTTTACCTTCGACTCCATAAAATCTGGTATCTCACATTGCCTTGTGCACACGTAAGCCATGTGCCTGTTAGTCAGTTAAGGTATTATGATCAGCTCAAGAATTATTGCCATCGTAGGCAAAGATGGGTAAACAATTGTATTGAAGAGTTAACAGTTAAATTTATTAAATTTGGTGGCATCCCAAGAACACATTATGCACATAATGTAACTGAAGAATATTCCAGTATCTGAGTGCCACCCATGGTTGACTTCCTGATTCACTGAGGTGAGAAGTAATATGGGCAGCATGGGTACCTTCAAAAATTAAGCAATAGCTAGAAATACTTGCTACACAACCATACCCACGGTTAATGCAATAAATAACAAATTTAAAATGGACTGAGATGTATTGAGCCTGCCTGGAAGAACAAGTGTATTCTCCCCCATACAGAGTGTGGGAGATGGTTTGGAGATAAAGCTTTCTCCAGTGACCTATGTCAGAGACTTACAGAAGATGGTAGTATTTGGGGTCTCCAAATCAATAAATCTTCAAGGGAGTCTACCTGTGGGAGTCAACTGAGGAAGTACAACAATGAAAGACAGTTCAGCACTCAACAAGTACTTGTCTGTTATTTCCGGCCTGCTCCAACAACTAATGATGTGTTTTTGGAGGATCCCAGTCCTTACTACTTCCCGTTACAGATGTTGCTCCTTGCGTAGACATGACTTCACCCAGTTTGTCTGTCCACCAAGATCTGCTGCTTGTAACTGAAGGTCTCTGGAACTTTCAGTCAGCTGTACACAAATCCGACTTCATCACTGCCAATGCTACTACCCTATCCCTTTACGTTTTGGCTCTGGAGAACTGGATTACCTCAGAAAATACAGCAACACCTGCTATGTTGCCCTTCATTGGCTCCCTGTAGCTGCGCGCATCAGATTCAAAACCCTGATGCTTGCCTACAAAGCAAAAATGGAACAGCACCATCTTACTTAAAGGCTCTAATCAAACCACGCTCTGTACTTCGTACCCTCCGAGACACAAGCTTGGCTCGACTGGATCCTCCACCTAAGATTAAAGACAAGCATCAAGACTCTTCTTCATCTTGGCACCCAAGTGGTGGAATGAACTTCCACTGGATGCCTGAATGGCTGAGTCTTTTGCTGTCTTTTGTTTGTGTTTTGTTGATGTACCCACATCAGATCCTAGCAGTTTCTGGTTGGAGTGTGCTCTTGGGCTATAGCTTATCTGTACTGACATGAGATTTTGTGTACTAAGAAGAATACAAAGCACTTCTGTAAGTCCCTCTGGATAAGGGCATCTGCTAAATGCTGAAAATGTAAATGTAAATCTATACTCTCTTGGGCTTTCTCATTGACCCATACTCTACTCTTAGATCTTCTGGGTTGGGTGGGGAACAGGTCTGCTTATGTACTCAACCTGGATATTTCTTCCTTCCTCACTGCCTGAACTTCACATTATCTATTTGAATTTCATACTGTTACTGTGCTCAAGCCTTCCACACTTCATATCACTGTGATCCATCAACCTCCTGCACTGCTTGACAAATATAGCAATGACCATGTTTCCCTTCTCAACTCATTACCATATGATGGCATTCTTCTGGGTCTACTGGGTGACCTCAAGCTTCCTACTGATGGAATCATGTCTATGGTCATCCACCATATTGGCACTTTTGATCTGACCCATCACCACCTGGCAATTTCCAGCAACCTTGTACCATGCACAACAACAATGGTCAACAAGTAACTGACATATGGCTTGTTTACTTCTCTCTTTAAGAAGGCTTGATTAATAGACATCTACTGAAAAAGCCATCACTCAACCCGTCTGTTGTGTCCAACTACAGACCCGTTTCCCTGCTTCAATTCCACTTCAAAACAATCGATTGGTCCTCCTTCTTTAAAAGAAACAACCTCCATGATATCATCAAATAGAACCTGGTTACAAAGCATGTCATTCCACAGAAATTGTTATCGTCATAGTAAGCACTTCATAGAGCCAATGAAAACACCATGTCTTCAGTTCTTATCCTTCTATATCTGCTGCATTTTATACTGTAAATCATTGGGTTCTCCTCTCCACTCTTACTAACTTGGTCATTGGCAGCCACACGCTTGCCTGGTTCTCCTCATACTTACAAAGTTCAGCCTACCAGGGTAACATGGGGTTCACTTTTCACCTCATAGGCTTACTATAGGAGTTCCTAAAGGATCAATTCTCGGTCCACTCCTTCCTGTAGATTACATGCCTGGGCTAAGTGATATGCAGATTATACTCAACTGTGATTTTCATTTCCTCCATTCACCTCCCAAGTTTCAAAACAGGTATCTTCATTTCTGATATATCTTGTGGTGTCCACAATTTTTGAATGTTGCCCATTCATTTGGAATTGTAAACACTACATTTACAACAGGCAAAGCAAAACCAGACATCACTCAAGACAGAGTATTCTTACCAATCATTCACTCATTCATTATTTAGTACCTGCTTAATCCATTTCAGGGTCACAGAGAGTTAAAGTCCAACCAGCAGCACAGAGCTCAAGAGGGGAACCAAACCTAGACAGGGCCCTAATCCATCACAGGGCAAATACACAGACAGACGCACACAGGGACATATTAGAGAGACCAATTCGCTTTATGCATTATTTGGAATGAGGGAGGAAACCATAGTTCTTGAAGAAAATCTACAATGACATAGGGAGTACATGCAAACTCCACATTAGATGAGTCTGGACCAGGAATCAAACTTGGGATCTGTGGACCTGTGAGGTGACAGCTGGTGTTAGTAGATGTGCTGGGCAGTGGAGGCAGCAGGCATTGAGGCTGTGGTTGTCTGTTTATTAATGATCCACCAATCCATGCTGGAAGATTTACGTAACTAGCTAAATAAAAAACTAAACATGTTAAAATTTCGTAAAATCAAGTACAAGTTCTATAAAATCTCCAGTGACTAGCAACAAACTATAGCTAGCCTGGAGCTTTCTAACTAGCTGGCTAGTCACTAAACCAGTGATCACCGAGTTGGTAACTTAAAAGAAAATATGACAACCTCAGCAGTAAAACTACACAAAACTAATAATATATCTTATGAGAACCAGAGAAAACAATGAAAAATAATCAAAGGTTAACATTTTAATTAGATTGCTGAAAGCAGCTAGCTACAAACAAATTATTCAATTCACTTAACCATGTCTGTACCACGTGTGAAGAAGTGAGGTGATTTGGCGATAACGTAAAGCAGGAGCACTTCCAAAATGGCTGTCAGAAACAATGCATTTTTGTTCATCAATGACAAAATTACAGTAAACAAAGAATGCTAAACAATAGCTATAACACTGAGTTTTCATTAGATGGGCAGGTGATTGCTGATGACTGTAAACACGCCCCTGCTACTTACCCATTAATTACCACATTAATTTTGGAACTGACTGTGAAATATCAGTTCACAAATTAATCAAATAAATTTGACAGAAAACGTATTCCACTTTCCCGCACCAGAAAGGACAAACAGGCTGATAGGAGTACAACAAATCATGCTCGACACACACAACACGGTCCTTTGCTGCCCTCTGTAGAAAACAATAGGCTTTGCACCTAATACCTACTGGGCCTACCTGAAAACACATGTAAGCCTTCGGCCACGGACTTCGTGCTGATCTCTGAGGTGTTTTCCGAAACAGAGTATGCTTTTACATTAAGAATATACTACAGTCTATTTCAGCGAGTCGACTACATAGACTGTACACATTCAAAAAGGAGTAATGTTAGAAATTGACCAATATATAGTGGTGCTTGAAAGAATTTTATATATTTTTGTATAAATATGACCTAAAACATCATCAGATTTTCACACAAGTCCTAAACGTAAATAAAGAGAACCCAGTTAAAACAAATGAGACAAAAATATTATACTTGGTCAGTTATTTATTGAAGAAAATGATCCAATATTACATATTAGTGAGTGGCAAAAGTATGTGAACCTTTGCTTTCAGTGTCTGGTGTGACCCCCTTGTGCAGGTTTGGATTAAGGTCAGGACTTTGACTTGGCCATTCCAAAACAACTTTATTCTTCTTTAACCATTCTTTGGTAGAACGACTTGAGTGCTTAGGGTTGTTGTCTTGCTGCATGGCCCACCTTCTCTTGAGATTCAGTTCATGGACAGATGTCCTGACATTTTCCTTTAGAATTCTCTGATATAATTTAGAATTCGTTGTCCCATCAATGATGACAAGCCATCCTGCCCAGATGCAGCAAAACAGGCCCAAACCATGACAATACCACCACCATGTTTCACAGATGGGATACAGTTCTTATGCTGGAATGCAGTGTTTTCCTTTCTCCAAACATAACACTTTTCTTAAAATTTCTATTTTGGTCTCATCCATCCACAAAACATTCTTCCAACAGCCTTCTGGCTTGTCCACGTGATTGTTAGCAAACTGCACACGAGCAGCAATGTTCTTTTTGTAGAGCTGTGACTTTCTCCTTGCTACCCTGAAATGCACACCATTGTTGTTCAGTGTTCTTCTGATGGTGGACTCATGAACATTATCATTAGCCAATGTGAGAGAGGCCTTCAGTTGCTTAGAAGTTACCCTGGGGTCCTTTGTGACCTCGCCAACTATTACACACCTTGCTCTTGGAGTGATCTTTGTTGGTTGACACTCCTGGGGAGGGTAACAATGGTCTTGAATTCCCTCCATTTGTACACAGTCATTCTGACTGTGGATTGGTGGAGTCCAAACTCTTTAGAGATGGTTCTGTAACCTTTTCCAGCCTGATAAGCATCAATAACTCTTTTTCTGAAGTCTTCAGAAATTTCCTTTGTTCATGCCATAATACACTTCCACAAATGTGTGTTGTGAAGAGCAGACTTTGATAGATCCCTGTTCTTTAAATAAAACAGGGTGCCCACTCAGACCTGATTGACATCCCATTGACTGAAAACACCTGACTCTAATTTCACCATCAAATTAACTGCTAATTCTAGAGGTTCACATACTTTTGCCACTCACTAATATGTAATACTGGATCATTTTCCTCAATAAATAACTGACCAAGTATAATATTTTTGTCTCACTTGTTTAACTGGGTTTTCTTTATCTACATTTAGGACTTGTGTGAAAATCAGATGATGTTTTAAGTCATATTTATGCAGAAATATAGAAAATTCTAAAAGGTTCACAAACTTTCAAGCACCACTGTACATGTGGTTCAGTTGGATGAACAGTGAGCACAGGATTTAGCTGCTTTGTCTTTTTTAAAATAAACCTTAATCTATAAGGTTTATAACCATGTTTGATTTAACACCTACACATGACTAAATAGTCAAACACATTACACTGACACAAATAGAAAGAGGATCCTGTACTGTGAATACTTTTATGAAAAAAGCCATGCCAAATCCTCATATTTTACCATTATCGTGGTCAGAGTCGCAGGGAAGGGTGTGGAGCCTTATATTCACCGGGCACAGGCAGAGGTACACCCTTGATGCACCCTGGTTGCGTAAACCACCCATCCAACCCTCACCTGCAACCGCCAACTGGGATTCAAACCCAGGCTGCCAAGAAACTGTTGGATTCAGTTCAAGCCGGAATTGACACTGTGTGCATAAGAATTTACAATATAAATAAAAAAATATTCACAAAAGCCTGCAGGAAGTTTTCTAAAATCACTAATGGATAACATACAACAACTTCTTTCTGAATAGTTTTGGTAGATTTTGCCATGGGTTGCACAAATTGATTTGATTTTACTTTGTTTTTTTATGATATATACAACCCCAAATCAGAAAAAAAGTTTGGACAGTATGTCATTTTTAAATTTAAAAAAATCGCAGTGTGTCTTACATTTACTTTGACTTTTATTTCATTGCAAACAGTATGAACCCAGGATATTTCATGTTTTGTCTGGTCAACTTCATTTCACTTGTTAATAAACATCCATTCCTGCATTTCAGGCCTGCAAAACATTCCCAAAAAGTTGGGATGGGAGAATTTGAGGTTAGTAATGAGGTAAAAAAAAAGGAAATAATGATGTGACTCCAAACAGGTATGGTCAATAGGTGATTGTAATTATGATTTGCCACAAAAGCAGTATCTATGAGGGCAGAGGATCTCCAGTTTATCAACACGTGTGAGAAATTTATTTAAATGTTCACAAACACTGTTCCTCAAAGAAAGATCAGAAGTGATCTGCATATTTCTTTCTCTAAAGAGCATAATGTCATTAAACAATTCAAGAAATCTGGAGGAATTTCAGTCCATAAAGGCAAGAGCACAATCTTAAAGTGAACTCCTGTGATCGCCAATGTCCCTGACAAGACTGCATCAAGAAACGGCATTCATCAATAGTTGACAGAACAACATGGCCAAGGGATTACTTTGGCGAGTTAATACGAGATATATTCGCAAATGCAACTTCAAACTTGACTTTGCAATAAAGAGTCCTTATGGAAACCATGTTCAGAAGCGGCGTCAACTTCTCTTGGCTTGGAGGAATCTGGGATGGACCATCACACAATGGAAATATGTATTGTGGTGAAATTGTGTGGACCAAAGACGAAAACAACCATCTCGACTTTTATCAGCACCAAGTCCAAAAGTCAGGGTCTGTCATAGCATGGGGTTGTGTCAGTGCCCTCGGCAAAAGGTCATGTACACTTCTGTGATGGCAGCATTAATGCAGATAAGTACACTGACATTTTAGAGCAACTTAGGCTTCCTAAAAGTCGACATCTTTTCCAGCGATGTCCGTGCATTTTTCTACAAGACAATGCAAAACCACATGTTACACTCATTACAAAGGCATGGCTGAAAAAGAAGAGGGTGCGGATACTAGACTGGCCTGCCAGCAGTCCTGACCTCAATAGAGAATGTGTAGAGAATTTTTAAATGTAAAATGCTGCAACAACGACCTGGTAGTGCTGCACTGTTGACGTGTTTACTGGAAGAATGAGACACAATAACACCTCATACACTAAATCACTTGGCATCCTTGGTGCCACAACATATTTGAAGTGTTGTGAGAAGGAATGGCAACATTACACAATGGCAAATGCTTTACCGTCCCAACTTTTTTGGAATGTGTTGCAGGCCTGGAATGCAGGAATGGATATACATTAAGAAATGAATCGAAGTTGACAAAACATGAATATCTTGGGTTCCTATTGTCTACAATGAAAGAAAAGTCAAAGTAAATGTAAGAAACACTGCATTTGTTATTATTTCTGATTTGGGGTGGTAAAACATACAGGTAAAAGCATACAGGTTTTTGATCACATGTATTATAACATAATAAATATTAGAATTTTCCCTGCTCAAAACAAAACAAAAACAGGATATGTTGTGCAAATTCCATATTCCATGTTGGTCCAAGTTGGTTCATGCTGGTTATTGCTGGTCTGACATGGCCTTACTGGTACTGCTGTTTGTCCAGCATACCAGTGTCCAAAATACAAACATATGCTGGTCTTTTCTGGGTTTTTCCCAGAGTATCTGGTACAATATACAGCTTTTTGGCTAAACCTTTGTAAAGATTATTATAACTACAAACTACATTATGAAATGGATATGGGTATTTTTTCACCTAGCCAGGCGGTATGGTGACACAAATGATTAGCGCTACCGCCTCACAACTTGGAGATCCCTGGTGTGACCCTGGACTCTGCCTTTGTGGAGTTTGCATGTTCTCCACATGTCCATGTGTTTTTTTGTGTGGGTACACAGATTTCCTCCCACGATCCAAAGACATGCCTTAATAGTTTTCTCTTAACTGATCTATTGTGAGTGTTTACCTAGTTTTTTACTAGTGATCAATAGAATTGCCTATGCAAAAAAGTGTTAAAAATGGGCAGCACAGCAGTGCAGTGGTTAACACTGTCACCTTACAGCTGGGAGGTCCCTGGGTTCAATCCTGATCCTGTCCTCCTCGTGTCCGTGTGGGTTTACTTTGGGTGCTCCGGTTTCCTCCCACATTCCAAGGACATGCATTAGATTAGTTGGTTGGTTATTCTTATTCTCTTTGCCCGTGACAAGTGTGTTGATATAACCTTGTGTCTGTCCTGTATATACCCGCTGATGCAGCATTAAATAAACTAATAACAATAAACAAACAAGTTTTTAAAATGGACATATGCTAACTTGCAAACACTTAAGTGAAGTTTCACTGCCCTGCTATAATTATAGTCATGGACCATTCTCAGCAGAGCATGAGGCCTAATTACATGACTCATAGCTCAGTTGGAATAGAACTTTAATGTACACACGTTAAGTAAAATAAAGTACAGATTAATGCCAAACAAAAAGAAATTCCTATTACTATGTGCATGAGCCTTTCATTAGCAGTTAAACAGGAAGTTTAACCATGTAAACTCCTATATCCCATTCTATTCACAGTCTCAATTTATGTATGTTGTTCATTGTTATATCTTACTGTGAATAAACAAAGTCCATTATTAGAGTTTTTGTGAGATTAAAAAGGATTTTTTTAAAATCGCTCTTCTCTCATTTTGAGTAATGAGGATGTATAAAGACCATTTTAACATTATATAGACTAATATAAACAACAAATGAGGCGATTAAACACTTGATGAACATGACAACACTGCTTTTTCAGACAGATCTTCTCAATAAGATGTACCCAATATTTGTGTTACTTTTAGCTGGAAAGCGTGTCTTGACAGTTTTTAACCACTCTCATTCTAGCTATTAGTGTGTTAAACAGCCTGTTTCTAATTATCATACTAATTAGTACGTGATTAAGTAGATTTATCATTATTTGTGTTTGCATTTTAATACAGTGAACTAACTTAATAAACAATGATTTAATACGCACATTACATTTTTATTTATTTATTAACGTTACATCAGCATGGCTATATCCATGACACGAGCAAGGTTACAACTACACTTGTCAAACACAACCACTGTGGCAATTTATAGTGACTTATTACCCTAATACATGTCTTTGCAATGGAGGAAACTCGAATACCCGAAGAAAACCCATGCAGAAACCCACACAGGGTCCAGGGTCAGGATCTCTGGAGCTGTGAGGTGACAGCGCTAACCACTTGTGCCATCTTGCTGCCCATCTGATTTCTAAAATAACATTCATGTATTATAGCTAGCAGGGCAGCACAGTGGCTCAGTGTATAACACTGTCGCCTTACAGCGACAAGGTCCTCAATTCCAGGTGGAGCAACCTGGGTCCGTTGTGTGTGGAGTTTGCATGTCCACCCCATGTCTGTGTGCGTTTATTCCAGGTGCTCCGGTTTCCTCCCACAGTCCAAAGACATGCATTAGGTTAATTGGTTACGCTAAACTGACTCTTATCTAAGCATATGAGACTAGCTTCAACATAACCTTGGGTGCTGATGTAACCGTGTGTCTGTCAATGATCGGCCATCCTCATGCTTTGCACAAATAAACAACCTGCATTCACAACCAATGTCTCATATTGTATCATAACAATGGGAAAAAATACACATTTGGCACTGATTAAAAATCGTGGCTTTCATTATAAACAAAATTGTACAATATAACTTATTCACCTCAGCAGATAAGACTCAGAGTGAAAATTGTGGCAACCAACCCAGGCACCAATCCAAAGTCACTTCTGCACTGTATTTACTGTATGCCGCACTAATATTGTGTGGTCATTGGTGGACACCTGGTGGTCTGTTTCTTGAAAGAGGCTGTAACTATATAATGTCTGTGCCACTGCTGTGATGCGAATGTTTACTGCCAAAAATGTACTGTCATTGTCACTGCAGCTGAGAAAGGTCTGCCTACCAAATACTGTGTGGATCTCTGGAGGGCTGTATACTGCTTATTGCTGTAAATGTGGGTGTTGGTGTAACATATCGGTGTCACTGCTGTGTTAAGCATGGTTCAGTTTCTAAATAACGTGATCAGTGATGGTCCTCTGGTGGTCTGTTTTCTGTCAAATTCATATAAATCTAAATGTATCACCCCTGTGTCACTGTTCTGTTGAGAACAGCCTATTTTCTAAATAATTGGTGGGTCAGTTGTGGTTCTCTGGTGGTATGTTTCTTCTAATGTAGGCCTACATATAATATACCAGTGGCACTGCTGTGCTGAAAATAGTCCAGTTTCCAAATCTTTTGTGGTCAGTAGTGGTCCACTGGTGGTTTTTTCCTGCTAAGTGCTGTAAATGTTAATGCATCATCTTTATGACACAGCTGTGTGGAAACTGATCCGGTTTCCTAATAATATGTGGTCAGTATGGTGGTCCACTGGTGATCTGTTTGCAGCTAAATGCTGTAGATGTACCTTATCAGTATCACTGCTGTGCTGAAAATAACAGTCTGGTTTTCCAATAATCTGTGGTCAGTGGTCTGGTTGTGTCTATTGATGAGTAGCGGGAGGCTGAGAAATTGTGCATAGCAATAGATCCAGTAATTACAGTAACTACAATGAGCACCTTTATGACATGCTGAGCTTGTAAATGTACTCGGCAGGTGTAGCTAAATAATTGTTACTGGTGTATGTTTGTGTGATAAAACATTCTGATGTTATTACAGCATTCCAGTGTTCATCGTCAGTGGAATAATAATCAGTCAGAAGGGACCCGTGCAATTTGCCGAGTGCGCGCATATCTTCTTGAATGGCCTCTGATAATTCTGGGTCATCTTTCTGGATTTGATTTATATATAGTAGTATATATTTATATATGTTGGTATATATTTAGTAGAGTTGATCTGGATAAGGTTTGCTTTGTTTTTTCCCGCTCAGCAGCATCAGGAGCATGAGAATGATCCTGCCTCCATCGCCTGCTCGCTGCTACCGCCTCTTGTAGGATCTTTTTTTTAAGGTGAAGAAGAGGAGCTCAGCATAAGGGCAGAGAACAAGAATAAGAGCAAGAATTCATTTGTGGGACCTGCAAACGAGCCATTTCTCCTCTGTATGTGGCTTTAATAGGAGACAACAGGTAAATTCCAGCGAATGTAACGGCAACTTGGATAATGTGTGTGTTTGCGATGGAGCCAGTAGTTCCACTGCGTGCGTGTGCAGATCAGCCGGAGCCTAAACTGTACATCGCGGCTGAAAAACAAAATGGAGGTTTGCTGATGGGTGGAGCGGCTTTAAAACCAAACATTTAGGTTTTTATCTATGTCATGTCAGTTTGCTAAAGGCAGTAAAAGACGCCGTTCGCCGTGTAAACATGTGAAGTTGATAAGCGAGGCCTTTAATCCGCGGTTATGTCTGCATATTCTAGCTGTCTTTCTCCATGTCGCCCACGTAGCGACTGCAGCTGCGCTCAGTCTTGACTGTTAGAAACGAAGCACTTCTGCACAACTCACAATTTTTTTGTCTTACGATGCTATCTTTAGAGTATGCTGAATGTGTTAAAACGTGTTGTTTGTCATTTCACATATGCGAGTTGACTTTAAGCGTGCGTGAGGTAGCTACGTGCAGAGGCAGGAGGTGATCAGTGGGAAATGTCTGGTACTCAGTCAAGCATTAACGGTAACGCACAGCCCTGTCCCACATTCCCTCCCTTTTCTCTGTTAATAAAATATCTCACAATATGTAGAGAATTACTGAACTTACATGAATTAAAATGAGGTATTGCAATATAATAAACGTTAATAATCATAACCACCTGCATATTTGCTGAGTGTAATACATACACACATGCATACATATACACTGAGATTTATATATATTAAAAAAATAATAACATGTAGCATGAGGTATAGTATTACTTATTATTATTCTTTTATTAATTACATCAACTGCTTGTTAAATAAATAATCAGCCAATCATAATAGAAACTGAGTGCATTTAGGCATGAAGACATGGTCAAGAGGATTGCTGCAATTCAAACTGAGCCTCACAATGAGAAAGAAAGGTGATTTTGAACATGCCATGGTTGTTGGTGCTAGATGGACTTGTCTGAGTATTTCGGAAATCGCTGATCTACAGTGATTTTCGTGCACAGCCATCTCTAGGGTTTACAGAGAATGGTCAGAAAAAGAGAAAATATCCAATGAGTGGCAGTTCTCTGGGTGAAAATGCTTTGTGAGGTAAGAGGAAAATGGTCAGACTGATAGAAAAGCAACAGTAACTCAAATAACTACTCGTTACAACTGAGTTATTCAGAAGAGCATCTCTGAACATCCAAACCAGGTACCACTCCTATCAGTTAAGAACAGGAAACTAAGGCTACAATCCGCATGGACGCACCAACATTGTGCAGTAGATGATTGGGAAAACATTGCCCGGTCTGATGAGTCTCAATTTCTGCTGCAACATTCAGATGGTGGGGTCAGAATTTGGCAGAAAAGCATGGACTTATGCCTTGTATCCATGGTTCAGGCTGGTGGTGGTGTGTAATGGTGTGGGGGATATTTTCTTGGAACCCCAATAGCACCTGATCTGTTTTGGTCCAATGGGGTTATGTTCTAATACTGAGGAGTTTAATGCATGCTGTGTATATCGTAGTTTAGCCTACCTTAAACATCCTTAAAGCACTTACATTAGCCTACAGTTGAGCAAAATCATTAACACAAAGTTTATTTTATAATAAAGTGTTGAAAAAATGGTTAGTGCATTCATGAACTGAGGGTGCTGCTGCTCATCTTAGTCAGCTGGTTGCTGACTGGATGTACAGAATCTGCGGGAGAGTATCATCCTGCGTATGGCTTGTCTGAGAAAATCAAAATTCAGAATGTGGTTTCTGCTTGATGTGCATTTATGGGTATTATAGGATTCCCATCGTAAAGTCAAAATATCGTAAACCGAGCCATTGTAATCTGAGGAGCGGCTGTAGGTACGACCTGTGTGTCTGCCATTCGTTGTCCATGTAGCTCTATACATGGAGAGAGGGAGAGTATAAAGTTGTTTATTTCACCTTTACTGACAAATACACAATGTGCAAAATTAGTTTTACTCCAATATTATTTACAGTATGATATGTCAATTCGTCTGAAGATATTAAAATTTACAATATGACAGACATTATTTATGATTATCATTATTATCATTTAAAATATTACAGCAGAAGATAATTAATGGAGAGCAATGCAAAATAAACAAAATTTCAGTATTGACCAACACAGCTGCTTTGAGCCATGTTAGCTTTTCTGAATATACCTGCAGTGTCAGGATCAGCAGTGATTTGAATTGGGTGTGTGTTAGCAGACCCTGGTTATGTATTGTGTTGAATATTTACAAAGTGTAGCTATCTGGTAGGCCTGCCTGAGCTGTGCACATAAAGTAGCAACTGGGGTGTTTACGACGTAAGCAAATAAACATCATGTCGTTAATGTTAGGAAAATGGACAGTATATTGTAAGTATTTTCTCTCATTAATATACCAGCATTTCAGAGTAAATGATGCACCAATCATTTAGTGGAACTGCAAAATCAAACTTTTGTCTGAGCTATAACGTGTAAATCACACTGTAAAATTATGACTTGTGTTGGCCAGTAAAACTCAGACTTTACTACGAATATCACAATCATATTCCTGAGTTTAGACTAATCCATATACTTATTGTAACTGTGTTCTGTAGGAAAATCCATCCAGAGACACTGTGAACCCAAAGGAGGTGAGGAAACTTATTTTTTAAGCTTACTGAATAACCCATTGAGTTCCATTGGTGAAAACTGTGACCATGATCTATGTCCATGTCAGTATCCTCTGTGTGCTTCGGTTTCTACCCAAATTTCAAAGAAATGCATTAGGCCAAATTTCTTCTCTAAAGTGTCCGTGTGTGTGCATGCGTTTCCTGCAATGGCCTGTCTAGGGTTGATTCCCACCTTGCATCCTGTGCTACCAGTTAGGCCCCAGCTCCCTGTGACCCTGAATTGGTTTAAGTGGTTATGAAAATGAATGAATCAGTGCACTGATTTGTGCAGGTGCTGTAACAGGTGACCTGGCCAGAACTCGCTGATAGGAAATAAATAAAGCCTGGAGCAATACATAAATATGACTTACATTGTAAATGTTATTTTTATGTCTAATATTACTGTTTTAATAATATTGTACATCCACATTTATACCAAACTATAATAAACAAAACCCGCTGTCATCAGAGGTGTGACACAGTTTACCGGAAGTACATAATGCACTGTTGATAAGCGTCCATATTGGTATATTGTTACTTTAAAGTTAAGGCATTTTAGATTTTTTTTTTACAATTTGTTTTAGGGTTGTTAGTTGCAATAAAGAAAAATGAATAAAATTTACTTTAGTTTCGCTCTTAGATTTATCATCATACCCGGGCCACTTAATGTCGATGTGCATACTTCACATTCTATTCGAACTTTGACTCCATGACTTTAGTTCGCTCTTAGATTTATCATCTACGCCGCCCAAGGAGGTTGGGTCCCTTTTTGAGTCTTGGTCCTCCCAAGGTTTCTTCCTAGAACTAGAGAGTTTTTCCTTTCCACTGTCGCCCTAGGCTTGCTCAATTTGGGATTGGACGTAGTTATTAGGCAGATTATTAGGAGATAATCTAAACTTGTAAAGTTGCTGAGACAATGCTCCATTGTAAAAAGCGCTATATAAATAAATCTGACTTGACTTGACTTGAATAAAATGATAAAACATGTGATGCTCAGCATGTTATCTAACAAGGTGTAATCGAACAGCTGGTGCAGCTTTTGAATATGCAGTTTATTCATGTTTAGGAAACGTTATTGAAAATTCATGTTATTAAGTAGGTGTGTCCAAATTTAGACATTAGTAAAGCAGAAAAAAAGCCACAATTGAATCTTATTTTCCCCCTGCTCATTGTTTCTGCAGCAGTATGTCAGCCAGAGGAGGGAAGAAGAAGACCACCAAACTGTCACGCTCAGCCCGGGCTGGCGTTATCTTTCCCGTTGGGAGAATGATGAGGTACTTACGTACAGGAACTCATAAGTACCGTATCGGCATGGGCGCTCCTGTGTACATGGCAGCTGTCATCGAGTACCTGGCAGGTGAGAGCAGGCAAAAGCACAGTCACCCTTCATTAGGGTTGCATTTCAGCAGTAGAGGCTATTTATGAACAGTAGTAATTAAGAGATGTTTAGTGTTCTTACTTCATTATTTCAGGACACTGAACCACGTTAAGCTTTGTCCGCGTCAGCGCTAGACTCTCCCGGCTAACGTTGCATTTGAGACTGCAGACAGTTGAACACGGTACAAGCTCAATATTAGGCTTGTGCTTTCCATGTTTTGCTATGTTGGAGGTGCCACCTCATTTACAACAGATTAACTTTCCGCAAATACTGTATTTACCCTTTTCTTTTTCTTTCACTTTCACTCCGGAACCAAACTTTTGAGCGCCCATCTTCCGTTAATTCTCTAGCGGGACGTAACAAAACAAAACCACCTGACGACGGACGTGATCACTACGCACCAATACTGATAGGCAGATGCCTCCTTGTTCCAGACGGATTTTTGTGCAAATCGCGACTTTGAGTTTATAGAATAAAAAGTGTTAGTAGAAACCAATAAGATGAATCGGAATTTTGGAACTGATTCGGAACCATTTATAGATCTGTTCAGGGTGTAAACAGAGTACAAATGTGTCACAGCTCAACTGCTTATTGCACGGTGTACTTAAGTCACGATGTACATATGTGTGTGTATATATAATAATAATAATAATAATAATAATTGGTACTTATACAGCGCCTCTATAATATATCCTTTATTTAACCAGGTAAAAAAGACTCATTGAGATTAAAAAAATCTCTTTTCCAAGAGTGACCTGGCCAAGAAAGCAGCACAAAAACTGTTACAAAAACCAAACAAACAAGTACATAGATACACAAAGAACAACAATATACAATTCATAAAATTCACCTAAAATCTTATAGGCAGTTACATTTATCAAGAGTACTAATTTCTTGATTCTTTAAAACTGATTTAAATTCCCTCAAAGAAATGAGCTCTGATCATTTCAAGTCATTCTGTACAGTATTCCAGGAGGAAGGGGCATCATATTTAAAACCCTTTTTGCCTAATTCAGTTCTAACTCCAGGGACTAGCATCTGCAGCGTAATGTGAGAACGTAGGCCATGTACATTTTGTTTTCTACATAAATATGCACAAAAATATTCCGGAAGCAGACCAACTAGACATTTGTATATTAAAGCTAACCAATGCGACTGTCTGTGGGCATACACAGAAGGACACTGAGCAATATTGTATAGGGTACAGTGGTGCCTGAGGTTTCCACAGCCAGTAACAAAACGCAAAGAACAATGATAAACAGAATCCAACTACTGGTTAGATGCATTCATGAAAAGTAGATCGCCATAATCGAGTAAAGGTAAAAAGGTTGCACAGATCAAGTGCTTCCTTACTTGTAATGAGAAACAGGCTTTATTTCTAGAAAAGAAACCTAACTTCATCTTCAACTTGGTAACAGCTTTTTCGATGTGCACTTTAAAAGACAGGTTTTGATCAACAATAATCCCCAAGTATTTATAAGATGTGACCAATTCAGTCTCGACCCCACAAGTTGTTACGATCTTTGGCAGATTATATAAAACCAAAGGACTACAGTACATGGATGGATGTGTGGCTGAAATGTGCTGTTCCTCTGGAAACTCCTGCTACTCTGTATTACACATACATGTTTTGGTTTTTCAGCTGAAATTTTGGAGCTGGCTGGTAATGCAGCACGAGACAATAAGAAAGGCAGAATTACACCACGGCACATCAAGCTTGCAGTGGCAAATGATGAAGAGCTCAACCAGGTACAGCAAAACTCAGAACATATGTGTGAATCATTGTGTAGCACAGATATAGTCACTTGATGCTCGTTTTGGACGGAATCAGCTCAATTTCACCGTTCTGTATCAAAGTGAGACTGAGTGGTCAAGCAGCAGTTCATATCATATCAGTTATAAGGCCACAATGGCAGTAAAATATTGTGGTTAATTGTATTTTATAAAAGACCTGTAAAACAGAGCGTGTATTCAACTGAATCCCAATTATCCATTTGTAATTCGCCTTGCTTGAATGCAGAGATAAATACTGTCTTTTGTGCTTCAGTGTTGATTGTCCAGAGGCACTAATGCACCCAGAGCACAAGGGAATATTGATTAAGTTATCCTGAAATGATTCTTCTTCATCTTCGGCATACTATAATTATTATGATTATTATTGACAGAGCTAGAGATACCCACATTTCAATAGCCAGTGCTCACATAAAGTGGCTATTGTCTTACATTATCCACTCTGTGCTGTGAATCCCAAACAGAGGGGCTCTGAAGGTAATGCTGCAGAGTTTATGCTCTTACTTATCCACATTGATGGCTGCTTCAGGTGCAACAAAGGCTAGCCTGTACAAGAAAGCCTCCAACCAGATACGCATACACATCCAAAGCCGTCTTAATATAAGCTATTTGAAGCCAGTGTAGGCTTAGCTAGATTACACACAGTTCAGGACAAGATGTGCTTTGTGTTTTGGCGCGTCTTTGATGTGTGTTTTTGTGCAGCTGCTTCGAGGAGTGACCATATCAAACGGTGGTGTCTTGCCTCGTATCCACCCTGAGCTCCTATCCAAGAAGAGAGGAGGGAGAGTGAAGGTGGACTCACAGATGGCGGTGCCGGAGAAGGACAAACAGGCCAAGAGAGGCAAGAGAGCCCCCAAAAAGAGCCGAGGAAAACCAGGACGCAAACCAAGGGTCAGTTCAGTGCCATAAAATTATGTCCTGACACCAAATGTATGGCAGATAATACTGACAAGTAAAAAGTTAATGAATGGAACAGATTTGTAAAGCTGCATTTTACTACAGTTTCTTATACATAACTAACAATAACTTTTTATTTACAGTGAGAGCCAAACAATGTATGTTTTTCGTTACAATTTGAGGAAATTTAAACCAAACCAAACATAAATGTCAGAATTTTGTTAGTATTTGCTCCACCTTTTGCTGTAATGACAGCATGCACTTTGGGACTGTGGTAGCCTAGCGGTTAAGGTACTGGCCTTTGGACCAGAACGTCCAGGGTTCAAATCCCACCTCTGCCAATCTACCACTGTTGGGTCCTTGAGCAAGACCCTTAACACACAGATTGTAAGACTGTACCAATTGTAAGTCGCTCTGGATAAGGGCGTCTGCTAAATGCTGTAAATGTAAATGTAAATGCACTTGAGCTGGCATGGACACCACAACATTTCAAAGAACATCTTGTGATATTACTGGAAGCCTGGATTTCTGTCTTCAAGCGTGAATGCTTGATTTGGTTAGGTCAAGTGGTTGTGGAGGTCAGTCAGCACTCCTTGATCTTCTTTGGTCTTCATGTAGAGTGCTGTGATGGATTGTTTTGTTTAAATCATTGTACTGCTGCAGTATGAACTCCTCTCTACAAAGATCTGAACAAGAAATTCACTAGTGCTTTCAGACTTTTGGTCCCAGCTGTACATAAATCTAAATTGAGCATAAATTCAGCTGTTTATTTGAACATATAATAGTTAATTGAGGTTCAAAATCAAGTTCATAAGATATATCAAATGAAATGGTTCTTTCCTTTCTACTTTGTACCCGAGTACAGGTCTAACATCTTTATCTTACACACCAGCAGTTACAGGACGAGTATGGGGAAAGTGTTATAAATGCGGGTTGCGGGTCATGCTAATATTTATTACGGAACTATCTGGACAGAGAAATAATCTCATGACTGTGAGATCAAGAAAACTGTAGTTCTGGTGATTCTCCCGTGTTTCTCATTTGACTGACGTATACACGACATCGATGACTTTATTAGGTACACTGCCTTGTGTCTATTTTTATTTTCCATTTACGAGTTCCACTTACCATATAGATGCACTTTGTAGTTCTACAATTACAGACTGTAGTCCATCTGTTAATGGTCAGGACCACCACAGATCAGGTACTATTTGGGTGGTAGATCATTAGGTGTTTTCGCACAGGAGGAAATTTCTCCTAGTTTTTTAGAACTGTGCCTCCTTTTGTCGCATGTTCACACTGCAGGAACAGGGGACGATTGTAGTTCTTAGGACACCATGTATAGGGACTTTCTTTAGGTCCTACTTCAGAGGAACCCTGAGTGACATAACTATGGGGTACAGTGCTAGTACGTCCAGACATAGTGATGCATGTGTATAGTGATTGGTCCAGACGCCTATTTGGAGCTCAACTGCCATTTGTAAATATACTTGTACACCGGCAGCTTAAAATGGAGAAAACACAGGAAAATGGGCTGATGATGAATTTGAGGCTTTGGAGGAGGAGGTACAATGCGATTTTTAGTCTTCTAAGCAAAATTTTCTCAGCTTACATCATTTCAGCGACACAAAGCGTTCCTACAGGTGGTATGAATGCAAACCCAAAAAAGCCCTGGAACGAATGTAGTTCTTGGGGGATCTCCACAGGGTGTAGTTCCTCCTCTCTATTAGAGACATCTACCATATTGCTCCACCACGTCAGTGTCACTGCAGTGTTGACCATCATAGAACAGAGTAAAGGGAACTAGCAAAGTATGTGTGGAGAAACAGATGGACTACAGTCTGTAATTCTAAAACTACAAAGTGCTTCTGTATGGTAAGTGGAACTGATGAAATGGACAATGAGCATAGAAACAAACAGGTGTACCAAATGAAGTTGCCAGTGATATACATTTAATGAAGATAAGTTGTTCAAAAATTCTAAGAAATTACTTTAATCAGATTTAAATATCCAACATGGTGAAAATACGAAAGCCTTACAGTGATGAGTGGTTCATGTTATTTTCAAAAGCTGGGCAATATACTATCTAAATGGCTGAGTCATATTTATATGCAAGAAAACACTTTCTGCAGACACCAAACAGCGAACTCACTGCTCTTACAGTCAATTTCAGACCCAGACTTTGCATGTTGTATCAAGTCAGTGTAAACAGCAAGCTCCCCAGTGCCCTGAAATAAATAGATGGCATTCCTGCATTCTCACAGCAACTCCAATCACAAAAATCTTAACCAATACATTGGTCGGGTACTGCTCCCTAGTCTTCTCAACACCAACCAAACAGTCACAGTTTTATAATTATTTAACACATTTAAGACCCAGTGAAATGCACGGTCTTGTGTCTGTATGTGTTTTATGAAGGACACAAATCTTTTTTTCCCTTTGCCCATGTTTATGCAGAAGAATGCAGAGAATGACAAAGATGGATTCAACAGCTCGACACTGGAGGATGGACCAGGAGAAGGATTCACTGTTCTTTCAGCAAAGAGTTTGTTTCTTGGACAAAAGGTGTGCTTATGAACTTCCGATTTCTCAAGAATTGTAGGTTTCTCTGATATTCTAATATAGGAAAAACTAACAATTATCATAACAAAATGATTGTCTGTACCAGCTGTCTCTTACAGAGAGTGACATCAGCAAAATTGGAACGATCAAAGTTGAGGCAATTATCAATCCCACGAATGCAGAGATTGATCTGAAAGATGGAGTTGGTAAGAATGCAAGCTGCTGTCTCCAGCAATAATCTCCATATATTGTTCATATTGCTTGTGGTTCATAATGAATTGTTATTTAGAATCAACGTTATTCACATTTCTCTTCGTGGCACAGGTAATGCCCTGGAGAAAGCTGGAGGAAAAGATTTCCTGGAAGCTGTAAAAGAACTGAGGAAAGCACAAGCCCCTTTGGATGTGGCATCAGGTAAGCCTTTCATCCTCTGACCCTGAAGAGAGAATGTGACTGTTCTGTCTATTCAATCTATTTGTATTTTCCTTTTTGATACAGTAGTTCGATGCCCAGCTATTGTTTCTTTCTGCAGCCTTCTGTAAACGCTGACCTTTCTTTTTCTGCGTCACAGTCGCAGTCAGCCAGGCCAGTGGGATGGCAGCACGTTTCATCATCCACTGCAACGTCCCTCAGTGGGGCTCTGAGAAGTGTGAGGATCAGCTGGAGAGGACAGTGAAGAACTGCCTTTCTGCTGCAGAGGAGAAGAAGCTCAAATCAGTCGCCTTCCCTTCCCTGCCTGCTGGAAGGTAAAGCATGTGGTGGCAATGCCATTACCAATGCTAGTAGTATTACTAATATTAATAGTAATGACATGGGGCACTAATTGGGTAGCCCACCAGGGGACGTATATCCACACCAGCTCTGTGTTTTCTGGGGATGTGTGCCATAGTCCCCACTACCCTGATTGGGGAATATGGAGTTAAACCATTAATTCAGCCATTCACTTTCTTATCCGCTTAATCCTGGACAGGGTCGTGGGAAAGCCAGTGCCTAGATACTGGCACGGGGCACAAGGCAGGAACAACCCTAGACAGGTCGCCTATCCATCGTAGGGCACAGACACTCACACACACACACACACCTATTCACACACTAGGGCCAGTTTAAAGTAATCAGTTAGCCTTAAGCATATCTTTGGCTGTGAGAGGAACCCGGCGCGCCCGGATTAAATCCACACAGACACGGGGAGGACATGCAAACTCCACTCAGAAAGGATCCAGACCGGGGATCGAACCCACCGAGCCACCGTGCCGCCTGGGTTAAAAGATAATAAATATAAAATTAAAAGAGCACCATTCACTGGTTTGATAGAGTATCAAAGCTGTGGGTAACTGAGTTGACTCTCGGAACATCTTCTAGTTTTAAGATGTTTTGTGTCTTGTGTTCATTGTGCAAGATGTTTTAATCTCGCAGACATTTCCACCATTAAATCCAGCACTGGAATATATACATGCAAACCCAGTTATCCAGGTGCTCCTTGCTACATTAAACAGTTCGGATAGCGAATATTTGAATAATGGGAGCTTACTGCCATCAGTAATCATAAATCCCTATCTGATTCCTATGTATTCAGAGCCTCCCACCTACTTTCAGTGCTGACTGCATAATATAGTGGTGCAGGAGACTTACTGATTGTGGTGTGTAATATTAGTACCACAAATAATAATCATAAGCCTGATTTACTTAATACAGTCAGAGTCATAAATACAAGTGGCAGCATGGTTGCCTCACAACACCCTGTATGTGTGGAGTTTGCATGTTCTCACATCCCACACTCCAAAAAATGGGTTAGGTCAATTGGACGTTGGTGTGTGTGTGTGTGTGTGTGTGTGTGTGTGCAGGTGCCCTGCTATGAACTGGCACCCTGTCTAGCATTGGTTAATCCATTGTTCTGATGCTGGTTAGCCCACATCCCTGACTTGGATTAAGTGGGTATGGAATGTGAGTGAGTTAAATAGAATAAAATGGTGTAGTAAGAAAAGTGGAGCACACATACTTGGAACAAGTTTGGATTGACACTTTATTAGGTACACCTGCTAGTAGCCTTCAGAGCTGCCTTAATTCTTCATGGCATAGATTCAACAAGGTGCTGGAAACATTTCTCAGGGATTTCAGTCCATACTGACATGAGAGCATTACGCAGTTGCTGCAGATTTGTGGGCTGCACATCCATGATGTGAATCTCCCATCCCACCACATTGCAAAGGAGCTCTATTAGATTGAGAACTGGTGCCTGTGGAGGCCATTTGAGTACAGAGAACTCACTGTCATGTTCAAGAAACCAGATTGAGATGATTTGAGCTTTGTGACATGGCATGTTGTCCTGCTGGAGGTAGCCATCAAAAGGGGTAAACTGGTCAGAAAGGGATGGACATGGTGAGCAACGATACTCGGGTAGGCTGTGGCATTTACACAATGCACATTTGGTATTAAGGGGTCCAAAGTGTGCCAAGAAATCATGCCCCACACCATTTCGCCGCCACCACCAACCTGAACCGTTGAAACAAGGCAGCATGGATCCATGCTTTCATGTTGTTTATGGCAAATTCTGACCCTACCATCCAAATGTTGCAGCAGAAACCAAGACTCATCAGACCAGGCAACATTTTCCAGTCTTAGTTTGTCTGATTTTGGTGAACTCATGTGAATTGTAGCCTCAGTTTTTTGTTTTTAGCTGACAGGAGTTGGACCTGGTGTGGTCTTCTGCCGCTGTAGCCCATCTGCTTCAAGGTTTGATGTGTTGTGGTTTCAGAGATATTTTTCTGCATATCTTGGTTGTAATGAGTGGTTATATGAGTTACTGTTGCCTTTCTGCCAGCTCGAACCAGTCTGTCCATTTTCCTCTGACCTCTAACATCAACAAGGTGTTTTCGCCCAGAGAACTGCCTCTCACTGGAAATTTTCTACGTTTTTTTTCCTGACCATTCTCTGAAAAACCCTAGACATGGCTGTGTGTGAAAATCTCAGTAGATCACTACCAAACCATGCCATGTTCAATGTCACTTAAACCCACGCTGTCCCCCATTCTTATGCTCAGTATGAACTTCAGCAGGTTATCTTCTAGTACTTGACCTGAGGTTAAACCAGCCACCCTTTGAAACCTTTTAACTGAACAAGCCGTTTGCTTACTGAATTTCTCCTACACAAGGAGACGTGTGGATATCACAGCCATACTGGATTTTTACATCAGTACAGTTTTTTATTCACCCCATTGATTTTTTATCTTTTCAGGAATGGTTTCCCCAAGCAAACCGCTGCCCAGCTGATACTGAAGGCCATCGCGAACCATTTTGTTTCAGCGACCACATCCTCGTTGAAGAACATTTACTTTGTGCTGTTTGACAGTGAGAGCATTGGGATCTATTTGCAGGAAATGGCCAAGATGGATGGCAAGTGATGACCCTGCAGTTGTTCCAGTTTGTTGGTAGGTTGCATAGCCTGGATGCTAGCCTGTTTCATCAGGTGAGTTCTGTGTGCCACGCCCTTTTTTTGTTATGTAAAACTGAACTGGCAGGCATTAGCACCCAGGCTAACCAAAAGATTTCGGCTGGGTTTCCAGCTGCTGTATCGTGTGGCTATGTTGTAGATAATTTGTATTTCAGAAAAGATTCAGAAAGTGTATAAAAAAAAGGTTTATGTTTGTGAGTGGAGTACTGTATGCATTTATGTTACCCTGATACCTGGAATGATACTCATTCCAAGTTCATCTGATCCATTTTTATTCTTAGACGGAGCTTGTTTTACCATTTCATGTTGTACAGTCTTTTGATCACTGTTTTTCAGCTAGATTTTCATGCGTAGTTTCTGATACAGTTAGTTTACTAAGGGAAGTGTTTCTCATTCTGATTTGAAATAAAAACCAGATGTTTTACACTGTATGTCGAATCTGTCTGCAGCTGTTCCGGTAGTTGATGATGGAAGAGTTGTTTATGGTAAAATTTTGATTTCTGTTGTTTTCACAGTTCATACTGCTATAAACTGGGACTAGAGGCCTCCGCTCAAATTATTTAGCTGTCGGGACGTTCAACAGCAAGATACAAGTTAGAATTAAACCTCATGGTGGCAAATGCCTGCACCCTGGACTAGCTTTAACAAATATGGTAGTATAGGACATATGACAGTAAAACACATGGGCAGCAAACACCACTGTCAGGCCACAATAGACTGACTAAAAAGAGGGTCTGCTTGAAGTGACACATGGAAGAATGGGAAGTGATGATACACACTTGCACAATTTCCAGTAGTCTGAAGGCAGTCATTCATCACAAACTGCAACAACTGCAGTTGTGGCCTCTGCAGTACGCGTGTTTCTAATAAAATAACCACGACACAGTCAGTTTGTTTACCATATATTTATTCGATTGTAAAAAGTACATTTTATTCATATATATATACATATTTGTAAATTCTGATGACTGTAGAATTAGTTGCAGATTCCTCTAAAATGCAGTACAAGATCATGTTACTTTTCTGAGGGGAACAAATCCAAGTCTCTGACACCCTGGATGCTGATTGGTAAGGCTGTGACTGATACAAGCGAGTAGGATCAAGTCTAGTTCAAGAAGAAAAGCAAATGATTTCCGAGCAACTGCTCAGAAGCTGTTTGTTTTCGTTTATTTATTTATTGTCACATCAGGAGCAATGGCTATTTGTGACCAGAGAAAGTTTCTAATGATGGTCAGACACACAGATTGGGATTAGGGGCCATTTAAAGCAATTCAATGAATTAACCTAACGCAAGCAAACCCACATGGACAAGTGGAGTACATGCATTCTGCACACAGGCAGAGTCCAAGGTAGGGATCGAACCGTGGATCTCTGGAGCTCACCATATCAATATAGAGTCACCAATCACTTTATTAGGTACACCTTGTTTCTACACCCAGTGCCTACTTTATCAGTTCAACATATAGAAGCACATTGTAGAACTACATTTACAGATTGTAGTCCATCTGATTCTCTACATGCGTTACAGTCCCTGTTACTCTGTTCTCTGATGATCAGGACCTCTAGCTGCACTGACTTAACATCTACAAGGTGGAGCAATATGGTAGCTGTGTCTAACAGTGCACAGTGAGTGAACACTGTTTCAAAACTCCAGCAGCACTGCCATGTCTGATCCAATCGTGCCAGCAACACACACACTAACACACCACCACCACCACCACATCAGTGAGTGGGTTTACATGCACTTAATCTGATCATAGTCAGATTTCTGCAGTTATCTGATTCAAGTGGTCATGTATACAGCATACTCCGATTTAGAAATCAGATTAAGAAATCTGATCGAGAGATATGAATTTTACTCCAGTGATTGGATTACTCATAGCATGTATATCCAATTTCTTCACCTGGTACGGTTGCAAGGTCCACCTATTCTAAAGTTTTGACTTTATTTGGCCTCATTTTTCCATTGCGACGGGTGTTTACTCGTGGGACCTGGCAACCCCGGAATTAAACGCACCACAGAATTAAAGGCAGCAAAATCGCTATCGAACAATTCGTGGAGATTCTGAAACGCAGTATATAATTGAGATTACGAAGAATTTGATTATTAAATATGAAATTTTGAAGTTTATCACATTTTTCTGTGAGATCATTGCCTGGTTGCAAAGATCTGATTAGTGCCCGAGTCATACAAAACCCGGAGGTTTCCCATTAATTTCCCATTCCCATGATTTCCTGCAATTATCTGATTTCTAAGTGCATGTAAACACACTCAATGTTACTGCAGTGCTGAGAATGATCTGCCGCCCAAAGAGTACCTGATCTCTGGTTGTCCCTGTGGGTTTCCTGACCATCACAGGACAGAGTAAAGGGGAATAAATTATGTAGAGAAACAGATGGACTACAGTCTGTAATTGTAGAACTACAAAGTGCATCTACATGGTAAGTGGACCTGATAAAACAGACAATAAGTGTAGAAACAAGGAGGTGTAGCTAATAAAGTGATCAGTGAGTGTATACGTACTATAGAAGAACCTTACACTTTGTTTTCATCTGATACTGCAACAGAATTCTGCGCTGTAAACATGCCCGATCATTAAACCAAGCTAAGAATATAACAGCTTATGTTCTTAGAGCAACCTTTGAGCTGCAGTCATACGGGAACACTGGGGCTTTTTATTCTCACAAGCTGACAAGAGACCAGTCAGCAAATTTCCATCAAGTATCAACCCGTACATACATTTTCTTTGGGACAAGTACAATAATATGAAATCCCTCAACCGATTTATTGTGTTTGTGATTTACGTAAGAATTTATACTAAGCAGTTTCTTTGACAAGATTCAAAGAAAAGTGGCTGTCAAGCACAAACCAGCCACAGTTAAACACAGAATTACACAACCATGAGACAGCAACTAGTGCACAGTGATGCCAATACTGTACTCAGTTCACATAATCTTGAGGACTAAAAACAAAGTAGGCTAAAACCCGACATGCAGATTTGTGCTGACAGCACATTCTGCCATTTAGACCATCAAACAGGTCTGACTTTGAACGCAGTCTGGAATGTTTTGGAGATGGTGTTCGCTGGGTGACACCGCATGCAAAGTCTCTGGGTTGGACTGTGGTAGCCTAGCGGTTAAGGTACTGGACTATGGACCAAAAGGTCTAGGGTTCAAATCCCACCTCTGCCAAGCTGCCACAGTTGGGCCCTTGAGCAAGGCCCTTAACCCACAATTGCTTGGATTGTAAGATTGTATCAATTGTAAGTCGCTCTGGATAAGGGCGTCTGCTAAATGCTGTAAATGTAAGATAATTTGTTATTAGTTTGTTACCTGCCTCGTCCTCAAAAAGGCAAATTCAGCCAATTGACCAAATCATGAAATGAAAGACAAACCTTTTGAATATCATGTTCTATGTTGACCAGATTGGAACTACTGAAAAGCCTAAATAGCCTACAAGTATATTTTAATTTGACTTGATTTGACTGGTGTGGAGTTAATGATAAAGCCATTTCTACCATTTTATTTTCCTGACACAGTGCAATCCGTAGACGCTAGAAATAATGTCCTATAGCGTACAGTCATGCTGAAGATAAACCAAAATAATTTACCCTATATGTATTTCTGTTCCAGTACATTTCAAGAGCATCAATATATTAAATCTGCAACAAACGGCTAGAAAACAATCCCAAATCAGCATCTACCTGTTCCCATCGTTGTAGCTCTGTCCTTCTAATTCCAGTGTTGCATTCTTAACCTGAATAAATAACTGTGCAAACTGGATGAACGAAGGAGCCACAGCATTGGGGGTGATGGACATCAGTGTGGACATGTTTATGTGGAGGGTGGGAGAGGGAGGAAAGAGCTTGCAGATTCTGGGTTCTCTCTCATTAGCTCTTCATTTCCAGGTCCTGGTCTTATGCAGTATCATTAGTTTGTGCCAACCACGAGGCGAGTACGAGCACCTTAATGCAGAGAGAAACCAGCTGGCTCTCCATTTCTCCACTGCCTTCTTCTAGATGCTCAAGAATTAACCTGGATGTTCTACTTAACCTCTGACATGTCAGCAGGTTCAATGGGACGAGGTGCTGGAATCAGGGGTACAGGTGACGTGGCCTCTATAAGGGCAGGATTTAGAATGATTGGCAAGGACATGGGGGGGACGCCCACTTGCAATGGTGAGGCAAGTGGCTGCAGTATTAGAGGAGATTGGCTGAGATGAGTCTGGGCGTCTGAGGCATTCTTCATCGACGCGGGCATGGGAGGGGTGGAACAGGGCACCGGAGATGATCTTTCACTTCCTAAGAGAATTGAAAAGAAAGAAAAATGGATGTGAATCTCGCAAAGCTTCAAGGTAAGCTGACCACAGCTTCACTGGCTATAATGTGGTATGGCACACCAGGACAATATGGCTAAAATGCAAAAGCATCGCCTCAAGCTCACCATTGGCACCGGGTGTTGGCATGTCCTGGGGTGATGCAGGTCTGCTTGGGGTCTTTGGCTCTGTAGGGGCAACTGGCACTGGTGAGGGGCATGGCACAGGAGGGGAAGGAGCAGATACAGGAGGAGGAGCAGGCTCTACAGAGACACTAGGGACAGGTTCTGCAAATATCACAGGCACAAAAATAGGGTAAAAAAAAAAAATCCAACACGTATAAGCAGGGCAAAAGCTCTCTGAAGAGCATGAATTTGGTTAAAGATGTCTTCTATTACCTGGCATGACCGCTTGTTTGAAGAGCTCCTCTCTGAGACGAGGCAGGAAGCAGTCAATCCTCTCCCAGGTGATCTCCCACAGAGCCGAGTAACCTGTCCTCGAGTCGGCGCTGTGGAAGATTCCAGCTGTGTCCATCACCAGCAGCATGTTTTTCAAAGACTCAGGGATTGCCTCCAACTATACAGCACAGTTAAGAGACCGGTTAGTTTATTTGATTCAGCACAGCGTCCTCAAAATTCAGCGACGTCTCAAGTAATAGGCAATTTTCAGACCTCTGGATGCAATGGAAGTTGTCACAGCAGAGAAATTATGGAACCAATGGCACAGATTAGAGATCAAGACAATCCAGCTAGAGTATTTAATCTTTGAAATCAAGTGGCAAAACTCAGGAAGATAACATTTGGCACTTGTTTGTTTTGTAACGATTTGAGACAATCTTGTAAACTTGAAGAAATTTAAGAATCTAAAGACCTTTTCTGTGTATGGGCGTAACATGAAAATAATTATACTGGAGAGGACAGAGTTCTTTTGCAGATAATACAATAATAAGTTTGTTGCCATTTTACAGTACAGGTGCAACTCCAGCAGTTACACTAAAGCTATGGGAAGGAACACTCACACCTTAACATAATGTAGCACTGAAAATGCCATAGGCCCCCTAGAAAAATACAAGTATTATTAAAGAAAACAGAGTTTTCTAATAATCTAGTAGTTTGGTTTAAAGAATATAATAATCGATGTCAAAGTTAATAAATTAAATACATTAACAGCATTTTTTCCCCTGTTGTTGTTGTTAATAATCCCAATTTTTATTTCCTATTGCCTACATTCTACATACCATACACTCAATAAGCACTTTATTAGGTAAACATGTACACCTAGTCCTTCATGACTTTATCTAATCAGTCAATCATATGGCAGCACTGCAATACATAGTAAAATCAAGCAGCTTCTGGTAATGTGCAGATCAGTCATTTTGGCTCTAGATTTTACTCAGAATTGCACAATAAAGCAGAAACACCCGGTAAGCAGGTGGAAACGGCTCGTGGAGAAAGGCCCGGCTGGTTTGAGCTGACAAAGGCAATGGTAAATTAGATTACCACTCGTATCACTATTATGATGAACAGAAAAGCATGTCAGAGTCCACAACACATCAAACCTTGACATGGACGGACAATAACAGCAAAAGATGATGTCAGTTTCTATTTCTGTCAACAAACACTAGAAAGCTGAGGCTGCAGTGGGCACAGGCTCACCAAACCTGATCAACTGAAGACTAGATGTAAAATGTAGTCTGATTAATCTGGATTTCTGCTGAGGCACACATCTGGTAGGTCCAGAATTTAGAGTTGACTGCATGAATTGATGGACCAAACCTGCCTTGTGTTAACAGTCCAGGCAGGTGGAGGTAATGTAATGGTGTGAGAACTGTTTTCTTGGCACACATGAATACTAATCAATTATCGCATTAAAACCAGAACCTATTTGACTACTGTTGCTCTCCATCGCATCCTTTCGTGGTCACCATTTACAGTACCCATCTTCTAATGGCTTCCAGCATGATAATGCACCAATGTCACAAAGCAACAGTGCTCTCAAACTGATTTCTTGACCATGACAATGAGTTAAATGTTCATCAGTGGCCTTCCCAGTCATGTCACCCGAGTCCAACAGATCACCTCTGGGATGGGGAGGAATGGGAGATTCGCAATACGAAAGTGCACCCAGAGATTTGCAAGAGCTGTGTGATGCAATCACATCAACATGGAGCAGAATCTAAAAGGAATAATTACAACATCTTTTGGAATCCATGCCACAAAGAATTGAGGGTTTTGAAAGACAAGTAGGCCAGTATTAGTATATTCTTCCTAACAAAGTGCTTAAAGAGTGTACATATACAGGACTAATAGAGAGAGTACCTACAGTATACTAAAAGATGTCTCTAAAAAGTTCACTTGCATTTAATTTCACAACATTCTCTAGCACAACTTCATAGACAATGGATCCGAAACGAAAGCGTTTATTTCTAGTATTAAGAGGCATTTTACTGCGCGGCTTTCTCACCAGGAGGTCACTGGAGCCAGCGTGCATGTATTTGTCCATGAAGTCGAGGATGGTGAGCCAGAGAGCAGCAAACGTAGGTAGAGAAAGCAGGGGTGAGAGATGCTGGAGGAACACCTACGGATGTGAGAATACCAGATGTCTAGAGTTCCCAGTCTTTACACAAAAGTGTAACCCTTGCAGCCCTTTTGCTCTGTATGTATGTATAGCTTTATATATGTATTTAGCTGCAGAGTCTAAATGCCCACATGGTAATCAAGAAAACGTAAACTAAAATCAGGTACTCAAGAAAGCACAAACAAAAAAAAGAGGTATATTTAACATATAAGTGCTCAAAAATATCTATTATACCTTGGAGAGAAGTGTGCAGGCCCTCATCCTGGTCTCTTCCATGCCCCCAACATCTGCTGGGCTGATATTATCTAAGAGCTTAGTCAGCAGTGGAAACAGAACCTGAGATAAAAGAGGTTTAGACTTGTGTCAGCATGAACTCCTCTGTGTTTAACTTGTATTTAATTATCCCATCACATGGGATTGTCTCACCTTGTTGAAGCAGGATTCCCACTCAACAGCGTCCAGGGTTTGCAGATCATGTACAAGGAGCGCCCTCTGGAGGTATGTTAGAGCCTGCATTCGGACCTGCCTCCGAGCATCACAGCACAGCCAAGCCATACCTGCAGGGGTCACTGGAGTCATTTAGTATGCCTAGAGTGGAGGTGAACTTATTTCGGTGTTCAAATTGACATATTTGCAAACCTCATACTGCACCGGGGAGCAGAATGCAGTATAGTGCACAGTATGTGACAATTACCATTTGACATACAACACAGTGAGCACCAGACAATTAAATGCCTTAGCAGCAGTTTACTGACGGGACCATGTTGAAATACAGACATTCAGCATGCTTTGAAGATTCCTCAAAGCATATTCAGAATATTTTAATATTTTTATAATATATTAGATGTCTTGCTGTTGTTTACAAACGCCCCACATACTGCACTTCAGCGGGGTTTACCTGCACGGCCTTCAGGAAAGGCCTAGGATGTTTACGAACTAGCAGCATGTTGAGGTTTCATTATACGGAGTCATTGTAGATTTTTTTATTTTTTTTATTTCAAAGAATCACACTATTTCTCCAAGTCCATGACACATTACAGAAACATGATAACTGACTGGTGTTGACCTCAACAGAGAACCCTGAACAACAGTGGTGTGCATGACAGGGTTGCAACTACAGCTCTCAAAAAAGAACACTGCTTCCCATCAAGTGGCACATGTACAATGCACATAGACCAAAATAGAGCTTCTTGGTTTCCATGAGATCCGTTATGTCTGCAGACAGAAAAACACTGCATTCCAGCATAACAGTCATATCACGATGGTAGTATCGTGGTTTGGGCGTGTTTTGCTGCATCTGGGCTAAGAATGGCTTGCCATCATTGATGTTAAAATGAATTCTGAATTGTAACAGATAATTGTAAAGAAAAAAGGCAGGACACCTGTCCATGAACTGAATCTCAAAATAATGTGACTTGCGCAGCAATACAGCAACCCTACAGCAACACAATGGTTGTGATACCAAAGAAAGTTTAAGAGAGACTAATCAAGTGATTGACTTTTGATACCGAGTAAGCTTGTAGTACATGACCTCCCATTCTAATGAACATATGAGGTCATTCTGGGGTGGAATCTGTTTTTTGCAGCAAGACATGGGTCTGCCGTTTGGTTCAACAGAACAGAATATAGAGTCAGTTTTCCTAGTCTGATATGTTGTAAGAGTAGGCATGATTAATTCATGAAGTGGCCTTTGAGCACTGACAATAGGAAGGTTTCAAAAATCAGACTGATCCAATAAAAGCTTCCATAAAGCTGTGTTTCCAGAGAGCTTGGCTCATTCAGAAAACAAGTAAAGCCTCTCAGCTCCAGGATGTGTGAGATTATTTTATGCCTGACCTTGAAGTAAAGGACACCAGCAGCCAGACCAGAGTGTCTGCGAGTCAGCTTCAATTTTCTTCACACCGGCCTCCAGATGGCGCTGTTCTTCTGCCCAAGAGCTGTAGATACTGGCTGCCCGTGTGTGCAGTGTGTGCATCAGATCCAACAACTACAGGAGAAAAACTGCATTAACCACACAGCACCACACACAACGAACTAAGAATTTCTGCAACAAAATGGAGCCAGAAGACAAGACAAATTGGGATGGAGTGAACACAAACGCCATATGGATATCAATTCAAAACAACAGTTAACATGCAAGGGGCAGTGGGAGTGCATAGCAGCTTAATATTTCCATTCATTAGTCGGAATAATTAAACATTACAATACAAGTTAAATGTAGCAGAAGGTTCTGCTAATGCTGAGTACTTGTGAGCATTATTTCTACAATTTATTTAAGGAGTGTATAACATTTAAGGATATATTCAAGTTATAGGACTAAACACTAAGAATATGTACGCATATTAGCTATGATAGCATATTTAATATGCAGAAGCAGCAATTTTGGAAGGTGCATCACTGAGTGAACCCATGATTTGAGCTGCTATGCGGGAAATCGGGGGTGTTGGAGATCTAAAAGGCCAGCACAGAGACCCAGCAGCAGGCATGATGACTGACGGTAGAGGTAAAAGGGAAAGGGCTGCGGTACTTACGTCCTGACTAACCTGTAAAGACACCGTATGGTAGCTGGCTGGCACCCCTTCATCCTCCTCATCGTCACTATGGGAACGGGACGGCCGCTGACTGGTAGGTTTAGCTCGTCGGGAAACTCCTTCCTTTTCTCTAGGTTTCTTCCGCAGTCGGCCAGCTTTTGAGTCATACTTATGGCCCTTTTTTTTCTCATGCGTACGATAACCTAAAGGAATGCAGCAAGAGAGTGAACAGTACGTTTAAGCACGGCCTGAAACCACGCTTTGTCACATTTACTACTCGTACCTGACTTTTTTGATAACCCGAGGTAACGTTATCTCATCTTTAATCTGTCAACAGCCATAAATTTCAGCAGTAACATGGTTTCCTTGGTACATCATGAAAACAGTTTTTTTTTCCTGTCTCCTATTTGTACAAAGAATAACTACTGCCTTTTTGTGGCAGTGTTCCCATTTGCCTTGGTACAGTTTAAAGCTGCTTTGATCAAGTTGCCTTTATAGTGAGCTCGTAAAGTCCTGTTGACAGCAGGTATCTCCAAAAGTGCACGGAGCCTTCCGATGAATGAAAACCCAATGTCTAATGGCGCAGTCAAAAAGTGCTGAATGTCTTAACTAAGCCTGCTGAAGATAGCTGGATTGAGAGGACGAAGGATAAACAGAGTGAGGGCATACAAGTCATGCAGCTAGATTGCCCCGAGTTAAATGACTCACCCTTAGAGTACAGCTTAAGACACCCCACCAAAGAACTTCCAGACTGACACATCCAATTACAATGCTGTGGAACCGACCCACACTAAGACTCCCTTAATCCCAAAGGAGTCAATCTGCACATATGAGGTCTAAAAAGGAGTCGGTGTGCTCATAGTGAGCTTGCCACAGTGGTTTGTTTAAATAAAACCAGAGGATACAGAATTATGATGTCAGTTGAGAAAGATAGCACAACTTTGTAATTATAGTGTGTTCTATTCCCATTGAGATTTCCCTTAAAGAACGATGCCAAATCCCCCGAAGCATCAACTGCTTTAAGGCATTTTCCATTCCACATTCAAAAACAAGAACTAGCCCAGGCAGAAACCAGCAGAACTTGGGAGTTCTAGTTCTTTAACGGCTTATTTTAGCTGCCTGAAAATTGCTGACAAAAGAGGTATTCATAATTTGTCAACAGTATTACATATAAAGGCTGCTTTATCAATGTACAAAATGCTTCTCTGCTCAAATTCTGCATTTGTGCTGAGAAACAATTACACAGTTTATATACACAACGAGCAGGCAGTGAATAAAACTGCTAGCTCTAGGATGTAGTGCAGAGGAAAAACGCATTCAGTGGGACCCAATATTGGAAAGGAAAGCATCAGGAGTATATTTTTCACAACTGTAATGCTTTTTTGTCACCTAGCTATAAGTTTAAAACGAGCGTCATGTATCATGAGCCAGAACAAACACTAACCTCCATTAAGACTGGCCTCCACAAAGACCCGAATGGCTTTCACACAGAGCTCAAAGTTCTCAGGTGTGACATGCGCAGCATCACGTACAATAAAAGAAAGAGACTCGACACACTTGATGAGGGACTTGGTATCATGCAGGCCCATGTCCTGGCCCAAGGTTAAACTGTACTGGTTGATGAGAGGAGGAGTCGAAGACTTTGAAACTGGAGCCATAGATGCCTTATTACCATCCAGATCATCTTTACCAACCTGTCAACAAACACATAGGGAACACATTTACAGACAGCTCCAGATGCAACTTTTAAAAGTACAGCTTAAATTAATTATTACACATGTACAAAAGAAAGCCATAAATACAAAATACAAATTCTTTCTTTAAGACGAGCTTCATTAAAATACTTAAAGTGGAGTTTTATAGCCGCAAAGTGTACACAAAGCATAGATTTTAGGAAAACTACAACTTAATTAGCAGTCACCTCCAGAATTACTGGCAGACCTAAAGATGAAGTACATTGCCCCAGTAGTGGATACTGGCATTTTCAGGCATGTAGGTATACTTTAACCTCTTGAGACCTCATTACCCTCTTTTATGCATAAAAACTGAGAACCGTCTTTGAACAGGAGGTGTTTTTGTGGAATGCTCAAGAACGTCTACAAATGAGGACTGAGTTAAGCAGAATGAAGTATGAGGAGCAGCAAACCCATAACGTCATGTCCTCAAGTGGGGACGCGAGGTTAACATAAAAGTTAACACAGCTTCGTCTTAATTTATTTACGTATTCCCTAATTTTCCACTGTGTTGATATATTATTACGTACAAATTTGGAGTGTTTCAAGCCCAGGGAAACAGGAAGCTATGAATGATCGGTTATGGGTTCCTAAACACTAAAATTAAGTAGAATTATTTTGACAACAATAATGACGCTGACTGTAAATTTCACTAAAGCAGGGTAAGAGTTACTGCGCTGTTGTAAGGTACGCTGGCAAACCTTTTCGTATTCAGCCAAGTACATTGTTAACTTTTGTTTAATTTTGGCGAAGTCTACTGATTACACCATGTAACAATTTTCAAAAAATTTTTTGTTCCCAGTTGTTAAGTGTGTTTTCCTGATTGTTTGTACCCTAAAGGACTAGAAAAAAGTTATTATTCCCTGTAAACTTTGCTTTTGTGGTCAGCACAATGATATTTTGAAATTGATCTATTTTTAAGGATATTCGCCATATTTCAAGATACTTAAGAAGCTTCTGGAATTGTGAGAACTATCAAGAAGTTTTTAGAACGGTCCAGAATTATCTAGAACTTTCTGGGACTGTACAGAATTGTAGGTAGCTGTATAACTACAGTTCTATAGGGCCACTATAGCCCTTCCTGAGAGACGGAGAGACATGATCTAATTGATTGGGATTGCATAGTAAGTGGGCAACAGCTATCACAGACAAAGGGGAAACTGACCTAGACAGGACAGACAGGTGTGAATTCATTCTCTATTCAGATTCTGATAACGACAGTATTCACACTTCCCCCCACACCCATTACAGGAGGAGCTTAGGAAGGACCACTACTTTCAAATGTAGATATTGTGTGTTACTCTGCTACCGGGTGATCAGTCTTGCTCTGCTGAATCCTCAGTACACTCTTGTACTTTGGTACTGCATGGAATAAAGATTGACCATTTTTATCGAGTTTGGAGAGACATCCTTTTTCCTTACAGTACACAGCAACTTAGTCCATTTCGATGGCATCAAGAGGTTACATACATCCAGCAGACGCATTTTGCTGTGTATGTGGCCATTTTATAAAGACAAGAGTAAAAGTACTCTGTGGAAGCATCTGCTAGTGTGTGAGGCCTACAAAGCATACTTCGGCATGCCTGTTGGTGACCTGTTTCTATAATAAAAATTCATAATTTTCGTTTCCGTGGTCACAAAAGCGAAGTTTATGATGAATGTAAGCAATTTTTAATTTGTTTTAGACATAAGCAATTGGAATATAACATTAAAAGCTGGGAACAAAACTTGTGTTACATAGTGAATTATCATTGACAGTCACTTAGGGAAAAAAAACAATAATTAGCACAAATTCCCCAAAGCAATTTACTGAAAGCTTAAATATGCGTCCATATAACAGGAGGCTTTCTTGGGATTCCGTCAAGGAAATCCCAGTTTCTAGACTACTGGAGCGTTCGCCTAAAGGCCAAGGCCAAGGCTGTATCAAATGTTCTGCTTTTGTACATGTCACTCTTGGCAAAAATACAATACAAAAATAAAGAGCCTGACACGTTAAATGTAGGCAGCATAAAATAGAAATTACGTAATGTTTTTCTGTACTTACCACTAGCCACCCCACATCAACATCAGTAGAAGAGCGGGGTATTCTAGACTTCCCGTGTTCGGTGTAGACCTCAGAATCTGAGGTATAGCCACGGTCTGAAGTGACTTCACTCAGGTGGTATGAGCTCACTTCACTGTCGGACTGAGCACCTGGTGAACAATGTATTTAAAACGCAGTTTTCAACACCACATCACTTTTGATCAAGCTCATTTTTAAATCAACGCAGTCAGCTGAAGTACATAACACTCTGGCAGTGCATTTCAGGGTCTGTGTTATTACCCGTGTCACTGTCTGGGCTGGTGCTGGTGACCTGCAGTGCAGCTGGAGGTTTGACTCCTGCCCCAATGCACTCCAGCAGAGTGAAGAGTGTGTACCAGTCATCGGTGCAGTGGATGTTGGCAGCATTGGTTTTGAGCAGCTCGTGTAGGCCATAGGCCACCTCGCGACTCACTCTGGACAGCACGTGAGGCTTCATCATCAGCAACAACCGCAGAGACAGAAGGACCTGTGCCAACAGGGAACATCAGGTACTCGCATTGTACCGGCGACCGACATGGTATACAATAGGGATGGGAATCTCACAATTCGATTCGATTATTTTTTCGATTTTTTTTCTATACAGGATTTATTTTTTCTCACACTGACTCTATGACTTCGGTTTGTAGAATGTGGGGATCGTGGTGTTAGAAATGCCAGCCTTAAACCATATGACTAAGTGATTTCACTGTCTCAGACAAAATTCCCATGTCAGAATAAAATTATAATTCTTGCTAGAGTTGAGTCGTCCTCGTGTCACCTTGATCGCTCGGTACAAGATGGTCAGGATCACTGTCTGTAAGTTTAGACCTACAGATATCTGACCAATTAATGGAAACACTGCATTTTATTGTGCTACATTTATTTCTAAATGTATTTGGGCTATTTATTGTTTTGTATATTTATCACAATTCTATGCAAATTACTGCTCTCCAAAATGTAAGGGAAATTATGAAAATGTAAAATCCAAGCACTGAAATAACACTGGATCTTAAGATACCATTACAGTTACCTTTTTATTTACTGATCTATTACTATTATTACTATCATCGTCATCATCATCATCATCATTTTAGGTGTGTGTTTTCAAATGTTTTGAAATAATCTGAAAAGGAATCTAGTGGGAGTCTTGCAAATATAGTGACCATACAAGGTTCCTTTAGTCTGTGCTTAAAAACTCTGATCTATCTTTAAATGTGAGAGGGTGTCAGACTTCAGTCTACTAAAAGTATTTAAGTATTATCTATTAAGAGCCTTTTCTATTAAAGTCATTTGGCTATTTATGGGTTAGTGCTCTTTTTTATTTTAAGCATCATTTCTTCTAAGAATTTTATTTTTTTTTCTGTTATTATTGAATATATCTTTATGCTGCTGTTATGTTATGTTGCTGTGGGACTGTGGTAGCCTAGTGGTTAAGGTACTGGACTATGAACCAGAAGGTTCAAATCCCACCTCTGCCAAGCTGCCACTTTTATTTCTGCCACTTTTATTTCCAGGTGATGCTGGCAGCCAAGGGAAATAATAGTGCCTACATGGGCAGCTCACTAGGTTGAGACAGACCCTTGTGCGCTTTGGTCCCATCTCTCGGAGCAGATGGACACGCTGTGTGTACAAACCTGTGAGCTGATGTCCTCTCTGCGCAGCAAGCGAATAGCAAGCCGTAGCAGTCCCACTACTGCTCTCTCCACTAGAAAGCAGCTCTCATTAGCATGCACACACAGGTGATACAGATGGTCACGCACAGTCTGCCACACGCATGAAACCCGGTCCCTGCAAGCATCCAAATAATATTACACACTACAGGAGCAAAAAGTCATTACCTCTTTAAAACAATCCAAATACATCCAATTTACATGGTTATTGGAAGACGGCAACTGAGTACAGAAACTTAGCTGGAAAATTCATCCATTAACATGAATCTCTTGGGAGACAGTGTGAAAATGCTTTTTCATATAACCAAGGTATCACTTCACCTATTCTCCAGAACAATGCGCAGAAGCATCTCTAGACAGAAAGCAGCATCTTCTTCATCATAGGTCTCTTCATCAGGAGTCACTGAGATCAACGCCTGGAACACAGACATACAACATTCGTACACATTTAGAAAAATAAGTACTTTCTTGATTACAATTGAAATTTCCAGAACCTATTTTTTTTTTTTTGTGGATAAAAGTACACAGATGTCGTTTTCCGGCAAAAAAAAAAAAAAAAAATACACCTAGCAGTACTTGGAACAGTATGGGTTTAAAACTGCTCACAGCAGCAATGGTTAAGATACTAAGGTACCGAACTACCGACCAGAAGGCCCAATAGGCCGATATTCAAAAATGGTTGAGAAAACACAGAGAACCATTGTTTCCTGCATTAGAATTTGCAGCTCATAAATTGTGTCTACTGAGTGACTAAAGACAGAGATGCTGAGGTTCAGAGGAGGGTGGGGCCATTTATGAGAAGATGAAAACTTTGTTTCCAGGATTTTAACTTACTGCTCTTAACTGGGATTAAAAACAAAAATGCTGATACCATGTGCACTACTCTAACATTGTTTAGTCTACTTTTTTTCCAAGAAAGAATGTGATAGTGTTATCTGGTAATAAATGTTATAGTTAAGAGCAAACTTTTATATTTTTATTTATTAAAAAAGACAGACATCACGTTTATAGCTTAAAAATTTGCATTTAAGTTCAGCAATTTGGTGTCTCATTTATTGTTCTTAGTTTTATCAGTTGCAAAAAAATAAAAATAAATTGTGATATCGGCATTATATCTCGGCCATCGGTCACCGTGTTCTCTAAATATTGGCATCGGCCATTAAAAAAAATGCATTTTGGTCAACCACTACTTTAGACCCACACAGACCTGAACTGTACGTTGTATATCTGTATTAACTGTACGCTGATCTGGAAGAGCGCCTACTAAACGACCGAATGCGCGGGTTTGAATGTGGTTTGTGAGAACAAATGTTCTCAAGTCCTTTAATAAAACCCACAAAACTTCAGAAGTGATAGAGATCTTGCTTCTTGTGTGGTCTTCCATGTTGACACCAGAAAGTTAATTCCAGTCACTTTTTTTGCAGTCTCGTCTTTGTCTGTTTCACACTTGTAACATGGCGCTAGCGTTTCCAAACAAAATAGCTTTTTTAAAGAGTGTTGATAATTTCAACAAAAGGAAAAACGCATTATTTAAAGACGCTGGAACCCTGGATATTAGGGGTTTAACGATACACGCTGCTCACAATTCGATTTGGTTATCTTATATGATTTTTTAAATTTATTTCTGAATGATAAACAATGCACATTTTCTTCTTGTTTTCTTTTAAACAAAAACTATTTAGACCCCTACAATTAAAATAAATTACTAAAAAAAAGGTTTACAAAAGTAAAAGTAAATAAAATGTTCTATTGTGGCTTCACCATATATTAAACAGCTGAGTGAAAAATTCCTGCAGAATAATAATTAAAAATAATGTGTACTCATCCCTTATTAAGAAAATTAACAAAAATAATCTTTGATCCGCTTTAATCAATTAAATTAAAAAATTACGAGTTTTAAATGCGTACGGGAGCATGAGGCACATTTCAAAAAATGCAACTGCCTTTGATGACATTGTCAATCTCCACGATGCACATGGCCACACTTTTGCATCGCAAAGCATCGTGTCACGAAACATCGTCACACCCCTACTAGGTATAAATAAATATGCATATGAAAAATAGGAGTATTCAGGACTACATCTTTGAATATGGACAGTTCAGACGGCTTGAGTAAGGAGTGACATTTGAAAAGCAGACTGACATGCCTTACCTTCATGAGCTCCTGTAGTGACTCCAGCTGCAAAAACTTACTTTCTGTGATCAGCTTTTCAGGGTCACAGTTCTGAAAAAAAAGATACAAAAATTAAAAACAAAAGCAGTAGCAAGGTGTTGTTTACAGATGTTTCTGCAGATCAAAAATATTTAGAAGAGTGGTTTCTGACGATCTCTGGGAAAAAAAAAAAAAAAGCTAAACCATGTTTACAAGAAACTCGCTTATGTAAGAAGAATAAGGAAACCTGGTGCAAACATTTATTGACATTTAATGGAAACAGTTTCATGATTTCAAGTCTAATTCATGCTGTCAGGGATGTTTTATCTTAAGAGAAGAATCTGGCTTTGGATTCATGATGAATCAAAATTTATTGAAGCCCATTAACGACCTTAAGGTACACAAAACTAGTATACAGGTAAACATTTCATACTTTCTCAGCTTTGGTGTTCTGAAATGTGCTAGAAATGTGGTGTATGAAGAATCATCTTAACTTAATTCAAATGAATGCCAGTTTCTCTACCTTTATACAGAGCAGGGCAGCCTGCTTAGCCTCTTGGTTCTCAGTAGAGGGCCCTCGTAGTCCAGACTGCTCTGCTCCACCACTCAGCGTCAGCCAGTTAACAAAGCTCAACACGGCTGACTCTCCTCTGAGAAATGCACAATCTTTAGTGAGCTTGTCAAGTGTAATGTAGCCAGTTGAGGGACATTAAATATTTTACCTGTTTGCTGGCGTCTCTTCACGCTGTAGAGATATCTTCCCATTAGGCTCGACGAAATCCTCAACCTTACAAGACAGCAGGAGATTTCTCTTACAAAACGTCTATACCCATGAAATCTGTCTTCATGACAATAGATGGCAGTGTAACACACTTATGTGAAACCCAGCCAACTCTCTGGAGTCTCACATCTACAAAGTTAGTCTGACATGGGTGTCTCTTGCTAGAAAGAATCCATGCGAGTCTCTCACCTCTACCATGGATTTGGGTAAGAGCTCAGCCCTGAAAAGTTGTAACATGGCATCCATGATGTTCTTCCAGCCCTCTCGCAGAATATCACCATGCCGATGAGCAAGGTTGAAAACGGTCTTCGCTGCAACCTGTGCCTTCGCATTGCTGCCAAAGACTGTGGGCAGGTTTTCCACAGACTGCGCACACAAAACAAATCATCAGACACGCAGCAGGGCTGATTGCTCAGAAAAAGAGCAGCAGCAACAACAACAAGCTCTTACCTCACTGCTGAGTGTGGTAAACTTGCAGAGGGAGATTATTAAATTATCAAACACGTCACTGAAGCCGTAGTGGGCCGAGATCATTGCGCATTTCCTACAATGGGTACAAATAAAACATACTCTTTACATGTGTGCGTGAAACAGCTGGTTCAACAAGCAGTCTGATAATCATAATGACCTTCGATCTGATATTACTATAGATTCTGCAATGAATCTTGTACCCTACCTGAAGCCTGCGATGGCCTTTTGAATAATTGTGTCCTCTAAACTCTTGTCGAAAACATAGGAGAGTGCAGCTATGGTTGGGCCCCAGGTCATGGTGAACAGCTCGTGATCATAGCTTCCTGGAGGCACGTGAAGGAAGATACCTTCAGAAGTAGCCCCTCTGTGTAGCAACACACTCCATACATAGTTCTCCTTTACGAGGCCTTTCTGCTCATCGGGCATGACGATCTCTTCATTCCTGCAGGGCAGGGTTGCACATACAGTTTCATTTAAACCCCACATCAGGGTTGAGAGTACACTCAGTTGTTCAGTACAGATGCTCCTCGATTTACAATGAGGTTACATTCCGATAATCCCATTGTAAAGTGATTGTAGCATAAACCAAGGAGTTTATTATAAACTGCAAGCTATATCCAAGCCTAGCTTACCTTAAGCATGCTTAAAACACTTACATTAGCTTACAGACGGGCAAAGTCATGAACACAAAGAATATTGTATAATAAAGTGTTGAATATCTCATGTCATCTATTGAATACTGTATTGGAAGTGAACCACAAAAACAAAATATTAATCTATTGGCAGCTGCCTGGATACCCAGCATCTGCGAGAGAGTATTGTACTTCGTATCGCTTGCCCGTGGGAAAAAACTAAACTCAAATTTCAGAACACCGTTCCTGCTGAATGTGTATTTATGTGTATTATCAGATTCCCATGGTAAAGTTGAAATATCACAAACCAATCCATCATAATCCAAGGAGCGTCTGTACAATAATTTGAGTCATCTTTAGACAGCCATTAAGTACTACAAATAAGCCCAGGCTTACTTGATGGCATTGTAGATATCTTCCAGCATGTCCTGATCAAAATCCTTCCCACCATTCACACCTTTCAGATTCTTCTTGAATTGCTTGATCATTTTAAAGGAAGAAAGGAAGAAATAGATTACACTTCTGTAACTTCACCCTACCTCAGCAGCCTATCACCTTTCAAATCCAATAACGGCCCTTCGGTTTACTGACTGGTGCCCCTGATGTGTTGGGAGTTGAGCAGACTGGTCTAAAGCCTAACTCAGCCAAATAAACACACACTGGCTGCTGAGTGATGGCGTTAGGCCACTGTTTTACCGCATGCCTTCCTCAAGGCAGGTTAAAACAAGAGAAAGCTAAAATCCCCAGAGAGGGTGATGAACAGAAAAAGAAATAAACAAAGAAGTAAACACTGAGAATAAGGGGTGGGGGGTGTACCAGCTGGGTCTGTGTTGTCCCATACTGGAGTTCTGCTCCAGACACTCACTATAGCTGCCGAAGATAAAAGACAGCTGGCTTTTCAGTGTCAAGGGCTCCACTTTCACTTAGAACACTATTCTGCTACTTACCCCCGGAACCATGCAGTGGACCTATGATAGAACTGACTTTAAACGTTGGGTGGTGGATTACTGTAATTATTATTGGTACTAAAAGCTGCTGTAAATGCACGGCTGACTAGTGTGTAAACTTGTTACTTCAACACTGGTTGCAAACATCAAAGGGGGAAAAACTGAGGCATGTGTCTGTACTAATCACCTTCTCACAATGGCTGTCAGCCATGATAAAGCAGAAGAGTAGAATGACCTCTTGGAAATAGTCAGACTGACTGGAGCTACCAGATGTAACACTAGCACCACAGATGCATAAATTACACTAAGGCTGGTAAGTACTACTACCATGTACCTACACTTATTTGTTATTTTAGGAGACACATTTACCAGGTTCACAATGCAACTGCCCGCATGTAGAGATACACGATTTGTCAATATGTGGTCAGTAGCGGTCTTGTGTTAGTCTTTTTATCTAACTGTGCAAAGCAACGGACAGGCTACAAAGCAGCCCAACAGTGAAGGCAGATGACCCTAATCAACAGATCATGTGTATTTCACCGATAACAACATTAAAACTTGACTTCCATAAAACACATTTTTAAGAAAGGTGATCGCAAAATTTTCCAATATGGAAATTTGCATGTATAGGCAGCTCTGCCAAAAAAAGTGTTTCAGTAACACTGGCTAACAAGTACAGTGGTGTTTGAAAGTTTGTGAACACTTTAGAATTTTCTATATTTCTGCATAAATATGGCCTAAAACATCATCAGATTTTCACACAAGTCCTAAAAGGAGATAAGAGAACCCAGTTAAACAAATGAGACAAAAATATTATATATGGTTATTTATTTATTGAGGAAAATTATCCAATATTACATATTAGTGAGTGGCAAAACTATGTGAACCTCTAGGATTAACAGTTAATTTGAAGATCAATGGGTGACAATCAGGTGTGAGTGGGCACCCTGTTTCATTTAAAGAACAGGGCTCTATCAAAGTCTTCACAACACATGTTTGTGGAAATGTATCATGGCACGAACAAAGGAGATTTCTGAGGACCTCAGCAAAAGAGTTGTTGATGTTCAAAAGGATGGAAAAGGTTACAAAACCATCTCTAAAGAGTTTGGACTCCACCAATCCACAGTCAGACTGATTCTGTACAAATGGAGGAAATTCAAGACCATTGTTACCCTCCCCAGGAGTGGTCGACCAACAAAGATCACTCCAAGAGCAAGGCGTGTAATAGTTGGCAAGGTCACAAAGCACCCCAGGGTAACTTCTAAGCAACTGAAGGCCTCTCTCACATTGGCTATTGTTAATGTTCATGAGTCCACCATCAGAAGAACACTGAACAACAATGGTGTGCATGGCAGGGTTGCAAGGAGAAAGCCACTGCTCTAGAAAAAGAGCATTGCTGCTCGTCTGCAGTTTGGCTAAAGATCACGTGGACAAGCCAGAAGGCTACTGGAATAATGTTTTGTGGATGGATGAGACCAAAATAGAAGTTTTTTGTTTAAAAGAAAAGCGTTATGTTTGGAGAAAGGAAAACACTGCATTCCAGCATAAGAACCTTATCCCATCTGGGAAACATGGTGGTGGTAGTATCATGGTTTGGGCCTGTTTTGCTGCATCTGGGCAGGACGGCTTACCATTATTGATGGAACAATGAATTCTGAATTATATCAGAGAATTCTAAAGGAAAATGTCAGGACATATGTCCATGAACTGAATCTCAAGAGAAGGTGGGTCATGCAGTAAGACAACGAACCTAAGCACACAAGTCGTTCTACCAAAGAATGGTTAAAGAAAAATAAAGTTAATGTTTTGGAATGGCCAAGTCAAAGTCCTGACCTTAATCCATTCTAAATGTTGTGGAAGGACCTGAAGTGAGCAGTTAATGTAAGGAAACCCACCAACATCCCAGAGAAAATTCCTCCAAGTCAGTCTGCAGGACTGATCAAAAGGTTCACATACTTTTGCCACTCACTAATATGTAAAATTGGATAATTTCCTTAATAGATAAATGACCAAGTATAATATTTTTGTCTACTTATAGGACTTGTGTGAAAACTTGGTGTGTTAGATCATATTTATGCAAAAATATAGAAAATTCTAAAGGGTTCACAAACTTGAGCACCACTGTATATGAAATGGCTGACAGTCAGTTGTAGTTCAGAGATGCAACACTTACCTCTACAGTCATGGGGATATTTTGTTTGCGCACATTATGGTTGTGTTGATCCGTATTTAACATAATGACAGCATATGCCAGGGCAAAGCCAGCATCATTTGACAAGAAGGGATTTCCATTCACTTTCTGGAAATGGAAGAGAGAACAATATTTTGGAAACAGTATAAAAAACTAATCTAAAAGCTACACAAAAGTATGGGGGTAGATCATTCACTAAATTCAAAGAACTATCAACTTTGTGATCTAGTTGCTCTTTAAAGGTCAGACCATAAATCAATTTCTAATATAATAAACAGATGAAAAAGGGAACAGACCTTGTCACATCTATGTATTCCGTATGATATGAGCTCACTTGCTTTTTAGACTGAGTCTAAGTAAAAACATTACTATGAATACTTTCCAGGTCACAGACGGAACAGCCTTCCCGATTTAAAGCATGCACTCTGAATGTTATTTCCACCCGTTTATCCTGTGTCCCCTACTACAGAGGCTTATGTCACATTTCCCTCGGTAACATTTTCCTCTTCCCTGATTACCTGAAAGACTAATGGGCATGTCAGTCATCCCTACTGAGTTGCTATTCCAAAGTCACTAATTACCTGATGATAGGGCCAGTTGGTGGTCAGGATTGCCTTAGCATGTTGTAATGGAAGAAGTGTGTTGGTGTGTGTGTGTGTATCCTAGTAATTGTGTTCAAGTGTGCAATGCTCTACATTCTATTTACAGTAGGTGTGTGTGTGCACTATGTAAGTATGCATGAGCGCAACTGTGTCCCCCCTGCCAAGGTGAACGTGTACAGGGCAGCTGACTCACATGCCAGTTGTCCGTGAAGGTCTCCAAGAGCCGCTGAATGACTGGTGCTTCTCCAGGAAGGCGAAAAGCCTCCAGATACAAACGCAAGGCCTCGTCTATCCGCAAGCCTTGGAAGCCGAACGTGCTGGAAACAAAAGACAAATTACTTAAGACACTCATATCGACTCATTGAATGAATGAATATCTCATTTGCATCACACTGGCAAAAGACAGACCTGACATCACAACGATAACACAAATCAGTGTTATGAAATATGAAACCCGATCTTTATTTTATCCAAAGACACAACCTAGTGGGTAATGCACTATTCAAAACAGATTTTTGTACTTTACATGAGCACATTTTATATAAGCACAGGAAAAAAACTCAGTAAGCCTAAAACAAGGCATCATTTATTCTTGCCGTAACTCCAGACTCTCAAATGTGTACGTTCTGAAATATATGCACTGCAATCAGCTAAACCGTCCTAGAGGTTAAGTATTGAAACTTAACACATACTTGACAAAACTGTCAAGCAACTCCATGTTGTTCCTGTCACTGATAAATTCTCCAATCATCTTCTTGTCCAGGCGAGGGTTTTCCCGAAGCCACTGCGCTACCTCCATGGTGTCCATTGGGCTGCTCAGCAGACCTTTTTCCTGCAGAAACTGGATGCCTTTCTTAGGCTTCTGATTAAACTGTTCTGTACCCGTGATGAGAAGCTGCAAATACAGAACACAAGCACACTCACCTACACTCTACAGCTAGAACATATTATCAATGACATTTTGCCATTTCATTTGTAATTTCATTTTATATACCCTCTTGATGCAGTTTGGACACAAGCCAGAGACCAACCCTAGACAGCGTTTTTTAAAAGATGTTTAATTAAACTAAGTACCTGGAGGAAACCCACACAGAATATGGAGAACATACAAAGCCCGCGAACGAAGTAGACGAGCTGGATTGTAAAACCCTAAGAGTTCACATTATCTGAGTGAACTCTTAAGAGTTTTACAATCCAGCTTGTCTACTTCGTTCGCAGGGTGCAGGTCTTCTTTTAGTTCCTAGAATTAAAAAAGTCACAGCAGGGGGAAAGGCTTTCTCATACATGGCCCCCCAACTATGGATTAAACTACCCACTTTCACTCGAGACTCAGACACACTCCAAATTTAAGTCTAGGCTAAAAACATACTTATTTGCGAAGGCTTTTGACTAGATTTAGACTGGGATGCATGGCATGAGTCTGGAGTCATGTCTGGCCTGCCTGCCTTGTCCGTTAGCCAGGAGTGTCGGGTGGTTGGTCTGGCTGAACTGGGCTTCAGTCCTCTTGATTTTGACTCGTGCATCCTTGCCTTGGTCTAAGGGCAGAGCTGGAGGTTCATAGTCAAAGAGCGTCAAAGAGAGTCATAGTGATCAGAGATGTTGGGTTGCTGTCTTCTGCCTCCTGTGGGGTTGCCGATGTCTCATGTGATCCCTCTTGGCTGTGTTACCTACCAGTTCTCCTCTCTCTAGCTATGCTGCTATAGCTAATGCTGCCGGGGTCTCATGCTACACATGGCATCAGTGATTGTTAATAGACACTGTGCTCTTATTCAATAACTAATTACATTTTCTGTTTTCTCTCAGAGCTGTGCTCTGAGGTCCAGGTCCAGCCCCACACATGATGTTCATCCGCTGCAGCTTCACTCAAGCTGCTTCCGTCATCAGCTCCAGCCCCACCATACCCAGACCACATGAAGCATGACTCCATGACTTTAGTTTCATTCTTAGATTTATCATCTATGCCGCCCAAGGAGGTTGGGTCCCTTTTTGAGTCTTGGTCCTCCTAAGGTTTCTTCCTCATAACACTTAGGGAGTTTTTCCTTGCCACTGTCGCCCTAGGCTTGCTCAATTTGGGATTGGATGTAGATATTAGGAGATAACCTAAACTTGTAAAGTTGCTTTGAGACAATGTTCCATTGTAAAAAGCGCTAAATAAATAGATCTGACTTGACTTGATGCAAACTCCACATTGTGCCACCACGGCATCCCAAATATTCTGTTTGACTGAACCACATTCACCTTCTCATTTGTATAGCTCTATAACTCCGACTCCATTATACATCTATGCACTGATTAACAACCATCCAATTAACGTCCATTCGACTGAGGTCTTAAAAACGATAAATTATAGAAGAAAATAAGTCGTCTTTTAATTCTGGACCACTGGTCAAAAATTAATTAAAGCTCCAAGATCACCGGTTTGATTCCGACCCTGGGCTGAGTCTGCACGTCTTCCCCATGTCCACGTGGGTTTTCTCCAGGTACTCCGGTTTCCTCCCACATGCCAAAGACATGCGTGTTACTTTAATTGGTGTTTACAATGTGCCCTTAGTGTATGAGTGCGTGTATGAAGGTGTAAGTATGTGCCCTAGGATGGATTGGCGCCCCGTCTAGGGTTGTTCCTGCCTTGTGCGCTGTGCCACCGGCTAGACACAGGCATGTCAGAACAAGCGGATAATAAAATGAATGAATGTGTATTTAACTGACATAAATATTATTTATTTCATACTTTAAAGTTTTGTTTACATTATTTAATTTATTTTCATGTTTGTTTGTTTATTTAATGTTGCTATCAGCATTAGTGGCCATTTCAGCTACATACACACAAGGTTACCTCAAGATTAGTCTCTCACTATCGCACGTCAATGCCAATTTAGCGTAATCAATTAACCTAATGCACGTCTTTAGACTGTAGAAGGAAACCTGAGTAACCGGAGTAAACCCCCACGGAGGACGTGCAGACTCCACACAGAAAGGACCCAGGCTGCTCCACCCTGTGATTGAACCCAGGACCTTCTTCCTGTGAGGAGTTATTTCAATGAACATTAACTACTTGCATAATTAGGAACTAGGTGATGGTCTGTGTTGTGCACAAACACTTAAGTGTCACAGTTTTCTCTGCCAAGAAGTAAATAAAGTGAAATGGAAAAGTTTGTGGTCTGTTAAAAATTTTAGAGTGTTTAAAAGGTGATAATGCATTGCCTGTTCTGACTAATTAAGTGTTTCTTCAAGTGGACTCGATCCCTCCTGGTTGTGTGCAGCGACGTATGTTTATTTATGTTTATTATTTATCTCATTGTGCTCGTTTATTATTTAGTTCTACAGAGTGTGTCACTTAACAGTCTGACAATGGATTTGATGACTTTGGGAGGGAGCGACGTACAACAGTTCAGGCTTAAGATGATGTGTAGATGGTAGCGTTCCACTCAGCGGTATCTTTGGTGCATTCATGCATCATTTACACGCAGTTTTCTTGTGAAAATACCCTTTATATTTACATTACAGTAACATAAGACTATATGTCAATGTCCAGTCAACAACCATTTCGGTCAACGTCCAGTTTCACAGAACATAAGGTAGTTAAATGGAGCATACCTTTAAAGTGATTAACCACTTCCCCCTCTCTTTCCAGTAATTGTATTATAAAATAAGATTTAGAACTGCAGTTTGATTAGCAAAGCTATTACGATATTACTGAATTGTACTGAATTACAATTACTGAATTGTAATGAAGTATTCTGAGAAAGTGTTCTGCCATAATACTCATACCCAAGTCTTATAAGCTGATAAGACTTTCAATTACATGAAAAACACAATAAGTTGTTTGTCCTGTTAAGTGCAGTGTATATAGAAAACCATCACATTCTCTCAAAATCCTTACCCTGATAATTTAAAAAAATTCAATCTAACCCTTTGCAGCTGTATTTACATATTATAACACTCAACGTGTGACAAGTACAAGTGAAAATATAACTGTTAAATTCTGTTCAATTGTTACAGTGTAATTAGCAAAATAACTGGTTTGGATAAGTGATCAGACACTATAGAGTAACCATTATAAACTTCAACAAAACACAATCACCAGACTAACTGGATGCCACCTGACTTAAAATGTAGTGGCTTTGATTATGTCAGTATAATACCAGCTGCTCTGTCAGGATTCCACTACAGTGGTTGGTAAGGTGCTTTCAAAAGGGCTCGGGGATAAAGCTATGGAAAGTTAGGAGAAGAAAGGAAAGTTTTCAGAGACTTGAACTACTCCATTGAGTACTGTTCAGAGCATCATTAAAAACTGGAAAGTGAGTAGCCTAAACTGGCCCATCCCTTCCAAGTTGTCGATCAAGCCAGAAGGATAGGGATCAACTAAGTGGCCAGTAGAAATCTCAAGGACAAGTCTTCTAAAATGAGATTGGTCAATTTGTGCATGTGACAACAAGATACAATCCCACAAAGAAAGGATCCTTTACTACAAGAGTCCTACAGTATGTCTCGTTTACACTTCTGATGCCATAATAAGCCAGCACAGCACATCAGTGACACTCTACCTACTGCGATGCATGGTGGCAGTGACATTATATGGTGGGGGGTTTTCTTCAGCAGGGACCATGTAATTGGTCACAAAAGAAAACTGAAATCTGGCAAGTACACCTAAATTCTTGAGGACATCCTGCAGCAATGTGCAAGACAGCTGAAGATGGGCTGCTGTTTCATGTTCCAGAACAACAAGGACCCAAAACATGCCACCAAAAAACAACACCATGGTTTAAATGGCCTTTAATGGCCATGTCAGAACCCTGACCTAAATTCAGTGGAAAAGCTGTGGATGGATTGAAGAGTGCTGTTAATTGCCAAATAATGATAATTGACTGCAATCTGACAATTCTGCAAGGAAGAATGGGCACAGATTCTCCAATGCTGGTAGAACAGACTAATCCAAACCGACTGGTGGCTGTTATTAAAGCTGTGGCTCTGTGGCTGATCGCTTTTTGAACCCTGTTATACTGGCTTGCCCTTTTTATTCATTTTCAGAATTGTTGCCTTTTTTCTCATTACTTGAATGTTGTAAAGAAAATATGTAAACAAAGCTGGGAAGAGATGCTTTCAATGGGTTTTGGTTACAGTATGGAAGACAAAGTGATACTATTATTTTTTTATAAGCACTGCCAACTTTTAATTCAGTGTTCTAAAATCTGTTTAGGTCAGCACGGTGGCTCAGTGGGTAGCACTATCAACACATACTGAGAAGGTCCTGGGTTTGATCCCAGGTGGAGAGGTCTGGGTCCTTTGTGTGGACTCTGCATGTCCTCCCTGTGTCTGTATGGATTTACTCTGGGTACTCCGGTTTCCTCCCACAGTCCAAAGACATGCTTTAGGTTAATTGTTTACACTAAAGTGGCCCTAGTGTGTGAATGTGTGAATGAGTGTCCTATGACAGATTAGCGCCTTGTCTAGGGTTGTTCCTGCCTTGCCCCCTATGCTGCTGGCTAGGCACCAGCTTTCCCGCGACCCTGTCCAGGATTAAGCAAATACGAATGTTAAAGAATGAATGAATATCTGTTTACCTTCTTCTTGTTTTTAATGTTCATCAGTTCCTGTGAGTCTGGAAGGCAGCTGGTAAAACGCTGAGGCTTTTTAGGACTTTTCTTTTCAACTGAAATAGTTTATCAAATGAAAAGAAAAGACAAAATGTTGTTCAAAGCCAAACAAAATGATGATTAATAGTAATGTGGGTGACAGTATTATTTCGATGGTACACAATGAGGATCTACCATTATCAGTTTCATCTTGGTCTTGTCGACCCAGTCTCATCTTTTCTGCCATGAGATGACCACTGGTTGGTGCACATATCGGAGATAACTCGGACTCCACTGTAGTCTGCCCATTTGTACCAGACACAGCCTTAGCGATTTCTGTAGATAACAAGGATAGGCTTAGCAAAATGTGGCAATAATGAAAGTCAGAAAAAAAAGACCACCAAACTGAGTATTCGAACCTGTCACTGCATCTGTGGTTGTGTTGACAGAGGCCTCCCCATCAGCTGTTAATGTTTCGGACTGCTCTTGCTCAGCAGCACTGTTCAACACTTTGGCCTGACAGTGGGCCTCTGTGCTGTCGATGACTGTCAACAGGGCTTCAAGTGAGAGAAGATGTGTCGTGTAGAGCTGTCCAGACACTGGAAAGGCATTCTGTAAAGAGAGAGACAGTTCATCAGTAAAATCCACAAATCAATAAAAGTAGTTGAATAACGGTCTGGAAACAAATGGTTTGATCACCTTGGAGAGTAGTTTGGTAAGGTCTTCAAAGAGATTGGAACAGTAGAAATCACAGTCATAGTTAATATAGAGCTCAGTGACAAAGCTAGGGATTCTCCAGAGCTGCACAACTGCCTCTAGGGCCATTTCCTTCATCTCATATGGCATCTTTGGGTTCTCTGAGGTAATGATGTCCATTAACTTCTTCAAGTACATCTAAAAAACACAGAATGCCAATCAGCTACTTGACACAATAACATGTAGGTTACATTGTACTACGCTATATGAATGCATGTTAGCACTACTGAATTCTGATTGTTTTGTGGCAATGTATTCTCACACCTCCAGCTGGAACTTGAGATGTTCACGCATGCTCTCACAGAGTAGAAAGTAGACTCGTATGGAAGCCGCATACAAATTAATCCGGTCTTCGTTTAATAACTACAAGAGGAGGAACATATTATCGCAACCACTTACTGTATCCAGAAGCACACACGAGAAACCCCACAGAGAAAGGTCCAACCTGAATAAGATGTCTGCAGAGTTCATCTTTGACCAGGACCAGCAGAGACTGATAGGGAGCAATGTGTGTGGCCTCAAGAGCAACATTGAGCAGCTGCAAACCCATGTGCTTCATCACATCTGTGTTGTGGCGGTCATGAGGGTTGGTGAGAGAGATGAGAAAGCGGAAGAGCTCTCTCAAACACGGGAGTCCGTAAGGTATCAGAGCTGCACCTGCGGAAAATGGAGCTTTCTGAGCATGTCTGACAAATCCTGGACTATTAAAGTTGTACAGCGAGCTGACAAAGTACCCTCTTTTTGAGTCGACTGTGTGAAGCGCACTCCTCTGGGATTGACGTAATCCATGTCATGCACAGATGCAGAGTCCCAGACTTGATCCACCAGCGAGTCCCTGTCCTCAAGCACCTCAGGAATGAACTCGACTGAGGCAGGACTGTGTACGTTCCACCTGCCTAGCTTCACACTGTCCAACAAAACACCACACCAAGGACTGTTAGATTCTCACAGAAGAAAAATGTCCTGTTAGGTTTTCACGAGAGTATTATTTATGGTCTTTGATTCTCATGCCTTCTCGTGTCTGCCAACATTCAAATTTCAGAGGGCATATTCAGACGGAAGCCTAAGCCAGGCTTAAACTGTCACAGCACAATAGGAGCTGGTTTGCCTCAACAACGATAGTCCTAGCGTAGACTTAATCATTCCTTGAATGGTGAATCACCATTAGCATTTCAAGTTTAGTCCTCAGGGCTTAATCAAAATATATTTCATATTAGCAAAATCATTCCTAGGTAAATAGGCACAGAAAAGTGAAGAATTTTAGTAACTACGTTGTTGCGCCATTTAACTTTGCATCCGTTCAACGGGCCATTTGCTCGAGCGGCCGAGGTCTTAAATAAATAAAAGTGGCAAACCTCGGTTCTCGACCAACCTGTTTGCCCAGCGACCAGCCCCCAAAACATCACTGCTCTAGAGGAGATCTGCATGGAGGAATGGGCCCAAAATACCCAGCTACAGTTTGTGCAAAAACCTGGTGAGACTACAGGAAATGTTTGACCTCTGTCATTGCCAAACAAAGGTTATGTTACAAAGTATTGAGTTGAACTTTTAATTTAATTTACATTTTTTTAAATTCTTTTTAAATCCTACAAATTGTGATTTTCCTGGATTTTTTTGTCTCTCATAGATGAAGTGTAACCTATGAATGAAAATTACAGACCTCGCTCATCTTTCTAATGAGGAGATCTTGCACAATCAGTGGGCTGACTAAATACTTTTTTTTGTCCCACTGTAAAGTAGCCCAAAAACGTTTTGTTTGTGACTATGGTAATATCTGGTCAGCACCCCACTCTTTGGTTAACATTCTGTTTCACGGTATATATAATATGGACGTTAAACCGGACGAGTAAGTAATTAGTAATTTTACAATTCCCGTGGGCCTGGGTTTCAACCTGAAGGTGTGGGGGTGTGTTTGTACCTCTGCCAATGCCCATTACATTAAAAAACCAAATTAGGCTATTAGCAACTGACCTTGTTTATTTACTCCGTTCCTTACCTGTGATTCGAGCATGGTGGTATCAGTTGGAAGGAGCTTGCTTGCTGGGATAGTGGGTGGCTGTGGAGGTGGAGGAGCTCTCCAGGTCTGGTAAGGTCTCTTTAGAGGTGGCTTTAGGAGCAGTTGGGACAGCCCACTGTCTGCACTAGGGCTGGAGAGATGGACAAAGATGACAAGGCTGCACCATCAGATGCTGCATTGCCTTCAATTTGTTTGATCAAAAAAATGGCGCACCACACCTACGAAACGCAAAAAAGCTGTTTCATGTAACTCTCATTCTGTTTTTTTTATCCTCTTTCTCCACGTTTGAGCCACACTTGGTCCTCGTCACAGTCAGGGGCTCCCTATCTTCAGTCAGAAAACAGACGCAGACAAAAATGGACCAGTCCACTTTAAAACTGGACTTCTAGCCACTGCTGCAGCACTAGGGATGATCCCTCAACTGGCTCCCATCCTTCACTTACAGATAACCATCCCAGTTTCACTATGCACTCCCTTAAGATATTTTTTAAAAAAATCCGTACTGCTAATTTAATCCTTCAGTATATATCAGTATCACATTAGCACAATCAGCTTTTAAACCATGATCAGACTTATGGTCAGTTTCATCACCCTCTAACAGGAGATATTGACTGAACTGGTGACGTGGTTTTACCTGAGAGTTGTTGCTTAAAAGAGTATACTCTTCCCGATGTTGAGCTGTGTTGTCTGGTCCCATCTGTCCTGAAGAACTGCGCACCATGTGGCGAGGGGGGACGAGAGGGGGATCGCTTCTGTTTCCTCCCACTTGGATGACTCACTCATTCCACCAGCTCGCATCTTCAAAAACTGAAATAATAAACAAAAGAAACCTGAAATAGTGATTTGAAATTCCATCCCCAAAAAACTCGCGTTAAGATGCTCAGGGTTATCTGAAATGGCTGTGTTGTTGATTACCAGCAAATCTTGGTGATCGCAATAAAACAAAAATGCAACAGGTGGGGATTGTAAAAGGACCAGGTCATATAAGTGGAACTAAAGACCATAAAATCCATTAGGGTTGCTACTCACACTATACCTGGTTGGCTTGTACCTTGCTAGAGTAGCGCCTGTTAGTCCTACCCCCCTCCCACGCTGACTGCGGCTCCACATTGCACTTAACCCTTTGGGCCCTAGCATGCTTATATAATTCACACATGCTGGTTTTTTGTGGTGGGATTCAATAAACACTCACACAGCATTCGTGGACTTCATGGGTGTGTACTTTCTGGCTTTTTTGAGTTCTTCTTGGGATCCTACAACCCTCTCATACACCTATAGATTTAACTGATTATTAACCATACATGTACTGGTCCTTCTCAAAAATTAGCATATTGTGATAAAGTTAATTCTTTCCGTAATGTAATGATAACAATTAAACTTTCATATATTTTAGATTCATTGCACACCAACTGAAATATTTCAAAGTCTTTATTGTTTTAAATACTGATGATTTTGGCATTACAGCTCATGGAAAATCCCAAAATTCCTCACAATTTCTCACAAAATTTAGCATATCATGAAAAGGTTCTCTAAACGAGCTATTACCCTAATCATCTGAATCAACGAATTACCTCTAAAACACCTGCAAAAGATTCCTGAGGCTTTGAAAACTCCCAGCCTGGTTCATTACTCAAAACCGCAATCATGGGTAAGACTGCCGACCTGACTGCTGTCCAGAAGGCCATCATTGACACCCTCAAGCAAGAGGGTAAGACAAAGAAACCAGAAAGAAAGAAAAGAAAGAAATTCTGAAACGAATAAGCTGTTCCCAGAGTGTGCTGAAATCAAGGGCACGGCACCTCAGTGTGAAGTCTGTGGGAAGGAAAAATGTGTGGCAGAAAGAAAAACTGCACAATGAGAAGAGGTGACCGGAGGACCCTGAGGAGGATTGGTGGAGAAGGGCCGATTCCAGAGCCACCGTGCACAGACGTGTGCAGAGGAAATGGGCTACAGGTGCCACATTCCCCAGGTTCAAGCCAATTTTGAACCAGAATAAAGAGAGACACATCAGCGGCAGACTAGAAAAGAACCGCGCAGCCTCCTTGCTGGGCTACAGAGAAGCAAGCATGGATGTTGTCAGTGGGTCAAAGTATTTTTTCGGATGAATGAAAGCAAATTTGCCTGTCTTCGGAAATCAATCCCTGGCTGCAAGAGCGGAGGAAGGAATGGGGAGGAAAACAAAAGATGAAAGAAATTTTGCATTGTCCATCCGGAAATCAAGGTGTCCAGAGTCTGGGGAAGGACTGGGGAGAAAGAAATGCCAAAATCTGTCTATGAAGTCCAGTGTCAAGTACCCACCAGTCAGTGGTGGATGGTCCTGGGGTGCCATGTCAGCTGCTGGTGTTGTCCACTGTTTGATCACGGGCAGGGTCCAGTGACATTCTAGCTATCAGGAGATTTTTGGAGCAATTCATGCTTCCATCTGCTGAAGAGCTTTAATGGAGATGAAGAGCTCAATTTTTCAGCAACGACCCCCCCTGGCAACCTGCTCCACAGTGCCAAAAACAACTGGTAAAATGGTTTATCCCTGACCTCATGGTATTACCTGTGGTATTACTTGCAATTGGCCTGCCAACTCTCCTGACCTGAACCCGATAGAGAAATCTGTGGGATATTGTGAAGAGAGAAAGTTGAGAGACGCAAGACCCAAACACTCTGGATGAGCTTAAGGCCGCTATCGAAGCATCCTGGGCCCTCCATAACAACCCTCAGCAGTGCCACAGGCTGATTGCCTCCATGCCACGCCGCATTTGAAGCAGTCATTTCTGCAAAAAGGATTCCCCGACCAAGTATGAGCTGCATAAATGAACATAATAATCTGAATGGCTGACTTTTTTTTTTGTATTAAAACATTTTCTCTTTTACTGGTTGGATGAAATATGCTAATTTTCATGAGCTTATGCCAAAATCATCAGTATCAAAAACATTAAAAAGACTTGAAATATTTTCAGTTGGGTGTACAAGGGGGGTGGAATCTAAAATATATGAAAGTTTAAATTTTATCATTACACTACGGAAAAGAATTATAAACTTAATCCAATCATATTATGGGGGGGTAATTTTTTGAGAAGGGACCAGTATATGAGGGGTTGTGTGTCAGCGCCGGCCAAAACACAAATCCCAAAAGCCACAAAGTACGTACAACCATAAAGTCCCCGTCGCGCTATGCAAGCACGTCTCATCTTACAAAAACCTTACAACCCCAAATCAGAAACAGGTTTGAACAGTATGGAAAAAAGCAAGAATTACGAAAAAAAAAGTTTCTATTTCCTTTCACTTTTATTTAATTGCTGACAGTGTAAACCCAAGATATTTTTCAAGTTTTTTTTCCTGGTCAACTTCATTTCATTTGCTAATCATCATCCATCCCTGTAGTTCAGGCCTGCAACACATTGCGAAAAAAGTTGGGACAGGGGCAATTTAGGACAGAGGAACAATGTTCTTACACATTTGATGATAAACTGGAGATCCTCTGCCCATCTTTACTCAAAGACTCGGCCTATTGTGGATACTGCTTTTGTACCAAATCATAATTATAATCACCTGTTGACATCACCGGTGTAAAATCACATCATTATTTAGTTTTGTTACCTCATTCCTATGCCTAAATTGTCCCGGTCTCAACGTTTTTTGGAATGTGTTGCAGGCCTGAAATGTAGGAATGGATGTTAATTAACAAAAAATAATAATAATTTAAAAAAAGAAAAAAAAATATATATATATATATATATATATCTTGGGTTCAGTGTTTGTCTGCAATGAAATAAAAGTTAAAGGAAAATGTAAGGAATACATCCCAACTTTTTCTGATTTGAGGGTATCATGATGATGTAAAAGTGTGCTCAGGCTCAGAACATTTAAGCTGTGAGCGCAGGCCAGCAGCAGAGTGGGGAGGAGAAACAATAGTGCTCTGGCACAGTACAAGGCCACCAACCAGTGTGAATACAACAATCACTGGTCAAAAAGATTAAATCAGATTATGTTTAAACTTTACCAGTGCCAGTCCATGTGGAACTCCCACCCTTCAACTGTTGTGCAAATAGCAATAAAGCTCACACATTCATAAACTGAAATTTTTAATTTACAGGCTTTAAAACTACCTGCTTTATGATGACACCAAAATATCTGCATGATATTCAAAACAGGAAGGTATGGAGACTTTGCAAATTCAGTGGGGAGAAATGTAGTACAAATCATGTTGAGAAGAGAGCTGGTTGGAGGAAGATATCGTTACAGTAATCTGTGACTGAAATCTATTCTCCTTACCTGGACTCGTTTATTTTTCCACTAAGATATTGTAAGCCTCGGGAGGAGAAGGGGCAGGCCCCAAGATTAGTGCTGAAACACATCCACGAGCGCACACAAAACAGGGACACCATGACAAAACACAGCACACACCATGCATCAGGCCGTCACACACCCCTAAGATTATTAATATTTGCATGTATGCACACTGAAAAAACCATTGGCATGCCAATTCCCATGAAAGAAATGCATACACACACACGATCAGACACCAACTCTGCATAAATTAATTATAATTGCAGTGAAAAATCTTAAATATAGGCAAATGTGTCTCTCATTTCTCATTATGAGACGACTTTGAAAATATAAGATAACGGAACCCAAGCTAACATTTTCAGACATCTATTAACAATTTCAAGTGAAAATGATCAGACTATAAAATCGGAAATGATGATACTTGTTTCAAGTACTTATCTCATGAAAGAGGGCATATTAATTATATGAAGTGAGAATCTCACTTGATAGTATTACTCAAAATGGAATATAAAAAAAAATATGCGAAACAATTTAAAGAACCATCATAATTTTTAAAATAATCTAATAATGAAAAAATAGATCTAGTTGCATATATACATGTTTTCACTTGCAAAGAGTGAAAGGGAACTGAATAAATGTCCTATTATGGGTAAACAGAGTGGTATAGACTACAGCTACAACACACACATTAACTGATTTTAAAACGCGATGGGTGTGATTTATGTCTAGCCGAAGGACAATTAAATACACAACAAACATTCAAAACGTAAGTTAATTGGAAAAGGAGCAACTTCTCCACCAAGGAGTGGTAAATTCTCTATTCATACATTTTGCACTAATGAAAATACTCAAAAGAAAATGTCTCAATGAAAAGATTTTATTAAAAAATAAATAAAAAACTGACCCTTTAGGTAACTTTCATAAATAACGAGCTGACATATTAGTGTAACTTTGCATACGTATTACTGGCGGAATATAACAAGGGTTTTCTTTTTTATCTAAAATCTTATGAGCAGTGTAAATCAGGTAGTCAAAAATAATGGTAAACACAAAATAAGCGCCACACATGACCTGTTCGGTACACTATAAAACATTTTGTTTAAAACTTGAAGGAAAGATTCATTTTCCCCCCTAATTAGTAGCTGCAAATTCTCAGATAAACGACACAAGTATACCCCATCACAAGGCAGCTTTCAGCAGAAACTAACAACTCCTGCTTTCTCTGAGACATGTGAAAGCCAGGCACCTCCTCTTTTTTTCAATCAGCTTCTCATTTAACACTGTAGGGCAGCTGAATGTGCTTAGAAAAGGGCACTAACTGCTCCGTTCTCCATTACGTATGCTCACAATCACCCGAGATCGGCAAGTGTTCCTTTGATTAATAGGAGAGGGGCAAGTTCTCGCTCACAGAAAGTACAGCCAAGTATGCTCTACTGCATTATTATCAGGATCATGCAACGGCTTTACAGGCACACCCATTTTGGAGCTCTCCATTGTTCTATTTAAGTGGGATTGTAAACGTGTAGCAAACGATTTATAATTAGAAAACTTTTACAATAAACAGTGGATCGTATCAGCCTAGAGTTTTTGTTACGGTCCTTCACTATATCAGTTATTTATAAACCTAATGTCATTTAGGCAGTAGTATTATCACAAAATAAAACAGTTCTCACATTACATTTTTTTTTTTTACAATAAGTAGCTACACTGATTGTTCAGAGTTCAATTCAAAAACACCCCATGCAGGTCACTGCTTTAAGCCATGCTTTTCCAGCATATTTAATTAAATGCAACAGCTGTCCAATCATTACTCCTGCATTCCATAAATAAAAAGTACCCTCTCTAAACCCCTCTGATTGGTGTTTCTAGGGTGATCTGCATAAATAAGATCCTGTGTGTCCAGGATACAGCCTGGGACCTGCAGAGAAGAACCAGCACAATAAGGTACTAAAGGGACAAACGTGACACACCACAGAACAGAGGAGGAAACACGGGTCTCTAGTGGTCATCTAACATGTGCATCCGTGTCGAACACATCGATATAGCCTTATCATACTTATCCACGACAGCTAATGTCAATGGAAGAGCAGAATGACAGCACTAACGCTGAAAAGCTGTTTTTGCACAAGGCTGTGGGAGGATAACAGATGTAAGGGTTTGAGATGAGAAGCAGGTTCGAGATTGAAGCATAGGAGAAGAAAGTTGGCAGATGGAGCAAAGTCAAGTAAGACACTCGTATCACCTCCAGCAGACGTAGTTGATATTTACCTTCTTTATGTTGGTGCCCACTAAACTTTTAGCCTCCTCTTTAAACTGTGGTAATCTGCAGACAGAACAAAATAGGAGTGGCAGACCATACAGACATTAAACTCAGTCAGCCTGTGGATTTAGCAAAAAAATGTTAGATTTTATCCAAAAACAAGTATTCCTAAAGCAATGGGATGACTTCTAATAATAGCACATTATATTCTATCATACTACTATGTGACTGCTGTCTGCTAGTGAAGTGAATCTAAAAGTAGCTGAGGTCAGTAAGTATGAGAGTGTGGTTCTCATCCAGCTGGTACAGATTAAAAGTCTTGGTCATTCTTAGGACTTTCTAAGGTCAGTGGAGAGGCAATATGTCAGCGGAGCTAACATCTTTGTTCATGAGTCATGGCTTTTTGACCTGCGTTACCCGTTCATTAGATGAATTAGAAGAGATGATGCTCTCATGATGGGCTGTGTGGACATTGCAGCTTTGCCTTAAATAAGCCGTCAACTCTCACACAGCAGGAGAGACAGGGCCTGATGTTAACTCTTTGTGTTAATAGAGTGTTGTCTTGCTGGCTCGATTATTGGATGATCTGTGAGTCCAACAGATTAACATCCTTAATGCTTTCAGCACGCTACTTATAAGCCTCCTCCTGAGCACTCAATAAGAGCCGCTGTTCATTACTCCTCCGTGCCACACACTCACGCATGCGTACACCCCACATCCACTGCTTATTACCCTCTTCTTCTTTATGCATGCGCGAACACACACACACACAGGAATACATACTTATTGTTATTCTCTTCCAACCTTATTAGGAACACAACGTGGATGGGGGAGGTCTACAAAAACCACATGTATAGCAGGAGTAAAGGTGTGCATGCATATCAAAGCGCCTAAATTATGCTCAATTCAACCGGCCATAGAAATAGGTCACCGACGGTCATCTACCAGATAGCAGACTTTAAATCATTTTTCTTAAATAGGCAGAAACCAAATGGTTTAACTAAAACATGCATTTTGTTTTTCCACAAAACACCATTTATGTCTACATAAGTTTGTGCGCGTGCGAGTACAGTCCTCATTTATATGCAGATGGTAGATCAGGTTGCTTTGTAGGCTCATTGTCGTCTGAGTGAGATGTGACTGGAAGCCTAATGCAAGCGCCGTCTCCACAGATACGCACCTCTGATAAATGCCATCCCATAATCATGTTATTGCATTAGAGAAGCAGTGCACCATGACCCGCACGGCAGGACCGAGAGGTGCTTCACACAGTTTAATGACATTCATCGCAGCGTATTAGTGTACTAGATAAAGACGTCAAATATACACCAAAGTCTGTTCTTCCTCACACACTGTGACCAGCTAAAGCGTCAGTAGGAGGGGGCTTTGCTCACGCAAGACAAATACCCTACCGTCGCAGTCTCATTAGTGTTCGGCTGGAACTGGATTTTGTGTATGTCGGAAGTGCAAAATCTAGGGGAACCATCTGAGAGCGAAATTGGAAACCATTAAGGACCCAAAGCAAGTTCCTGCTGTGTTTGGTCTCATTTTCAGTTTGATTATGTTTACACCCAGCAGACAACTGGGCCCTTAATCCCCCATCCCCCCACTGTAGCCGTCTTTCTATTCCATACACCTCCATCCCCCTCTATCTGGTTACCTGGAGAAGAGCAGCTGCACCATGTCCACCAGCGTGTGTTCGGCTGATTTCCTCAGCAGCTCTGTGGAGGGCAGAGAGAGCATGGACGATGTGAGTATGGGGTTAGCTAAGAAAAGAGGGAGCAGCAGCAGATCAGGGCTCTTGAGTCCTGCTCTGTTTGATTAGGATTAGTGCTAGGCTTTATTGCTGCCCTGCTCAGGGACTGGGGGCAGGGAGCTGTGAACTACACTAACATACAGTGGGCCAGCATTTGACGATTGAACCGTGCCAACGTTGCGCCAACAAGCCGAAAATGTCAAATGTGGCAAATAAGAATTTTACTGCATGAACATTTAAGGTTCGTTCTAAAGTTCCAAAAGGACCGTAGTGCCCAAATTCCTTGGCTCACCGCTAAGTCTCATCTCAAAGCAGATGCGGAAGCAGGACTGCATGATCTCACAAACCGACTCATTCGTTAGATGGGCTCCCACTGGAGTCAGCAGCAAAGTCCTCAGAACCTGAAAACATCGCAACACACACAATCAGCTTTAACACTAAACTAAGTTCATAGCAGAAAAGTGTATTTAATGTTGCATCAGCATGAACAGCTATATTCATAACAGACCAGGTTATATCAACACACCAGTCATGGGACAACTTAGTGACCAATTAACCTAATGCATGTCTTTGGAATGTGGGTGGAGTACCCAGAGTAGACCCACATGGACACAAGGAGGACATGCAACCTCCACACATGAAGAATCCAAGGCATAGCAGTAAAGAGTTTAGAGAAATATGTCTATTTAAAGCATTACCTGGAGGATTTTCATAAGTACCACTTCATCACTAGCAGGGTCCGTCCCGACAAATCTGGCATGAGTGACGGCATCTGCCATGTTCTCAATGCCCTCTGCTGCCCCTTCATGATTGGCATCTGTAAAAGACAGGATAAAATAAGTCAAAGGCCATTAAAGGAACCAGACAAGTTTTAAAATGCGTATTTGTACTCATCCTTCTGACCGCATACTAGAATCCGAATGAGCACTGACCCAGGGGGTGTCAAAATCAGATCGCGTCTTAAAATTTTTAATAAAAAAAAATTAAAAATTAAAAAAAACTTTCACAATAAGCCCATTTCATCCCACAGCACTCCTTTTTTGCATGCTCAACAAGGACTGTCCATCACAGCCATCTGACATCTAATCACCAGATGTGTCCTTTGGGGGCAGGTGGGTAAATTGGCTGTCTAGGCAACAGGAGTCAGTGTTTTGAAACCTAAGCTGGCCAGATAGCAAGCTGGAGCCAGGCCGCTTTTCTTTCCCATCACTTTTAAAGAGCATTTCATTAACTAATAAGCAAAGGCTACGTGGAATGGAAACCAGGGCAATTTGTGCAGGTAGCGCGCCACTAGCAGAGAACGTTTCACTTATTAGAAGCTGCACAAAAGAGGGACGAGTGGAGACAATGTAGTCTCCAAACTCATTGCTATTCAGGGTTATCCTTCTAATTCCACACAATTTCCTTCCTTTTATTTAATTAGCCTGGAAAATTGATTCTTGTATCCAGAGAATATACACAAAACGCTTAATAACTGCATATCCAGTCAGTATCGTATATTCTCTATAAACTCTTTGGAAGATTAAACTCTATTAATTCACATTACTGTAGAAAGTGCATTAGGTTTATTAGGAAAAGAGAGAGAAGCCCTTGACCGATTCTTAAATCAGCCGGTCTTAATACATTTCATAGAGCAAAAACAAGTTACGAGCGCTTGTGAATTCAGCACTTATAATCGATGTAAGGGCCACAAACACATGAACCTCTTCCAAACGTCCAATCGCCACGGAAACCAGAGCCATAGGCTATTCAGCACAACATCAGAAGTCATCTAAATACTAATCCTCACTTGGCACCGGCTACACAGACAGGCGGCATGGTCCTTGTTGAAATAATAGCAGCATGACTGGGGCCGGGGGACTGCGCACATGTGTGTGAGACTGCTTCAAACAGCTGCCACACAGTAAATGAGTAAGTCAAAGTCCATTCAGACATTACCGTCCATGAGAAAGCTGCTCTTCAAGCGAGAATATGTATTACATAGCTCTGTGCTCAACATAACGCGCAAATACACCAGCATTAAAAAGCTTGGGAGAAAAAGTTTTATGGTACTATAATTTCTATTTTAAATTACTGGCAGTTCTGTTTTTATCAAAAGTACCACTGACTTAAAAGAAAAAAAAACAAACAGGCAAGTCACTGTTCATCAACTATTGTCCTATTTAAAATGTGTTCACATTTTCAGCGGCCATAACTCCAATAAATCTCGCTGGTTATTAGAGAAACCTTTACAAATAAAACTGAAACTCATTATTCAGTTATCTAATAAAGCAAATCCTCAACCAATAACTCTACTGCTTTGGCTGCAGTGACCTCAAGGAGCAGGGGCTTTGAATAGCAGCAGAACTGCTGCACATCTTGTTGGAGTTCCCAAGGTGAGGCAGTGGAGCTCCCCAAGTTCCTTTCTCAAGCTGTGAATATAATGAGCCATATAGTCTCACAACCTTTTCTCTTTCATATCCCTCCTAGTATTACTAGCAAGTTGTACTCCTCTATAATGTTTCCTCATTCTCAACTCAATACCTTTAGGTGTTAGTTATTCTAATCAGAATGGACAACCCCGCCTCGGCACTGGCTAGTTTGCAGAGTGACAAATGTCTAGTGTGACTGCTACTTAACCCTCAGTAGAAAAAAAAAAGAAAGAAAGAAAATGCATGTGGTGATGTGGAAATCCTTAAGGGTTTAAAGCTGGGAAGTCCTATACCCCAAAAAAGACAACTGCACTTAAAGACACTGAAGCTAACAAATGAAAAGGCTAAAATTGGCAAATTGTTTTTGTTTGTTTATTAGCATCAATGGTTTTTTGTGACAGGAGCAAGGCTATAATGATACTAGCGAATTAGACACACTCTGGGACAATCCAGATCAACCAATCAACCTAACACGTCTCTGGAATATGAGAGGGAAGTACGGCACCTGGAAAATCCCACTCAGACACAGACAAGCTCCACAAAGACAGGGTTCGAAGTTGGTGTCGAAACCAAGGATCTCTGGAGCTGTGTGGAGATGGCGCTAACTGGCTTTGCCACCATAATGGGCAAAGGAATAGACAGTGGACTGTTTGCAACTGAAACAAAAAGAGTAAAACTTTGAGCTCTTTTGGCACAAGCAAAATGTCCTACTAGCCAGCAGCACCATTAGGTAGAGCTACACACATAGATGAATAGAATAGTATGCTGGGCTTGTTATTTTAACTAAAGGTAGCAGTGTAGCAGTTACACAGTGTTCATGATCAAGTAAATCTAATCTCCTTTAAGCCTCAGATAATATGACTGAAGGACCTTTACAGATCAGGACCCAGATCACGGCCAATAAGCAAAAAAAGAAATCGCACGGGTGTGTTCATTTGACAAGCCACCAGAGCTGCAAACGTAGGAAATCTTAGACCGATGGACTAGGAAATGAAGGAGTGAGAATAGGAGAGTGGGAAAAGTGGGATCTGGAGATCTGTCAGTGCAGCCATCCCCCAGAGTCACCCAACCTCAGGCCTGAGATTGAGGGGAATTAACCCCTCAGAAAATGAACTCGCTCACACAAACACAGACCCCCCACTGTGCTAGAAGAGTTCGGGTCTCACTGTATACAAGAGTGAGAGAAAACGAGACATGTCAACAATGGCGGGTTGATAAAAAGCACATGCTGTAAGTCTCTAGATATGGACACAGTGTCTACTGTTGAAAATTACAAGTAGAACAGTACAATCTTTAGTGACATTGAATTCAACTAGCAATAATATGATTCCTTTATTGCTGTTGCACATAGTACACTGAAATTAAGTAACAATATCCTCATGCAGAATATGTTTGCTATTGAATACGTTTTGTCTGGTTAAACTCAGTTCATTTGTTAAAATACATGCATTTCAGGCAGCAACACATTCCAAAAATGTTGGGACTGGGGCAATTTAGGGCTAGCAATGAGGTTTAGAAATGAAATACTACTACTACTACTACTACTACTAATAATAATAATAATAATAAAGTCATTTCAAACAGGTGATAGTAATCGTGGGCAATCATTTGGTACAAAAGCAGCATCCACAAAAGGCTGAGTGTCTGAAGAGCAAAGGTGGGTACAGGACCTCCAGTTTGTCCACAAATTTGTGAAAAAAACTACTGAAAACAATTTAAAACAATGTTGTACAACTAAATGAAGTAACATTACAGAAGGTGCTATAACAAAAGTCAACAAATTAAGAATACGTACAGCAAGATACTGAGCAAGATATTTACGATAAATAGCAAAATAATGAGTACTCCTACAAAGAAGTAGATAAAATTACTTAAAACATATAACACAAAAAATGCTTTCACTACCCAACATGCAGACAAGACAAAAGGTAATCAGGGTTTCCCCCTGCAGATGGCAGTGCCCTTCATCCAGAACATGTTTGCTATTCGACACATGAAATTACTTCAAAACTTCAGTCTTGATTTGAGGGGGGAAAAAAAGAAGTTCTATCCAGGCTGCTTTCCAGTCTGAAGAGCTGAACTAGTGTGGGCTAGAAATCAGCCTACACAAATGCTAAGTCATATGACATGCCAGTGCTGAAGTCAAACTGAGCTATAAAACGGCGAACTACAGAATGTGGTGTGTGTTTCGTCTGTGGAATGCTAATTCGGAGTAATGATAATGTCACTCTTCATGGCAGATTAGAGGAGACTGAATGAGCATAACCCGTCAGTCAACGCACAGTCACTCACATGCCAAAAGGTCATTTAATCACACACTCATACAAGTGCATTAATATGTCATGCTCGTCAAGTGTGTTCACCTGGGATTAAAGCAGCTCACACTGTATAAGTGGTAGGGGTGGGGAAACATTATATCATATCATATATATTTCCCACTATTCAGACTATAGGCCATGATGTACCAATTTACACTAACTTAAATAACAATGCTCATCACTGATCATTGACTGAAATTATAAATGGATCATGATTATTATTAATAATAAAAAAATTAATATCAATAAAAAGATGTTGCAAATATCTATGGTATCGTTCTTATGAGGTTGAGACAGTGTCCACATGAAAATATAATTCCACTGCTCATGTAGGTAACTTAATGTTGCATTAGCGCATCAGCAGTTAGCCCAACTAAAAGACGAACGATGAGATTAACACATCAACGGAGCAATAACAATTGGCAGCGAGTCATCAGCAGAGTGAGCAGGGTCAAGATCTGCCAGCAAGATGAGCTGCCAGCTGAGGAGAGAACAGGGAAGGCAACCCTGTCAGTGGGATTAACGTGCCACCTACCGACCGGTCGGCTGAAAATTTGTAGGCTTAGTGGGGTAGAATTTCATTGCTGGCAAGATATTTGTCACATTTCAAGACTGGCAAGGGTGAAAGCCGAACTTGGTGGCATTTCGATGTAAAGCGCATGGAGAGCAATCCGTCCTGCCATCACAGGTGGTGAAAGAGGAGTTTGGCTACTAATACTAAATAAAATAATTACTAAAAACCAACAACTAACATCATTAGGTTACGTCTAACAGGTGATTGTAATCATGATTTGGTACAAAAGCAGTATCCACAAAAGGATTTGTATTCGAGAAGCAAAGATCCAGAATTGGCAGGAATTTCAGTCCATAACAGGCAAGGGAACAAACCTGAGGACCCATGATCTTTAATCATTCAGACGGCACTGCATCAAGAACCATCACTCATCAACAGCTGATATACCCACATGGGCAAAGGATTACTTTGCAAGCACGACAATACAGAGTTACATTCACAAATGTCACTTAAACCTTTACTGTGCAATAAAGAAGCCTCATGTTAACCATGTCCAGAAGCAGCATCAACGTCTCTAGGCTCAAAGGCATGTGGAATGGACCACCACATAGTGGAAAATAGTATTGTGGTCAGACAAATCAGTACTCCAGATCTTTTATGAAAGAAATGCGCATTGTGTGTTCCGGACCAAAGATTAAAAGCAATCATGTAGACTGTTACCAGCAACAAGTCAAAAGCCATGGTATGGGAGTTGTGCCAGTGCCCTTGCACATGTGCCTTTTTTTTTTGGTGTTTTTTTGGTTTTTTTTGTATTTTCCATACTGTCCCAACTTTTTCCTGATTTGGGGTTTTAATTTAACGTTTGCTACAACTTTTGCTGCCCAGTACATAAGTATTTATACTCGCGCGCACACACACAAGCATGCAGACCCACCCACACCAGATGATGCTGTAGTTATGCACACTCCATTTTACGTGCCGTTTCATTTATTGGTCTTCGTAACATTTTAAGCCGTGGATGTGTAAAATAGTGAGTCCTACCACACTACCGGTTCCTAGATGATTAATCTTCCAGTACATGACCCCCAGCCTTGTGCTCTTGGCTGGTTTGGTCTTCAATCCTCTATGGCTTTAAGTAGTGCATCCTTGCCTTAGACAGGGGGTTCATTATGGGTTGTTGTGTTCTAGCCTCTCGTGTGATGACAAAAATATGTTGGTTGCTAGGGAGGAAAGTTGCTGATGTCTCCTGTGATACCCTCTTGGCTGTGTTAACTTCTGGTTCACCTTTTCTAGTTATGCTGTTACAGTTAGTGTTGCCAGAGTCTTACCCTACACAATGCACAACTGTGTGTGCCGTTCAAGAACTCTTAACCCCACCTTTAATATTTTGTTATATTAAATATTTTATTTATTAAATACAGCTGAGTGTCAGTTAATGCCCATGATACGTACTGTGAATCTGGCATTACGTACCCGAATACCATATTAAATACAGTGGGGCAAAAAAGTATTTAGTCAGCCACTGATTGTGCAAGTCCTCCTACTTAGAAAGATGAGAGAGGTCTGTAATTTTCCTCATAGGTACACTTCTACTATGAGAGACAAAATGAGAAAGAAAACCCAAGAAATCACATTGTAGGATTTTTAAAGAATTTCATTGTAAATCATGGTGGAAAATAGGTATTTGGTCAAGATCAAAAGTCCAACTCAATACTCTGCAACATAACGTTTGTAGGCAATGACAGAGGACAAACGTTTCCTGTAAGTCTTCATCAGGTTGGCACACACTGTAGCTGGTATTTTGGCCCATTCCTCCATGCAGATCTCCTCTAGAGCAGTGATGTTTTGGGGCTGTCGCTGGGCAACACGGACTTTCAACTCCCTCCACAAATTTTCTATGGGGTTGAGGTCTGGAGACTGGCTAGGCCACTTTAGGACCTTGAAATTTTTTTTTTTACAAAGCCACACCTGAGTCTGAGTCCCTCTCGGTGTAGTGTGTTAATGATGGTAGCCTTTGTTACTTTGGACCCAGCTGTTCTGCAGGTCATTCATCAGGTCCCTCCGTGTAGTGTAGTTCTGGGATTGTTGCTCACTGTTTCATGATCCTTTGACCCATGGGATGAGATTCTTGCGTGGGGCCCCAGATTGAGGGAGGAGATTATCAATGGTTTGGATGTCATTCCATTGTTTTACACGTTCCCACAGTTGAGTTATTCCCACCAACCTGCTTGTCTATTGTAGATTCACTCTTCCAGCCTGTGCAGGTCTACAATTTTTTTTCTGGCTGTCCTTCAAACAGCTCTTTGGGTCTTGGCCATGGTGAGTTTGGAGTATGACTGTTGAGGCTGTGGACAGGTTGTCTTGTATACAGATAACAAGGTCAAACAGGTGCATTAATACAGGTAATGAGTGGAAACAGAAGAAGTTACAGTCTGTGAGGAGCCAGAAATCTTGCTTGTTTGTGGGTGACCAAAATACTTATTTCCATCATCTCTTTTTGTCCTTCATAGTTGACGTGTACCTATGATGAAAATTACGACCTCGGTCATATTTCTAAGTGGGAAACTTGCACAATCAGTGGCGACAAATAACTTTTTGCCCCACTGTATATGCCTCACACATAACAGATAATACCCAACATGGATCATGAACCTTATGCAGAGCATACCTGTAAACTATGTTTTACATTTAATTTATTTTATATTTCACTATACTCCCCATAATAATGCACACTCCTTTTTATTATATCCTAGATTTTATTACAACTTTACCTTTTTATTCTATTCTCCATCATTACAGTATTCAGCTGTTATTACAAATGTATTATTTAGGTCATTTAATTTCATTCTTACAAATAATATGTTGGCTGCCCAAGAAGGTTGTCTTGGTTCTGCTAAGGTTTCTTCCTCATCACATTTAATTAGCCTTTCCTTGTCACTGTCACCCTAGGCTTGTGTAATTGGGCCTGTGAGCCTAGGCAATTGTAAAGCTGCTTTGGGACAATGTTCTACGCTACATAAATAAATCTGACTTTGACTTTCCGTGTGCCGTGTCATCTTCCATTCAAGTGAAATGGCTCACTGGATTTTATTTGCCTCCAGTGTGACCATACTCTAACAGTCAGACCTAGAGGCAGTTTAAATCACTTCTTGATGCAACTCTATCAGGTCACAGTAGATCTTTCCGCCTGCTTTGTTGTGCAAACTATACGGTTGCTTGACAAGTGTTGTCATATTATTTATTCAACAACGCCAGCTATTTACTGGAGATTACAGAAATCTTATGAAAGGATAACATCTGGAGCTGTGTTAGTTTCACACTTATTCACACCATATTTCTTTGACAACAATGAGGACAGAATGTGCTAATGCCTATCGTAGCACAGCTAGCGCCAAACACAAGTGGAAACCACTTTATTGTTCCTGTCCTAACATCCAGTAACTTGCATGTAACTTGGTAGTTTTTAAATTTTACAGACATCAGATTTGAGGACAAAAGTAGTCTTTACAGATGCTGTGACTAAGTTGAAGCATGCTTGGTAGAAGATAATGAAGCATAAATAAAGTATTTTACCTATGAGGCCATAAGAGAGGAATTTGTTGACAGAAGTTAGGGCTAGGCCTGTGATTGGTCCAGTAGTGTCCTCAGAGCGAACTACCTCCAAAAAGGGTCGCAGGAACACGTTGGGCTCCACTTCCGAGAGGTCTAAAAGGAAACACACCTCATGAATGCACGGAAAAACACTGACATTGCTGACAAATTATTAATTGATTGTAAATGGTGTAAAATGAGGAAGATGAGGCAGACAGCAGAAATAAAAACAAAACAGCGAGTTCAAGTAACCGCAAGAAATATTTCCTGGGGTGGTTATAATACATCTTAGATATATAGGATATTTTATTACAACTCATCTTCCAAAAGCTTTTGCAAAGCAGTGGTATAGAATGCAGGATTTGATATTAATGAAAATGTCTGAAAGGCTAAAGTTCATGGCAGAGCAACACTTCTACATAAACAGAACTTTTACCCTTAATACACAGGGATTTCACTCTAATAAATAAGTATGAAAGTGATGCAACAGACTGTATTTGGGCATTCTTAAGAGTTATATTAAAAGCTTTTTCTCAGTAAACTCTCTAAAACAACCATATCTTAATGTTGAACATCAAGGTCCTGAGGCACATAGAAGATTATGCTGTAAGAAAATGGATAAAAAATGAAAAGGCATGAGCAGCAAAATATGCTCATATGAAAAACCGGCATGCACATAAAACCCTAAGGTCCCAGAGCCAGAAATTCACAGTGGCAGCAGAGGGTACTACACTCTATGAACAGAATGTGACCCAGTGCTGCATCTGCAGATGAGAAAGCACCCCAGGCCAATCCACCCAGGCTTGGTTAGCAGCCCATCTTAAAGTAACAGCAAGAGGAGGGTGAGAGGTTACAAAACACAAACCAGGTAAAACAACAAGGGGAAAAGTTAGCAGAGAAATGCTATGCTGTAGATCTGTTTTCCATAGCAATACAGCCAGGATTAGGGCTTTCAGGAAGAGCTGCTTCACAAAAAAGCCGACTTTCGACTTCAAAGCTCAAGATGAACCCTGACCACTTTCATCAAGTGCACATGTGATGAACAAGTATTAGCTTACATTATTTAATATCCCTGCAGCTTATTGGAAATCAAATACAAAACAATTTGAAAATTTCTACACTTCACTATAAAATGAAGGCCAGGCCTATTTCATAATTGCTTTCAAAAGCAGATCTTCAACTTTGGCCATCTTCCTACAGATCCAATGTTCATCTTTTGCAGTGCCTAACTAAAATGGTATTTGCTGCATGATTTAAACATTCTGCAAGGCTGTGCTTTCACATAAGGCATTTGAAACCCATAACACAGCAGACAAGAACAGCAAAAGTTCTGAAGCAAATGAAAAACCTTAAAAAACCACAACTATTATTGTGTTAAATCATAGAAGAGTCTAAAACTTTTAAAGGTAAGCTTAGAGTCTATTACATTACAGTGTGAAAGTGCGTCTGAAGAGAAGGGGGCAGGTGAGGGCATGAAGGCAAAAATGAATCTGTCAATACAGTCTAATAAAGTCTTCATGAACGTTGATCACTCCACAAGTGCCACCATGGTAGAGCTAGTCTCTCAGATTGGAGAACCCAATTGTGTTGTATTGATCTGGGTGGCCACCGGCAAGCAGAAGCATGTCATCAGCTGTCTGCCCCGCTCTGTCACTCTTCTATGTGCAGGCCAATCTTCTTAAATAAAGGATAAGTATGACTCTGTACTTCAGAGCATTCTCCAGGGACACACAGGTAAATAAATAAAGAAAAGAGGTGATGGAGCATCATGGTGAGACAATCCCACGATAATCCCACAGTGTGACCTCTGGGTGACATTGGCCAAAATAAAATGGAGATTAAAGCTGCTCTCTGATCAATGTATACTGCATCTAAAGGCTGCTAGACTCTGTGTGTGTGTGTGTGTGTGTGTGTGTGTCCTCTGAGAACATGTTCTTCGACATGAGCAGTGGAATGATACCTCCTAACAATCTCCCAAAAGGATCATTTCTTCATTAGAACCAGTGGAGATACTATTCTACAACAGAATGAAAAACACTAAAAGAGAACAAGCCCTTCATATGCTACCATAAAACTCAGTGTAAACCAAGTAACATTTTACCATTTGTTAGACCATGATTTAACCCATGCAGAGGTGCTGCTGGATTCCAACAGCATAGACGAAGCTGAATTGTATTTTAACTCTGAGGCTGTGCATCCATGTGTGGCTCGTGTGGCTGCAGAATAATAACTCCTGAGCCTCACAGAAGCACCTGTGGGACAGCATTACAAATGCACATGCATTGGCACTGAAGCAGAAAGGGCTTAATTTTCTACACAAAGAGAAATGTTTCATTAGCCGAGGCCCACTATACCACCTAACACCGGAGGCGGCTTCAGTCTAGCCATCAAGGTAATCGCCACAGCCAGAACCTCAAAAATACATAACGTCACTGGATCAATTCACCTTGATGCTCTGAACTGCCCTCAGAAATAAATTTACAGGATGATTAGTCGTATGATATTCTCTATTTTGATGGATTAATTTTTTTATTATTTAATAAACCCTACATAAAAATGTATGACACTACACAAAGTGCCTCTAAACACCTCTTGAAATTTACATTTTGAAAAGTCAGGTACAAAACACCCAAGTAGTAGCAAATTCAGCATCCTATATCAACGTGACTGTAAAAAAGGAAAAAGGTTATGGGAAGAAAAAAATCCTGTCATAAAAATTATATGTACGTAAATGGAACAGCACATTTCACGTGCAATGCTTTGTTATTTTGTAGCTGCAGCTTTCGTGTTTTAGCTCTTTGGATTCAACCACTTAAACTATAAAACTTAACTACAAACTGAGATGTGTCAAACAACATCATGTTTCATTCAAAACATACTCATGTAACTTTGTACACTGGCAGTACTAATGCATGTTTATACTAATCTGACAGTTTACACAGACATTTGCAGGATTTAATATCTTACAGCAAACAAGCACAGAACTCAGTGCTGCTCCCTTTTCCCTTTAGCTTTGCTGAATATTAGAGATCTAATGAACATTTCTATTATATGTAATGACCACATTACATTCTGTGAAACAGGACATTCACCAAAATGGTCGATGACCAGACATGACCATAGTCACAAAGTCTTTCTATGCTACGGTAATGTAAAGACAAAGGTCATATATATATATGAAACAACTGATAAAATGCATTGATGAACAATATGACGAACAACACGGATGATCAGCCAGATGAAACAGAGACACAATAAGTGAATGTGAACCAGTTTATAGTTATAGTTAAGACAGAATACACAGCTTGTAGGGGAACAAACAAAGCTGTACTATTTACAAGAGGACAAGCACATGCACATGGCATTTACCACTTGTTTCAAATAAACAGCAGAAAGTTATACAAACAAATGTGAGTAACTTCCATAAAAAAGGTCTCTAAACACAGTTAGTCTCTAGTCCAAACGTTACAGCCACAAATGATGGACTTCTGTTCTTAAACTCCCGCCTCTGATCGTGAATCTGCAGCGTCAACTGGCTGTTTAAAGACAGATTTTTATTTCCTATTATACATCGTTATAACTCAAGTCATCGGTCGTTGATTGGACGGACATTTGATGCTGAATACCTGTATAATACTTAATCTAAAATATGTTGTAAGGATTTGTAAAACACATTTGGAAAGTTACCGTTTGCTCAAAAGTGCATCTTTTACCATCACTAACTTGCATGACCCGAACCCCCAGAATTCACAGACGAACATGCCAGGCCATCCCAGTGCTGGGGAGGGTGGCTGCTGCTGCTGCAGTCTCAGGGCCCCCCCATCTGTTATCACCTCTTTCAAGCTCAGACAACTGTTACTGCTGGACTCAAATACCGTATGGAAGGAACTGCTGGGACTCGAACCCAGGTCACCACGCTCGTGGACTAGTGAATTGCCTTCTCTGCAACCCAAGTGTCCCCACTATAAATTTCTTTGTTATTAATTTAACATTAACTGTATAGGCAACACTTAAAAAATAGCCAACAAAACTTCTAAAAAATCTAAAAATTCATATGCTTGTCACTATAACATGGAAAACGTTGTCCAACAAAAATCATCCAGGTGAAGACGGAAAAAAAAAGAAAAAAAAAAGTTCACCATCAGTGAATGTGTTTATAAGACCTCTGAAAGGTAGTACTTAAGCAATACACCAGTACACCATAATGTATTACTATTATTTGACTAGGAGTTTCATCTTCTTTCATCTTCTTTTAAACAAAAATGCGGGTTGTCGATCATACAGTTGGACATTCTCATACACCCAAAATCATTAGAAGACACTGTATGCATGGAAAAAAATGAAAGATGGGCATGTGTGAGAGAAATATGCATGTGTGTGGGATACAGCTATTCAGAGCTGCATATGATTAGACTAGAGCACCAGAAATACAAACAGTCCCTAAGAGAGTACTGGAGCTGACAGCCCTTTGTGTTTGCCTAATTTAATCACAAAAGAATGGGTAACTCAATTTGTCAGACTGCTGTGTCACATATCTTCATGAATCATACATGCTAAGTGACTTCAACCAATTTAAAAGCTCTTCATTCATCTTTAAATAGTTAGTGCATTAAAAAGGGTAAGTTCTAATTGTCCACTGAAAGAATAAAGTAATTAAAAATGAGCTTTCACCCATTTATCTCCTGTACATGGAAATGTTTATAAATAAAGAAGCAACATTTCTTTAAATTCACTTAGCCAAGCCCTCGACTGAGAGACGGTTCACAAGACCAGAGTCAAAATTCTCCGAGCAAAATGATGTTCCGAGCAGAAAAGTGAGGGGTGCTGGGGGTTATGCACCCCGCGAGTAAGCCAGCAGTCCAAAACTGAACACTCATGCTTATTGATCGGCTGCTGGAATTAGAATCCGGGCCTCTCTAGCAGTCTGCTCTGGTGGAGAGGGGACGCTCTAACGAGGCCAGCAAGACTAAAGCAAACCCATCGAGACCCTTCATCTCAACAACCCCAGCCATAGTCTCTTCAATCGAGGGGGGAGGAGGAGAGACTTGACGCATGTCAACGCAACATGCTCCCCCTTTTTCACTCTCTTCTGGCTCTTGAAGGAAATTGGCACTTGTCGAAGAGGGCAATTAGGATGTAACAATGTTATGGAACTCCATATGGTCGTCCCGTACGACCTGCAGCGATATCTTATGAATGCTTTGAACAATGCCCTGCACAACTTAAAGAGGCAATTTTGAAAGCCCCAGAGAAATTAAAACTTTTCCAGGGGCTTCGACAGTAACTCAGTGCAGCTTTTCTCCTACATGGTGAGATCAGAGCCATGTTTTGCTATCCAGGGACGTAATATAGTTTACATTTATGTATGCAGTGTTAGGGTGTTAGGCATTTCTAGTCAACAAAGGGGGAAAATTATACTATTTACTGCTCAAGTCAACTGTCAAACTCACTACTTAGAAAATCAACTACAGTCAAAGGTTAAAAAAATGCATAAAAATAAAAGACAAAACGTAATTGATTATTTTTTTAATAGTCGTGCAAGGAATAGGTCAAAGATTGTATAGAAGGACATTATATATATATATATATATATATATATATATACACACACATACACACACACATATACATGTAAGTGTATATATATATATATATATATATATATATATATATATATATATATATACACACACACACACACACACACACACACACGTGTATAGATAGACAGATTGATATTATAGATGAGATACGATTATATATATAATAGACTAGATATAGATGATAGATAAATATACTAGATATATATATATACATATAAACAAACAACAAAAAAATAACAAGATAAGTAGATGATATGATATATATATGATATAGAATTAGATAATATATATTATACACATACAAATATACATTACATACCAACACACACACAATAAACCTATAAATTAAAGACACACACCTTATTAATATTATTTGTTTTTTTTTATATAAAACATTTTAAAAAGTGTGTCACATGGATGGACTGGTGTGTTTAACGAGCTCTTTCCCTTAATCCAAACTCACTTTTCTTTCCCTCCTGCACTAGTTCTGCAGTTCTCTGAATGAGGACCAAGCAACCCAGTCTTTGTTTGCCACACCTTGGGGCTGATATTAAAAAAGGTGCTGAGCGAGAGCGCAAACAAACAAAGAGCAGCCCCGCGTCTCACCTCTGACCTGAGGGGCTTTGTTCAAATTGCCCTTTGGACTCATATAGAGCAGAGACCGAAATGCTGCAGGATTTGACAGGGTTCAAATGATACAGCTGGGAGAATGAAATGGGGGAATAAATAATTTGTGTGGGAAACATGCAGCATGTTAATCAATTATTTTATACCATTAACTGCAAAAACGACAAGGAAAGTAGTCAGTCATTAAAGACGACTAATGTAATAAACACAAACGCTAGAACGAATTTACATTACTAATCACTAATGCTGACAGAATAATGTTATTCTTCCTGTATTTAAAACAGGGTATCTGCAGGTATGGGGAAATTTAATTTAAAACCAAGACTTTTTTAAACACAAAATTATGACAAAAAGCACACTACACCAATATTATATTCACAGACTTTACTGTAAGCATGTGATTCCTGTATTTTGGATGAACCAACATTTCAAACAAGTATACGTTTCACTGAGGCTATCACCAAACAAAACGATGAGGGGTTTAGTGATTTAGGGAGCCAAATCTGAAAATGGCTTGGTAGGATTTGTCTTTACCACAAGTCAAGGCACAAGCAATCTTAGAATCAGGGAACACTGCTTGGAATGTTTCACCTACCTCTGTCACCATTATAGAACTGGGGGTTATCCAACCAGTGTTTGTTAAATGTACTCTTCCCCATGCCTACAGTCTGGTCTCTGCTAGCTAACAGCAAATAAGGAACATACCTGAAGTTAGTGCCCCTCAGAGCCACAATACCATTGGTTCACCCTGCCATTAAAGCAGTAAGCTAACTTGCATATGAAATTAGGAATTGGTTAAAACTAACATTATTTCCATTTTGCTTCTTATTCCATTTCATATTTCACTCTTCCTCTTTGAGCTAGCAAGTATTTACAAAATTTTATTTACAGTATTAGCATTAACATAGTTAAATTTCCAATGCTTGTAACACTATACTTGTACACCACATTTGGAATTTAATTCACTTAGGAGTTATAAATCCAAATAAGTGTGTAACTATGTGAAATCAGATGGCTACAGTAAACATGACGCATTCACAAATCGTGACTTCATTACTATCCGAGCCTTGCACCTGTTATCCGACAAATAAAATGTACTTTTTTATGCTTCATTCGTTGCACAAAAGTCCCCCTCTTCTCGCAGAGCAGACCAGGCCTGGATGTACAGTAATGTGCTTCACAGCCTGCAGACGACTCATGATTGATGGACTTTTGCTCCAAAATGTGTTATGCTCCATCAGCTTATAAATAACAGATGTTTTATCATGCTGAATTAAAACATTTGAGAGAATGGCAGGCATACAGAGTTCAGTTCCGCTGTGCATGTGTATGTTTTAAGTCAGTGCTTGTGTAGGCTTCCTGGATAATGTACTGCTGAAAGTTGTTCCTATGCTCATGAGGCCATCTTCGGACAACCATTTACACTTTATTTAGATTAGCTTATTTTCAAAAAGCTAGTTGATGTATGAAGCTCATGAAATGCTAGTAATGTTATAACTTTCATCTTATAACATTCATGTTTGTCACGTCAAGAGGTGATGACTGCTGTTTAAGCCAGATCATTTCACTGACCGGGTGCAGATAGGAGTGGTCATTTAAAAATATGAAGCAGACCTTACCACCTTAAAAGAAAATACATTACACCGAGATATTTCAAATGGTACCTTGGTCCTCGACCACCTTGGGACTCGTCAAATTCAGTTCTCGACACACATTGACTAGAAAAATGCGTCTGTACGAGTCAAGCCATGCGACTCATTCCGCGTGAAACTTTAGTCACAATTCAGTACACAGTGACTCAGTCTCATAATAGCTCTTTCCCAGTGATGATCTGTGCTGTGTTTTTCTTTATTTCTACATCAACGATACTGTATTAGCCTGTGGTAGCCTAGTGGGTAAGGTACTGGACTATGGACCAGAAGGTCCAGGGTTCAAATCCCACCTCTGCCAAGCTGCCACTGTTGGGTCCTTGAGCAAGGCCCTTAACCCACAATTGCTTAGATTGTAAGACTGTATCAATTGGAAGTCGCTCTGGATAAGGGCGTCTGCTAAATGCTGTAAATGTAAATGTATTCTTAGCACAAATAAGTCTCCATGGATCGTAAAATGGTTGATGATTACAACCAACCGAAAGGAGTCCACCGGATCACTTTCAGGCTGAGCAGTTTTGCTTTTACTTTTCACCTTCAATCCATTATCCAGTATTTTCACAAGAAAACTGCTTGAAAAAATTAATTAGAAAATATTGTAACGTACAGTGGGGCAAAAGTATTTAGTCAGCCACTGATTGTGCAAGTTCTCCCACTTAGAAAGATGAGAGAGGTCTGTAATTTTCATCATAGGTACACTTCAATTATGAGAGACCAAATGAGAAAAAAAAATCCAGGAAATCACATTGTAGGATTTTTAAAGAATTTAATTGTAAATTATTTTGGAAAATAAGTATTTGGTCAATAAATTTGGTTCAACTCAATACTTTGTAACATATTTGCTGTAAGTCTTCACCAGGTTTGCACACACTGTAGCTGGTATTTTGGCCCATTCCTCCATGCAGATATCCTCTAGAGCAGTGATGTTTTGGGGCTGTCGCTGGGCAACACGCACTTTCAACTCCCTCCACAAATTTTCCTGTCACCTTTGCAGTAAAACAGCCCCAAAGCATGATGTTTCCACCCCCATGCTTCACAGTAGCTATGGTGTTCTTGGGATGGGACTCAGCATTCTTCTTCCTCCAAACACGGCGAGTTGTTTTTACCAAAAAGTTCTATTTTGGTTTCATCTGACCACATGATATTCTCCCAATCCTCTTCTGGATCATCCATATTCTCTCTGGCAAACTGGCCTGGACATGTACTGGCTTTAGCAGGGGGACACGCCTGGCACTGCAGGATCTGAGTCCCTCTCGGCGTAGTGTGTTACTGATGGTAGCCTTTGTTACTTTGGTCCCAGCTCTCTGCAGGTCATTCATCAGGTCCCTCCGTGTAGTTCTGGGATTTTTGCTCACCATTCTCATCATCATTTTGACCCC